>OX421981.1:13767250-14322250 GCA_949128135.1 Parasteatoda lunata | reverse complement strand
ACACACAAATAATTATAATTAATATATATATATATATATATATATATATATATATATATTAATTATAATTAAATAAAGTTAGTAATTGTGATGATTTTTTTATGTTTTTTTTTTCTGAAAGTGCCTTTATCAGAATTTTAAAAAAAAGTTAATATAATCAAAATTGTATTTTTAATTCTAGAAAAAATATCAAACTTATGTGCTCTTTTAAATTGACATTCCTTAACAGTTGCGTATAAAGGCCGTTCAGATCACCAAGGTCTGATACAGTGGTTCTGATTTGCAATCAATTTCAAATGTTTGTCATTGAGCAAAAATTTTATATTACTGTCGGTAATGGGATTTTTTATACGCTATTATAATATAACTTTTAATACTGACCTGTACCTGAGTCGTATCGAGATATAAAGGTAATTATAAAAATAAGCCTAAAGTGTCGAATTCTTCACAAATAAAGAACAAAAACAAAAATAGTTTTTTTCCAATTAAGCTCTACGATTATCAACTAACACCTAACACTCGAGTAAGTGTTATCTTTTTTTCTTTTAATATTATTTTTACAGACTTTATTAAAAGCTTCTTAATTACTTAATGAAAGAAGTATTATTGAAGAATTACATTGTTTTGGATTTTGTTTATTATTCGTTAGAGAATATAACAAAAGAAAATGAGCAAAACATATTCGTACTTTCTAAAAACTTTTCGACAGGAAATAAAACAAATTTAAACATCATTTGTCTTGTGTCTATTTTTATGAATTCTCACCAAAAAATAAAACAATCTTCGATAATAAATATCTGATGTCATTAAAGAGCTGATGTTTTTATTATTTTAAAAGCTGGTAAAATAAACAACTTGAAAGAAATAAAAATTTAATGACAATGTTGATTGGCCCCTGAAGCTTATTTTTTTCCCAACGATCGACTGCCTTTAAATAATATAAGTTTTCATCAAAAATATTTATACTTGAATGCAAAAAAATTGCCATGCATTAAATGATAATTAATAATAAAAAAAAAGGAATTTAAGTTACGGTTAGCCATTTACATTTATTTGAGTAATATTTCTTAATTAATTTAAATGAAACTGTTGTTCATGCTTCATATATGATTTTTTCGTACAGAGATCAATTGCTTATATCTGATGAAATTATTAAAATAATTTTGTGCTTAGATTTCTTAAAATAATTTTAAGGTGTCACTTTAATCAAATGTTGATAAAAATATAGAAGAATAATTTCTTGCTTAAATTAAATTTTCAGTTAACTCCAAACACTCTAAAAAATTCCTCTCTCTAACTGCATTATTTATAAGGTTTTGAGTGTTTTCGGCAAAAGAAAGGGATAGTTTTTCCGTCAAAATTTATAAAATTCTTTTGTATTTACATGTTATTTGAATCCTCAGGAATTTCTTTTTCTGTTTAAGATCGAGTTTTTTTTTTGTTACAATCAGTCTAATATACTTGTGCGTTGAATAAGTGTTTAAAAAATTTCTGTTTTTCTGTATTTTGTTTTTTTTTTCTATTTTGATCTTCATTAAACACAAAAAATGTATGCTTATTGATGTATGAGCAAATGAATGCCAATATTTATAGCAACAACCATTCTGCTATTTTTTATTTTTCAAAAATAATGCAGAAATTTCAAAGATTTAAGAATTGGGAATTTTTATACAACAATGTTACAACAATATTTTGGGGACCAAATAAATATATTGTTGTAGAGGGATATATTGTTATATCGAGATACTTTGGGGACACAATAAGATTTTTTTTTTAAACTTTAATGTTATATATGTATTAACTATAAATATATTTATATATTATGCCAAAAATTAATTTGCAGAGTATTAAAAGTAATCAGATATTTTTGTTTGTTTATTCATTTTTTTGACTGTCAAGTCAATCAACAAAGTATGCATTGAATCTAAAGCAGGAAAATGATTTTCGTTTGTGAATGGTGCTCCACCCACCTCCTAAGGAAAAAATTCTCTTTCAGGTGTTAATGTGATGCTTGTGGTCATTTGTGACTCGTGATCAGCTTTTAACATGAATTAAATGAAATCAGATGTGAATGTTGCATCTGTGACTTCTTTAGAGATAAGAGAGGCAATTTTAAGAATAGAAGCTCTTGGGGTGGTCAGCAGTGAGTCATCTCTTGTCAGAAAAGATGGAAAATTTGACAAAAGATGATAAAATAAGATTTTTTGCATTATTTGAAAACCAATAATAAATGGAGAAAATGAAGTTGAAATTTGGAAAAAAAAATCATTTTACAGAGGTTTGTTGCTTCAGAGAAAATCGTAATATTGAGAGGACATTAATTCATATGTTCGACATTAGTTCGTCGGGACCAAGAAACATTATCGTAATAAAGGGAGTTATTGTTGTATTGGATATCGTAGTAGCGAGAGTTTACTGTATATATTTTGTAAAAATCTGAGCTAGGTAACTAATTTTTAAAAATCAATTGATTTTCATTTAATTGTGATCGTAATGCAACAGAATAGGTGTTTGTTTTACATTTATTTAAAAAGAATAATTGTTCTTAGGGGGGTACATTGACCACTTAAATACTAAGGTGAGAAAATAAAATTTGATTTTTTAAAAGTTGGATGAGTTCAGGAATTTTATTTACAAGAAATTTTTTTCTCATATTTATATGTACAGTGTTATTTCATAAATATAAAAGAAAATTATATCCTATAATAAAAAATTTTTAATGGTTATCAAAGATAAAGATTAAAAATTTTACATACAATGGGCTGCAAATTGATATTTTAGCAAATAAAAACTATCGAAATCTGAGAAATCGCAGTTAAAGGAGGCAATTGAATGAAACACCAAAGCCTATTTAATTGTGGTAAGAGACAGAGGAGATGGAAGACGTTTATTAAAAACACCTTCATATTTTAAATTGAAATTAAACAAGTCTTGATGTTAGGTACGTGCAATCTTTTTTTATGTAATTTAGAAGAAGAATTTTGCTCAGGATGCTAAACTAATAATTATCTACTATTTTGCAATTTTCTTCTCTTTTTTAAATTTTTTTTTTATAAATCTGAAAATATAGTCATCAAAAAATTTTAATTTTGGTATATAATTAATGTTTGAAAGTATTTTACATTTAATTTAACAATAAAATGAAAATAAAAAAAGATAAATTTATTTATGAAAATAAAAAAAATACTCGAACAAGTTTTAAGGTAAATTAATTTAAAGGTAAAAACGCTTTGCTAAATTATTTTGCCTCATTTTTATATTATATGCGTGCTTCATTTGTAAATAATTGTAGTGTTTATGTTTATATTATTCTTACTTGGAATTTAAATGTTTATCGTGTGGTTCTGAAAGAACCTATTTTAAAAAAGTAAGTTTATGAATGCTGTAATAAAATAATTTTTTTATTTTCTAATATTCGATTCAATTCAATATTTTATTGCATACTAGAAAACGAGAAATGATACATTTGAATGAGATTCATTCTTTTGATGATATCAGTTCTTAAAAATATAAAAGAAAAAAACTATAATTAAGCTTATTATATTCATTTTCAGCATATGCCTACTCGAAGAACAAATTCGTAATATATATCTCATTCTTTACAATAAATAGTTCAAAATAATTAGATTGTATTTCGTTAGTACATTCACAGCTGCTTATGAACTTTTCTTTTTAATAATGTCGGGTTTCCCCATAAGAAAGTTAATCATTTAGGGTTCCTCAGCTAAAAAAAATTGGGAACCACAGGTCTAGTGAATGCGAACTTGATGCACGAAATTCACATTTCAGAATTACGGTTCTCAAGTGAAAAAGTGATTGAGCAGATTCGGTTGATAATATATGGTTTAAAATACAACTTGGTTGGAAATATATACTCGGTTGTTAAATAAAAATTCTAAAATACGATTTCTTTTAAATTTTACAACTTAAAAAACTCAAATTTTGTTTTTTTGTCATTTAAAACTGAATGGTTTAAGCCAATGTGAAATTTTGTATAGCTTACTATTCGAAATATTTTTAGTTATTATTAAATAAGATAATAAAAAATTATATATAATTATAAAAAACTATTTGTCACATGCTTTTCTGTGGATAAACAAGTTTTGTAATTGTGTGTAAAAAATTTTTCAATTTGTTCAAAAAGTTTTCTTGTAAATAGCGAAATAGCATTGCTCAAATAAAAGTTCTAGCATCATATCCCTCAAATGGTTATTTTATGCAACATAAATAGTGATAATACGAATAACTAACCAGTTACTGTTATGTGGATAAAAGTTACTTAAATTGCTTTCTCAACAGTCACATTTCAATCCGATATCAGATACACAACCATATTCACTATCGTTTAAAAAATTTTCTTATGAATAAAGGCATTGCTCAAATAAAAGTTTCACTATCATATCCCTTCAATGGTTAATTTATGCAACATATATAGTGATAATATGAATAACTAACCAGTTATTGCTATACTGATAAAAGTTGCTAAGTTACTTAAATTGCTTTCTCAACAGTCACTTTATAATCTGAGATCAGATGCAGAACCATATTTATTATCGTTTAAAAAGTTTTCTTATGAATAAAGGAGTAGCATTGCTCAAATAAAAGTTTCACTATCATATCCCTTCAATGGTTATTTTATGCAACATATATAGTGATAATATGAATAACTAACCAGTTATTGCTATACTGATAAAAGTTGCTAAGTTACTTAAATTGCTTTCTCAACAGTCACTTTATAATCTGAGATCAGATGCAGAACCATATTTATTATCGTTTAAAAAGTTTTCTTATGAATAAAGGAGTAGCATTGCTCAAATAAAAGTTTCACTATCATATCCCTTCAATGGTTATTTTATGCAACATATATAGTGATAATATGAATAACTAACCAGTTATTGCTATACTGATAAAAGTTGCTAAGTTACTTAAATTGCTTTCTCAACAGTCACTTTATAATCTGAGATCAGATGCAGAACCATATTTATTATCGTTTAAAAAGTTTTCTTATGAATAAAGGAGTAGCATTGCTCAAATAAAAGTTTCATTATCATATCCCTTCAATGGTTATTTTATGCAACATATATAGTGATAATATGAATAACTAACCAGTTATTGCTATACTGATAAAAGTTGCTAAGTTACTTAAATTGCTTTCTCAACAGTCACTTTATAATCTGAGATCAGATGCAGAACCATATTTATTATCGTTTAAAAAGTTTTCTTATGAATAAAGGAGTAGCATTGCTCAAATAAAAGTTTCACTATCATATCCCTTCAATGGTTATTTTATGCAACATATATAGTGATAATATGAATAACTAACCAGTTATTGCTATACTGATAAAAGTTGCTAAGTTACTTAAATTGCTTTCTCAACAGTCACTTTATAATCTGAGATCAGATGCAGAACCATATTTATTATCGTTTAAAAAGTTTTCTTATGAATAAAGGAGTAGCATTGCTCAAATAAAAGTTTCACTATCATATCCCTTCAATGGTTATTTTATGCAACATATATAGTGATAATATGAATAACTAACCAGTTATTGCTATACTGATAAAAGTTGCTAAGTTACTTAAATTGCTTTCTCAACAGTCACTTTATAATCTGAGATCAGATGCAGAACCATATTTATTATCGTTTAAAAAGTTTTCTTATGAATAAAGGAGTAGCATTGCTCAAATAAAAGTTTCACTATCATATCCCTTCAATGGTTATTTTATGCAACATATATAGTGATAATATGAATAACTAACCAGTTATTGCTATACTGATAAAAGTTGCTAAGTTACTTAAATTGCTTTCTCAACAGTCACTTTATAATCTGAGATCAGATGCAGAACCATATTTATTATCGTTTAAAAAGTTTTCTTATGAATAAAGGAGTAGCATTGCTCAAATAAAAGTTTCACTATCATATCCCTTCAATGGTTATTTTATGCAACATATATAGTGATAATATGAATAACTAACCAGTTATTGCTATACTGATAAAAGTTGCTAAGTTACTTAAATTGCTTTCTCAACAGTCACTTTATAATCTGAGATCAGATGCAGAACCATATTTATTATCGTTTAAAAAGTTTTCTTATGAATAAAGGAGTAGCATTGCTCAAATAAAAGTTTCACTATCATATCCCTTCAATGGTTATTTTATGCAACATATATAGTGATAATATGAATAACTAACCAGTTATTGCTATACTGATAAAAGTTGCTAAGTTACTTAAATTGCTTTCTCAACAGTCACTTTATAATCTGAGATCAGATGCAGAACCATATTTATTATCGTTTAAAAAGTTTTCTTATGAATAAAGGAGTAGCATTGCTCAAATAAAAGTTTCACTATCATATCCCTTCAATGGTTATTTTATGCAACATATATAGTGATAATATGAATAACTAACCAGTTATTGCTATACTGATAAAAGTTGCTAAGTTACTTAAATTGCTTTCTCAACAGTCACTTTATAATCTGAGATCAGATGCAGAACCATATTTATTATCGTTTAAAAAGTTTTCTTATGAATAAAGGAGTAGCATTGCTCAAATAAAAGTTTCACTATCATATCCCTTCAATGGTTATTTTATGCAACATATATAGTGATAATATGAATAACTAACCAGTTATTGCTATACTGATAAAAGTTGCTAAGTCACTTAAATTGCTTTCTCAACAGTCACTTAACAATCTGAGATCAGTTGCAGAACCATATTCATTATCGTTTAAAAAAATTTCTTATGAATAAAGGAGTAGCATTGCTCAAATAAAAGTTTCACTACCATAACCCTTCAATGGTTATTTTATGCAACATATATAGTGATAATATGAATAACTAACCAGTTATTGCTATAGTGATAAAAGTTGCTAAGTTACTTAAATTGCTTTCTCAACAGCCACTTTACATTCTGATATCAGGTGCAGAACCATATTCACTAAACTTGATTTTCTTATTAAGCAGTTTTTTTATCCTCAGTAAAAAAAAAATAATTTACTTTTAAAATTATATAACCGTGTTCTTGAAGGACTCAATTCTCTCCACATGACTCTTAAATTACACTTAACATAAAGGTATACGTGCAAAGTACATGATAAATAGATTTGCTTTTCTCATGTATTCTCTGTAAGATAAAATTATCTTGTTGAAAAAAACATGCGCTTTCCCGATTTTATTTCATATTTCACTGCATATAAAAAAAATAAGATGTTTTTGCAGAAATTTGAAATTGAAGTTCGAGTACTCCCCTCAAGATATCTGGCAACCCAACTACAGATAAGCAATCCCTGCATGAAAAGACTTCTGACTTTATCAACAGCTTTTACTTAAAAATATAGTTACTTTTTTAGAAAATGAGCAAATTTACTTCAATTGGCTAGAAAAAAACCAGATGACAAACCTTAAGATCAAATCATACATGTTGCATTTTAGTATGTGTTAATCCGGTCATTAGATAAAAAATTATTCAATTACAAGTCAAAATGTTTGATGGTTTTCCATTGATGGATCAACATAATCTTGATGGTAACTATCAATAGTTCCATCATGAACCATTAAATTTTTTATGGTTACTAACATAAGTAACCATCACTCCAATGTAGGAATGAATTCGGACTGATTCATGATGGCCCAACGTAAAAAAACGAATTGTTTTGATAGTATATACCTAAGAACCAACAAGAATTCCCATTAAACCATCATGGAAATGTATAGTTGGAACCATCATGATCCATCACGCATTATCATGGATTGTTGGTCCATGAGAATCAAACTTCTCTTGATGGTCAACCATCATAGTAATAAAGTAGCATTTTCCATTATGAAATGATGGAAGTTTATTGGCATATCAAAACCAAGAACGCATAATGAAAAATGTTGGCTAATGGTGACAATCAAATGATGTTGGGTCATCATGAATCGCCCTGAAACCAATATAAACCATCAAAATGTTTTGATGGGACCATCAAGAATTTTGACTTGAGATTAGTGATTATTTTTTTTTTTTTTACTCATAATACTAAAGTGATGATTTTATTTTTTAGGAAAAGAACCTACACAATGTCTTTGAATCAAATTCTGACTAATTATACCTTTCCAATCAATGAAACAACTGAAGCTTGTCAGAATATGTCCGAAACCACAGATTCTCCAAAGACATGGGTTTTACCTTTCTCCATATGGTTCAGTATATTTATTGGTGTTATGATTGGTCTATGTATTATAATCACAGTAGCAGGAAACATCTTAGTTTTAACTGCATTTGCTGTGGAAAGAAGTATAAGACAACCAAGTAATTACTTTATTGGATCTTTAGCTGTCTCAGATCTGTGCATCGGTGTCATATCCATGCCTTTTTATGCAGTTTATGTTTTAATGGGCAGATGGGACTTGGGTCCTGTTACTTGCGATCTGTGGTTAGCTACTGATCATACTGTTTGTTTAGTCTCCATTTACACAGTTTTATTGATAACAATTGATAGATTTTGCTCTGTTAAAATTGCAGCAAGATATAGAAGTTGGAGAACAAAAACTAAAGTGATGTGGATGGTGGCAGTGACTTGGATTGTTCCTTTTTTGGTATTTTTCATCAGCATCATGGGATGGGAACATTTCATTGGTTACAGAGATTTAGAAGACGGTGAATGTGAAGTACAGTTTCTAAAAGACCCTGTCTTTAATACATCCCTCATCATTGGCTATTTCTACTGCACCCTCATAGTTCTTTTCTGGCTTTATTATGGAATATACAGGTAAGTGGAATAAATCCAAGTTAAGGAAGGGTTAAATTTGTGATATATACAGTTATTGTCCAAATTATTAGACGCATTATACGATTCTGTGCAAAATCTTAATTATCAGGTGATACTATACAGCTTTATTGTTTTTACGCAACTGAAACCGCCTTGCACTTGTTTACGTTCGTGTATTAATAGGTTAAGTTTAACGATATATAATATAAATTCGACGATTGAATAAATTAGACGATATATTATATGAATATAGAATATTTATTTTATCAGGTATTATATTAGTATATAATAATATTTAGACCAAAATATTAGGCACACTGTAGTGTTTTAATAATTGCATGTTTTGCACGAGTTTATATGCAATACTTTAATATTTAGACATACATGTAATGGGTTTTTATTCAGGAGATTTTTTATAAACTATTTGTATTTATTTTTAACGTATTGCATTACAATGTTACCCAATTGATACACGAACGTAAACTAGTGCAAACCGGTTTCAGTCACGTAAAAGCAATAAAGTTGTATAGTATTACCTGTTAATTAAGATTTTACATAGAATCTTATATTGCGTCTGATAATTTGTCCAGGGACAGTGTATACATTTTTATGTCTAGCGGCTTACGCACTCATTGACTACTGTGTGGCGAGCACACACTACACAAACCCATAAAGTTAGCAAAACAGCATGAAAGGTCAGATACAAAAATTAAAACATGTTAAGAGTCGACCAGTCCGGAGATCTTGAAGTATCTCCCTCATCATGAAGTATCTACCATATAAATGTCGAGATACCTCGTGGCATTCTTTAAAGGGAGATGCGTCCGAAACCGAATCTCTCCAGCATAATACACAAATAGGGGACGACAAGATGTTAAAACTAAATAAATGTGCAGCAAGTCAATCATGGCCGAGCTGAACCAAAAATCAAAAAGGACATGTCGTCTAGTTGGCTGCTGGAACATTTAAAAGAAATTCCCTCCTACACTTTTCCTTTATTTAGTCTGCTTGTTTAGTTCGAAAGTCTTTATGCATGCGTTATTTTTATTATTCGTTATCATCGTTATTTGTTCATAGTTGTTAAAAAGTTAGTATCCCGGTTCCCTTTATAGTCAAAAAATAATTATCAACAATGGCTCGACAGCCCACAAGAAGTTTCTTCCAGGCTAACCCTTTTCCTGATAGTGTTTTCCAGTTCTTAGTTTTTAAGACCAAAAGGTCTCTATCCATCTCAAATTCGGCCTGCCTCTTTTTCGTGTGCCAACTGGCCTGGCATTGAAAACTATTTTCGTGGTACGGTCTTCGTCTGTTCTGATAACGTGGCCTGCCCATTTTATTCCTTGTCGTTTCATAAAGTAAATAATGTCAGGTTCATTATATGAGTGATAAAGCTCTAAATTTGTTCTTCTAAGCCACACACCATTCTTTTTTATTCCGCAAAAAATACTTCTCAAGACCTTTCTTTCAAAGGTACCCAACATACTTTATCCGTACAAAATATGGTCCAGGTTTCACAAGCATATGTTGAAATTGATGACTAAAAAATAGGCAGTTTCATTACCAGAAATTCCACAATGAGCCAGAACCCATCGCAAACAACTTTTTATGTAGGTTTTGCAAAATACTTAAGTTAGCTTTACAATCATTAGTCCTTTGCTAGTCAGAAGGCTTCGGAGAAATGATTGCCTGAATTGCACACTTGGTGACACATGAATGAACCTAAACATAAAGAGGCATACTGCTGTTTTGGAGTCAGGGTCGTAACACAGAATATATATAATGTCCCATGAATGTCGACAATCATATAAACGCTTTAGTACCTATCTGTTAAATATCATTATTTCTTATTAGCACCATAAAATATTGACTACAAGCATGCACTAACAGTGAATATTCTTTTTCCTAAACATCATTATTTCTCACTTAAATCAGCAAATATTGATATTTAGTAAGCCCTGATTCTAAAAAGTTTAATGAAACTTTTTAAATATCAATACTGCTATCATATAAGCCACCCAGCCGGTGTGGTGGGTAGATAATTGAAGAAAAAAAGAGCCCACGCATGGTTGAGCGGTAAGAGATGACAATTACTGTTTGCCGATATAAATTTTTGTAAGGTAGTGCGTGTATCCGATAATATTTTCCTTAAATCATAATTAAGCATGAAACCCATTACATTTTCAATAGTAGCGTTAGTGTGAACAAAACAACAAAAACATTATATCCACTTACTCAACCAACTTCAACATTTGACATGCAGTGATGATGAAATTTGAATTAAAATTTTTGTTAGTTATAATTTTTTTTTATTATTTACATCAGCAAATGTTGACAGTTAGCATGATAGTTGAATTATAGTTTTTATTACACACCAATAATTATAGTTTACATCAGCAAAACTTGACAGTTGGCTTTGGAAAGGTAAGTAAAAAACATGCTGATAAAAAATTTACTTTTGATCAGCAAGTGAGGATTGTCAGTGTTAGTAAGCAATAATAATATCTGAATAAATATTTTTTGATGTTTAACAAAGCGACATTGTTACCATTTACCAGATTTCATACTTTGGGTGTAACATCAACATTGTTAAGTATTTCACGTACATCGTCGGTTTCCTAAAGTGGGGGCAATCAAAACTTTGATGGCATGACCATCCCAGACCATCGCATATAACCTATTCTGCAGCTTTAGTGCGATGTACATAAAATACCACTACTACTACTCAGCATTGAAAAATGATTTTTACTGTAATAACGAAATTGGGTTTCCGAAATTATTTATAAAATATGAATTACCTTATAAAATTTAAAACTGTTTCGTTTAATCGCTTTTCAACTTCTTAACAAATAGGTTATGATATTTTCAAATCCACCTTTCTCAATACTGGTTCATTAGATTTCGATATCTATTTTGCATTTTCCATGCTTAAATATAAATTTGCAACCCCTTATATTCCTATTTTTTGACTTTATATTTGACACGATCACATTTTTTTTTAAATATTATTGCTCAGAATTTATTAGGCAGACTTTGCTCAAGCTCTGTATTGTGTCAGTTAAAATACACATTTCAAAACTATGTAATTACAATTGTACATAACAATTAAAAAAAACTTGTTGATGATCCTAAAATTAAATAATAAGATATCGAATTTTGCATAATGCATACATCACATGGTTGCATCATCAAAAAGAAGTGAATTGATTTATTTTTTTAATTTGGGTGTTCATTTATTTTTGTCTACTACTTTAATTTTAAAATAATTTATAATATGTCCCTCAGCTTTCGTGGGGTTTTTTGGGGGGGAGGGGTTTTCTTACAATGTCAAGCAAAAGATCTGCTATTTTAGAGTATTTTAAGTTTGGAAATACGACGGTGTGAAATCGTTCATTTGCTCTGTACACAATCGCTGTACAGTGCTCAAAATAAAAAAACGGACCACCCTAAATAACTTTTGATCTAATGATCGAATCTTAACATTCTAGGGCTCAATTTTGATGGTTTCAGAGGGGGATCTAAAATATGCTAAATAATTTGTGCAGAAGACAGTTTAAGTTATTAAATTAAGTAAACAATTAAGAGTAAGTTATTAAATTAAGTTAAGTTAAGTTAACAATGTTTGATATCTCGAGAACTTTTTAAGCGAATTAAAAAAAATTTGCATACATTTAACAAGCTCTTTTATCCTTAAATAATTCCATGCAAAATTTATAAAAATAAATCTTTATTTATTAATAAGTAAGTAAATATTTACTTAATCTTAATAAATATTTACTCTTAGTAAATATTTATTTATTTTTTTACTATTTAATTTAATAACCGTCGAAAATTTTTGAATTGTAAGGTATACAACTTTTTGCACCATTTTAAAGAATCTGACTTTAAATGGCAAAATTTCAGCGAAATTTGTTCCGGGGAAATTGAATTTTAAAAATGTTGTATTTTTTAAATTCGATTTCTCAGGAACTATACAACCGATTTCTTTCAAATTTTGTATTTTTCTATTTAAAATTACAATCTTTAAAATTGCAAATGCAATTCAGACTTTTTTCGATTGTTATAATTAAAATAATTAAGAACTAATAAATATTTATTAAAAGTTATATTTTGCATGGAATTATTTTTGGATAAGCGTATTTTATGGCTGTAAAAGGCGGAATCTTGTTGAATTTCTTAATTTATTCTTTTAATTTAATTTCAAACAGAGAATGAGTTTAGATGATGTGGCGGATTATTAAAGCAGGCCAGTCTCCAATCGAGTTTTGTAGAGAATTCAATTAAGTGTCATGTGCAATTTACGGAGATAATTTCTGTCGAGAGAAAGCTTGACCAAGGTCGGGCCAAGAGTCAGAACGGTCAACGAAAATCGGTATTTGTCGATAACAATGAGGCATAACAGAGATGCTACATCTCTCGTGACCTCTATGCGGTCACAGTTAGAATGATTTTAGAGATTTCAACTGCCCCCCCCCCCTTATATTTTAACACTCAAGAATCCGAACCGGTCAAAAGAAGGTACATTTAATTCAGAAAAACTACGTTAATGTGTAACATTTCGTAATTTAAAATATTGTCTGCACAAATAAACTAACATTTTTAAAATTAGTTTTTTAAAGCAGTGTGATTACATCTTAATGAGGAAAAATCTAATCTATAGATCAAATGTTTTTAAAGTGTTCATTATGCAATAAAAAAAAAGCTAATCATTTTTAATAACGTTTGATCTAACGATTTCAAGTACTAAAACTCTATTGTAATGGTTCGAAGGGGGGACTCAACTATGCGAATTAATTAGCGCAGACGATATTATAAGTTACGAAATCAGTGAAAAACGCACTTTCTCTGAATAAACATACTTTGTTTCAGACAGATTTGGATTTTTTATCCCCAAAATATAAGGGGTAGTCGTAATCTGGGTATGGTCTGAGGTAGTTTGATGAGGAGAGCGGTCTAAAGTTCGAATCCCAAAACGTTAATTTTATTTTTAGCGTATTTTGCCATGTCTCGAGAACTTTTTAAGCGGATTGAGTAATTTTTTACACACAATCATAAAACTATTTTATCCAAAGATAGTTTCTCGCAAAAAATAATTTTTAAAAATTATTTATTATTTTTTTACAATTTTATTGAATAATAGTCGAAAACACTTTCAACAGCAAGGTATGCAAAATTTTTACATCATTTTCAAGAGAGTGCTCTTATGAAGCAAATTCTCAAGGTATGTTGAAATATACAAAAAGTAAAATTATCATGATGTGGTCCAAATTTTCGACTGCTTTTCTGACCAAACTATTGGGACCATGTTTCCTAATTTGCGGCTACCGCTTATATGTTGAGGAAGAAGAATCCAAATTTTCCGAAAAAAAAGGGTATGTTTATTTAGTGAAAGTACGTTTTTGTGTCTGATTTCGTAACTTAAAGTGCACTATCTAACTAGCATATTTCAGGCCACTCCCTCAAACCATTAAAATTGAGTCTCAGTGCGTGAAAATTCGATCATTGCAACAAAAAATATTCAGGGTGATTCGTTTATTTATTTTTTAAAATTTATATGTATTTTTTATACACTGTACATACGTAAACTGCTGTTACTTAAATGCTTTTTGAATCAAAACAGCTTCAAATATATTTTTATTCCGAAACAAGTTACTTAATTATGAATTTTTTTTATGCAAAATTGGAAGTAAAGTTTATTCAGTGATAAATATAAGTTTATGAACTTACATGTTGTCTTAAAGACGATTAAAGTTTCTGTTATTCAGTAATGAAACAAGAACGTAACTGTTTTTATTATTTTTGTAAAAAAATAATACTATTTCCAAGAACTTTGATTTTTCAAAATATGATTTTAACAAGTTTTAAATTCTGAAAAAGCTACGGCGTTTATCCCCAAATTTATTTTAATAAGTTCATAATTTTCCATTAAACACTGACCATACCCTGAAAACTCAGAAAGAAGTACCATGCTCTGAAAATCAATGCTGTTCGAGAGTTGTGTAGAAATAGTACATTTATTTCGTTTATTTTTCATTTTCATTTCGTTTATTACATATTTATTTATATTTTTACGAACTATTAGAATTACGTTTTGCATTTTTTGTCAGAGCTGTTTTATAATTCTTGACATATATAGCACAAATAAAAAATATTTAGTCCTGAAAGCTTCAAAACATAGTCACTTAAAAACTGGCATAATAAGAAAACTTACAAAATAGAATGTATTCATGGAGTGCATTTATAAAATTTGTTTTGAATTAAATAGTATTATAGGTCAAACTTAAGAAAAATGAAGTGGAATACTTACCAATGCTTTTTAATTTAAAAAAATTGCAAAATTGTCAGAGGTTTTTTTAAAAAAAAACAGTACTGAAGTCCACCTTCTAAAAACTAGAAATAAAACTTACCATTCTTTTTTTTAATTAATAAAAATTTTAAAAAATAGCATTTTATATTTAAAAACTGTGTATAAATTAGGAAACGCATAAAATACAAAAAAAAAGAAAAGAAATAGGTTTCAATTTGAATATAATGCTTCTTATATACTTGCTTTTAAGAAATGTTTGAAAGAGATTTTTTGAAAAAGCTAATAATTTTGTTTCCGAACATTGCTTTTCCATATAGAAACATTTCTTTCCTCTTTTAAAAAAGAAGCTTTCAAAGAAGAAAATTAATCCATTTTTCTTTTCTCGGGAAGCAATTTTTTTAAACGTTGCTAAATCGGCAAATATTTAAATTTCATTCTGGAGAATGCATTTGAATAAAATAAATTTATTTCACTTTTTCACAAATGCCGAAATTGCACTTTTGAACAAATTTATACATGAAAGCGTGCCGTTCAATTAAAATCTATGATTTCTGATTAAAAAAATATATAATAAGCTTCAAACTATTTTATTCAGTTGGAATAATTTAGTGTATTTATTTAGTTTCAGATAAAAATAATTTTAGATTCTTGCATATTACTTCCCAATCTAGATATGTTTTTATGAATCAAAATATTAACAATCTGAACAATTATTTATAAATGCCAAAATTGCACTTTTGAGCTAATTTATAATGGTAAGCGTATAGTTTAACTAAAAATCTATCATTTCTGATTAAAGAAATATAATACTCTTAAAACTATTTTATTTAGTTGAAATAATTTTCTGTTCCTATTTAGTTTCGGAAAAAAATAATTTTAGATTCTTTTATGTTACTTTCAAATCTAAATACGTTTTTATGAATCAAAATATCAACAATACAAACAGTTTTTCATAAATATAGAAATTGCACTTTTGAACAAATTCATACAGCTAAGCGTACCGTTCAATTAAAATCTATGATTTCTGATTAAAAAAATTCAATAAGCTTCAAACTATTTTATTTAATTGAAATAATTTAGTGTATTTATTTAGTTTCAGATAAAAATAATTTTAGATTCTTGCATTTTACTTCCAAATCTAGATATGTTTTCATGAATCAAAGTATTAACAATCTAAAAAATTATTCATAAATGCCGAAATTGCACTTTTGAAACAAATTTATACAGGTAAACATACCGTTTAATTAAAATCTATCATTTCTGATTAAAGAAATATAATAAGCTTAAAACTACTTTATTTAGTTGAAATAATTTACTGTTCCTATTTAGTTTCGGATAAAAATAGTTTTAAATTCTGTCTTCCAAATCTAAATGTTACTTCCAAATCTAAATAGGATTTTATGAATCAAAATATTAACTATCCAAACAGTTTTTCATGAATGTAAAAATTGCACTTTTGAACAAATTCATACGGGTAAGCGTATCGTTGAATTAAAATCTATCATTTATCATTAAAGAAATATAATAAGCTTTAAACTTTATTTAGTTGGAATAATTTAGTGTTTTTATTTAGTTTCGGATAAAAATAATTTTAGATTCTGGCAAATTACTTTCAAATCTAAATATGTTTTTATGAATCAAAATAATAACAATGTAAACATATTAATAATGTAAACAGTTTTTCTCAAATGCCGTAATTGCACTTTTGAGCAAATTTATTCAGGTAAGCGTACGACAAGCTTTAAATTGAAATCTATCATTTCAGATTAAAAAAGCATATATTAAGCTCCAAATAATTTTATTTAGTAAGAATATTTTGGGGTCTTCCTTAGTTTCAGATAAAAATTATTTTAAAAACTTGCATAATACTTTCAAAACTAAATATATATTTATGAATCCAAATATTAAGAATTCCTTTTATGAATCAACAAATTTATTTAAGCAAGCGCATGGCAATCTTTCAATTAAAAAATACAATTCTGATTATAACAATATATTAAGTTTTGGGCTATTTCATTTCTTTAGAATAATTTTGCTTTTTCATTTAGTTTCTGATACAAAAGAAATTTTTTATACAACAGATTTATAGTTCCTAATCTAAACTTAATTTTGTGAAGATAAATTGAAAAAATGTTTTTTAAATAAACTTATTAAGTATTGATAAACTAATAGAATAATATATAATAATTGATTTACTTATTTGGATTGTTTACAAAATAATACAAGTACACGAAAAACTTAAAATATATCATTTCCAATTTAAAAAATGTCCTGAACTTCAATCCATTTTGTTTCGTTAGGTTAACTTAAATTTTTTTTTAAGTTTCAGATGAAAATAATTTTAGACTATGGTATCATGCTTCCAAAACTAAATAAATCAAATCTTAAAACAAAAACATTAAAGGCATTAATAGATATTACATTTTCTGATTAAGTCGAAACTAAGCTTAATTTTTATGAATTTTAATCGAAAAACTAGTCTACGGGTCTTTATTTTTTTAAATAAGTTGTAACTTAAACAGGCTGTTCTGTAATGACCTTAATACTTAATATATTTTTAGAGTTCTTGTCAATAACGAGTCCAAAAAGTATACACATAAGTGATCACAAATAAGTATTTAAGATAAAAAAAAACGTCATCGGAATCTAATAAATTACTTCGAAGATAGACAGAATTGAATACCGTAAAACCAGTTTTATTAGATTAGGAAGCAGAGTTACTTAAAAAGGCGATTGTTAGAAACTCGTCAGGCAATCAAACTGATTTTGATGTCTTCTGTCCCGTGATCCTCAGTAACGGTTTAGCAAATTTTAATAGTTTTTATTTCTTCCTCGCTTTAGTTTGCGATCCCTAAAAATTACCAACTTGATAATGTTCTTTATAATGAGAATACTTACAGCACCACCTGGTAAGAAAATGTGGAGTTATCGTTTACATCTCGAAAACGGTACGAGATGTGTGATCTGAAAATTTCTAGAACATCATCAATTTAGTATGATTGGATTCTTTAAGAAGATTTATACTAAGAAAAAACCTCTTAAAAAGCTAAATTTTGACGAAACAATTTTAAGAAGGAAAAATTACCAGTTTTTACAAGATACCTTTATTTTTTATTTATTTATTTAGTTAGTTAGTTATCAATTTATTCATTTTTTGTATTGGCATCCGATCTATTTTTTGGGTTGAGATTATCAATACTCAACTCCATAGCTTTTTAATTTAAAACCCGATTCAGAAGATAAGGGAACCCTGGATCAAGCATTAAGACAAACTTTTTATAGGTACTCTTTTATAGAACTTGGTCGCATTTGCGTTGCACGAAGAGGAAAAATAACAAAAAACTACCATGGTAAGCCCGAAACTAATAACCCATGATATGTTGACTCTGTGGTCAATGTGGGCCGGGATTGGAACCTGGGAGGTGATCACTCTATCCCCTGATCCACCGTGACTGAAGATATTTTTCTTAGAAATTCTTTTTCCAAAATTTTCTTTCCACATAATTTTAGAGGTGATTTATCGATCATAAATTTAGAGGGGGAAAAAACGGTTGTTATTATGAGAGGGTTCGCGAATAAATATTTTAATTAAATTAATTGTAAGCATCCATTTTTTTCTGGAGCAATTTAAAATTGCTAACAAAATTATTGTTTTAAAATTTGAGAAAAAAATTATTAAAACTGCGAAATATATGAGTAATTAAAGTATTCCTTCTATGCTGCGCATGTGCGGTTTTCCTAATTTTGTAGTGAATCGTTTGGTGAATTTGGCATATAATGAAAAAGAGTTCAAATTTGAATATCTTAAAAATTTAAAAAGTTTCAAGCAATTTTATAAGTAGTTTTTGTACTTTTTAAAGGAGACTCAAAATGATAAGCAGTTTTATACTAATATTATTTTGTACCATAAGACAAAATTAAATAACAAACTATAATACCATTCAATAAACGTTCATACACTGAAATATGATTGTGTAAAGAAGGAAAATATGCGGAAAAAAAACATACTTTTATGGGAGACTTGAGCTTTCTTTAAAAATGTAGAAAGAATACTACTTAGACAATTGCTTGAAACGCTTTAAATTTTTAAGGTATTCAATCGAACTTCTTTTTTTTATTAGATGCTAAATATAATTCACTACAAAATTAAGTAAAAAAAATATTAAGATTTTCTTGGGCATGCGCAGTAAAGCAGAACTACTTTAATTATTCATTTCTTTCGATGTTTTAAACAAATTTTTCTCACATTTTGAAACAATAATTTTGTAATTAATTTTAAATAGCTCCAAAAATTTTATTAAATATTATTGAATAAACAAACAAACGACAAAAAAAAAAAAAAAAGAAAATAGTTGAGAAATCGCATAACCTAAACACTTCGAAATTTATAAAATTATTTTCCTAACATGTCTGAGATAGATCAAAAGATGTGTCAGTATAAAAGTGTTTCCATTATGTTGTCCAACCCCTGTAGATCGCCGATTTCGCTTTGTAATCCCTCATAAAATTTTGAAGGATGACTGCTTTGGCAATCTATATCACGCCTTACAAGCATTATTATTAGTTTTGTTAAAACTTGTATCAACATCGAAACTGAGCAAATCAAAACTGTCGATACACTGTAAGCATTGTGGTGAGAGCACCTTTCTAATTTTAATGTTAAAAAAAAAAGTGCGTACGAGCACCTTATTTCATTTTTACACCAAATTAAAAGATTATATACACTTTAAAAGGTGTATTTAAATGTAGACATTATTAATGGAGAATGCTTACACCAAACTCACATGCATTCAAACAATTCTTATATTTTTCTCGTCTCCGAAATTACGAATTTTGTTGTGCCTTCGGAAACCGGTAGATGGTAACGGTATTAAAAATATTTTTAAAAAAATTTATTTAAAAAATATTAAAACACGAAGTAATGGAAAAATATAATCTTTTCATCAGCTCACACGATTATATCAGCAAAAAGGAGTGCTTTCTCATATTGTATCAATATAGCCAAAGCAAAATATATTAATACAATGATATCAGGAGCACTCAAAAATTGAAATGAAAGTAAAACACATTAAATAAAAAATAGTAAATATAGTTTATTTATAACTTATTTTATGAGTTCTATATACTTGCAGTAAATAAAACTTTCCTCTCTTTTCTTTTATAAATATATATATATATATATATATATATTTATAAATATATATATATATATATATATATTTATAAATATATATATATATATAAATATATATATATATATATAATATATTATAAATATATATATAATATATATATATATATATATATATATATATATATATATATATATATATATATATATGTAGGGAGAGTAGATATCGACAATGTCAACCGTCATCTATGAAACGGTACCTCCTCATAGAATCAAGTTAACATGTCTTATATACTAGTGAATTGTAATTGTAGTGGTAGATACCCTACAGAACTCCCCCACCAGAATTATATTTGTGATAGAATTCGATGAACGGATACCGCTAGTTGATTGCTGTTTGCGAGAAGCCCGGGAGAACTGTATTAAGATCACCGTACTTTTGAGTGCTGATCGAGAGAGCTGTATTAAGTTCACGGTCGTTGTCGCTCCTATGTTGCCTTTTAGCAGTCGAGTGAATACGTTGCGTGTAAAATCGAGACTGAGTAGCAACAGCGCGAGGAAGTGGATAATGCCTCAGTCATATGTAGCAAGTCAAGTGTTCAAAGTGGACCATCCATCGAAGTAGGCGTTACCAGATCGAAGTCATGTCTTTAACTAATCATGTCTTTATCAATCATGTCTTTAACTAAATACGAATATATGTAATTACATTTATAATTTGTATAAAACTTTTGAACTTGTGGGGATAGTAGTTATCGACAATATCAACCTTCATCTATGAAAAGGTACCCCGACGTAGAATCGAGTTAATATGCCTTATATACTAGTGTGATAGAATTCAATGAACGGATACCACTAGTTGATTCATCGCTGTTTTGTGAGAAGCCGAGAGAGCTGTATTAAGATCACCGTACTTTTGATTGCTGATCATGACAGCTGTATTAAGTTAACGGAAGTAGTCACTCCTGTGTTGCCGTTAGCAGGCGAGTGTATACGTTGTACGTTTGTGATCGGAAATTAGTAGCAATCTCACTAGGGGGTAATTATGTCGCTTGTTAAAATTACTCTTTATTTAATTTAAACTAATAATAAATATTTTTTTTTTAGGTGAATGTTCTAATAAATCACAAAATATTTGCAATTGCTTTTTGCCTAGTTTAGCTCGTATGATACACATAGTTTTAAAAATATCAATATCTGTTTCCTTAAATGACCAAAATTTTTCTTGTTACTCTCTTAGTAATCACTATTTCTTTTAAAAGAACAGACTAATTTTCAAAGAAAATAGTAAAGCCGAAGTTTGAGATATTCAACATAAAGTATTAATTTTAGAATAAATAACGTAGAAAAGGGAATATGACAAAAAAAATGGTATTAAATTTTCTTAACAATCTCACACATTTAAAGAGATTTTTTTCATCTAGATTAAAATCATTAAAAAAAATAAATAAATCCCGGTTAAAAGTTTCCTGATTGCTTATCGTGTTATCTTGTCTTTTAAAGTTGCTTTATTGCTCAGCTTTTCAAATATTAAAAAATTAGATCAAAAATGCTTCTTATTCTAAAAAATTGCTGATTTTCTGCTTAACTAAATTTTGTGCATTTTCATTATGAACGTAAATGGAATTTCTAAAATTTAACCTAACATTTAAGTTACGAAAAGTGTTACAAACTATCAACAATCAGAGGAGTAGCATCTATTCTTTATTAAGAATAAATTGCACAAGCAGATTGTTTTCAGAATAAATTGCACAAGCTAGAGATGTATAAAACTTGACCTAACTGTTAAGTTTCGAGAAACTGATACAAATTCGTTATTCCTTAACTATTTTTAGAGTTAAAAAGACATGTAAAATAAATATAAAATAATTATTAAGTATGTAGTGAACATAAGGCAACTAGACTGATAAACATAACATAAATATCACATTAAAATCCAATTGGAATTTAAAAGCAAAGAATTCAATTTTAGAGATAATACCCCTTGAGAATCTAATTGGTTTTACTAATTACAATCTCTTTTTATTCTTTAAAATTGCCGATATCTTGCATTTTGAAAATTTGCGCTCTCGCTCGAGATGTACAAAGCTTAACTTAACTGTTAAGTTTTGAGAAACTGTTACAAAGTCATTATGAAAAATAGCATTGATTCGTAACAAGGTTTTATGCACTATGACGAAAAAGCTTTCGAAATTTCTTAAATTGCACACTAATTTTAGAGTTAAAAAGACATGCAAAATCAATATAAAACCAATGTTAAGTACCTAACAAACATAATGAAATTAGGCTGTTACATAAATGTCACCTAATGGGTTTTAAAAGCAGAACATTTAATTTTAGAGATCGATTTTCCCTTCGTGTCCGCGCTCATTTTCCCTTTTCTAATGGATTCCGTTTTCCTAATGGATTCTCTGAACGACGATGCAATGGGATGGAATATTTTCAACCGAATCCTTCCTCTTTAAGTAAAACTCCCGAAAAAAATTTTGCTGAGAGTGTTTTCAAACAAAGTTGCAATTTTCGTAGTTTGAAAAATTTATCAAGTTATGCTAATTTATTCATTACAACTGTTAGACATTATTCGCTTAAGAAAATAAGAATTTATTTAAGAACCACAAATTTGATTTTTTTTCGCGTAATTTTTTATTCATTTAATTCCTTTTGATAACTCGAATTTTTTTTTCAATTCATGAATGTCATTTGTTCAGGCTTTGAAATCTGTTCCATAGAAGAAAACTAAAGTAAATAAACTCTTCTCCTAAAGCCAGTACTTGGACAGTTTTAAATTATTCCAAATTCAATAAACCCAAAATGCAGTAGTTATTTAATAACAGTACTTTTTTAAAGTTAGCAATTTTATCAATTCATGAAAACCAAAATAAATAAAGTGTATTCAAAAACTCATTACTGGGTCATGGTTAAAATTTTGTCTATTCAATAAAAATTCAATGAATAAGCGCAGCTGTAAATATCAGTACTAGGTCAGTCTCAAATTTTTCTTGATTGAATGAATATTTGATCCATTTTAAAGCTTTTTTCAATTCTAGAAAACCGCAAAGAATAAACTTTAATCTGAAATTTATTACTTGGTAAATTTAAAAATTTTGTCTATTCAATGAAAAATCAGTAAGTGGTCTGTCTCGTTTGAAACTATTGCATTAAAAGTGTCGTTTTACTTATTTACTTGATTTAAATTTATTCGTTCTTAAATATTACGTTATTTGATGAAATATTAACATTTTAGTTCAAATGATGATATTTCGGTACTAAATTTTGTAAGTAATAATGATAAAATTTATAAGATATTTTATTAAACAAACTACCGGTAGCCTTTGGTTTTTCCAGAAATTTTGTTACCGTTTTAACCTGTTAAAAAAATTAAACTTTTGTGAAGGGTTTTCTTAATTGTTAAAAATTACATTTTACACTCAAACTAAAATTATTCATATATACTCGCTAATCTCTTATTAAATTGTATTTTTTTCTCAAAATTTTCTGAAAAATAATTGCTATAAATCATCGAATGATCAAACATGGTCGTAAAAATAGGCTTATTTATACATCCATGTGATCAAAAGTATAGTTTAGTCAAGACGAAACTCCTTAACTCTAATTTTTTTCCGCATATCTTACACGGAACTATTAAAACAAATAAAAAGTTACATAGATATATAACTCTTTTATTCAAATGTAATTTTAAGTAAAATAAAAGAGAACCATTAAAATTATTTTTTATTATTTTATCTAATAGTAGTCGAAAATGTTTAAATTGTAAATTTTTACATAGGTTCAAATAACAAAACACAAAACTGAGCTAAATCGGTGAAATAGTTTCTGTTCAATAAAATTTATTTTATTTAAAGAAAAAAAATTCCATTTTTCAAGAACTTTTTTGACCGATTACAATCAAATTTTGGATTTTTGTCATTCAAATATTACCTAGTTTAAATCGAGTTAAAATTTCAGTGTCAAACAACTCAAAATTTTTTCGACTATTCTTAGTTTAAGCAATAAAAAATAAGATATAATATGTTTTTACACGGAATTAATTTTGAAAAAACAAATTTCTTAATTGAGTGCAAAATATTTTTTGTTTCCTTCAAAAAGTTCCATCATGGCGAAATAGTTAGAAAATAAATTAACATTAAGAGGCCTAAACTTTTGAGCTGACAAACTATTTGAACAATTTTCAAGATTACGGGTATTTCTCATATTTTAAAGATTAAAAATTCAAATTAGTCAAGAGATTAAGAATTTATAGAAAAAAAGGTACGTATATTTAGCCTTTTCCCTTCTGAAGTATAAAGGAATATAGCAAAATAATATTTTACAGATTAGAAATTCTATTTTACTGCCATAAATCATAATAAGATAAAAAAAATAAATAAATTATTCTGCTAGGAGGCTAATGATTGTCGGTACACATATGTAAACCTCAGGTCTTAACTAAATAAAAAATTACAAATATTTCTAATGTTAAATTGCACATAAAGTAGGAACAAACAAGAATTTTGTTATATTATGGTCTATTTAAATACAATGATGAATATATTTGATTATAACTTAGAAACAAAATAATTTTTTTCTAATCACATTGCAATAATGCTTTAAATATCAGTTTCAAAACTATTTCAATTACACATAATACGCAAAATAAATAATTATTGAAAAGAATTTAACATTAATTATAAAAAATATTTAATTCTTGGGAGCAAAATTTTTAAATTATGGAAAAAAGCACAAAAAATTAAAGTTATTAAATATATGTATGTACCTTAACATAAAAACCACTTAATTAAAATGCTCGTAAAAATATTATTAAATCAATATAATCTCTTTAAATAGATATATCTTATATATAGTATTTTATAATGCTATGAGATTTCTGTTAAATGCTAAGCTGCCATAAATTTCGTGATACGTTACCAAGATACAGTGCGGGGAAAAAAGGGATCACCCTGAATAACTTTTGATCTAATGATGGGATCCTTACGTTCTGTAACTGAATGTATCAAGAATCAAGAATCTTCGCTGAATGTATCAAGAGGAGTGCAAAACTAGTTTCTCTTGGTTACTAATTTTATAATAAAGTAACATCATTTTTTCTTTTTAGAACGCTTTGCCGGCGCAGAAACTTTTCATAGCGATGCCTGTTTCAACTCTATTAGTATTTTGAAATTTATAAAAAAGGAAATCCAAGGATAAATCATGAAGTTCTTTTTTAAAATTGATATTTTTCTGTTCTTTTTTCTTCTTCTTCTTTTTCTTCTTTTTTTTTGTGAGCATTTGAAATTTTATGGTTTACTCATTTTTTCTGTTCTTTAAAATTTGAATCACTTCTGTAGGTAAAAGAAAATTTGCCATGAAAAGTTACTGCGTCTTCTTAAAAAAGAGCAACTATCAAGTTTCATTCATTCCTTACAATAAAGGACGTACCAGAGCAAATCTCGCCTATCTGCTGACGATTATGTTATGATTATGTTCACCTGAGAGCAAAAATTAAAATCTTACCATTAATTTACAGAAATAGTCCTTTGTTAAAAGAAGTATTCATTTTACTAACTAAAACTTACTGCTGTAACCCTACTTTTTTCCAAAAATGTTTCAGCATTTTTCATGATAAAATAATGCCAACCCTGTAGAACATTTATTGAAATAACAATTAAGACTTAATTTTCAGCACTTAAAAAAATCACGATTATCAGGTCTTATTTATTTGTTTATAAATCGGTGCCAAAATCACCGTAAAGCAGAAACAAAATGCTAAAGCATTATTACTATTTTATCCGTTAATAGCTACTTAAGGGTTGAAATGACTTCAGATGATTGTGTGGGTAGCAATTCAAGAAAAATCTCCCATTTAAACGGCTGGCATGCATGTGAAACCTTAAAAATGATAAAAATTAATTGGATTTTTGCTGCACTTTATGTGGAATGTAAAATTTAATCATGAAATAGAGCCTCTTTTAAAAGGCTTTGGCTCAAGAGTTTTGAACTGAGGAATGTATTCTATTGTTGTCCTCAGATTTCTCCATGTTGTTGATTTTTCACAGATTTCTATAACCTACCTAAGAATTTCTTTCCATGGCATTCTGTTCTGAACCGTTGTTGTTGTAAATGGCGGTTAGTTTGAAAATATTATTTTATAGTTTTTCTCGAACAATGGCGTCGTCTATTTATGAACCCTGTTAATAGTTTTGATACTTGGGAAGAATAAATTCTTTGTTTCCCAAATCAGTGCATATTATTCCGATTTTCTTTCATTCATTTTTTATTTCACTTGCCAGTTACCCCGAGAAAAAATAAAAAATAAAAATTTCACTGAGAAAACTTTTAAGAGAAACTGTGCATAAAATACTCACCGATATGACAAAAAACAAAATGGATTTATCTCTTTTGAGATTCTTGTGATTAATCCTTTAGTTTTAATAATAAAAACAATTATTAATAATAACCAAATATACCTGTTAAAGTGATTTATTTACTAGACTTTATAACATTAAACCGGCTATTCCAATATTACCATTATAGTTTGGCAAATAAAAAAAATTTACCAATATTCCCTACAAAACTTTTTTTATGGTTAAAAACCATTTCTTGGTGTTCTCAAACTGATGTCTTTTAAGAAACAAGGGTTATTACCAAGGTTACGCTTGCCTAGTATTTCCTATGTTCATTTAAAAAAAATAAAAAAATTTCCACGCATGTGCACTGCACAAAGTAAAGCAGTTGCTTGGTCAGGAGCTAGACGCAAATGTAATTATTTTGTCATTATTGTTAAAGAAAGACTTAAATGATAGTCAAATAAATTGGTTCTAGTGAATATTATCGTATGAAGACAATTTATCGTATGAAGAACCTGAGATTAGTAATAGTTACCAAACATGACCAAAAATCAGCAATAATAACGACCAGTTCAAGTGATTAAATTGCATTTTTATCACTATTATTATTAAAAGACGTGATTACTATTTATGAGCGCTAGTTATTATTAATAATTACATGCATCACTTTGATAGTAACATATTTAAGCCTTGAAATTATGTATCAAATAATAAAAAAAAACACAATTAAACGAAATTTAAAACAAAATTCATTTTGTTTTTGTGTGTTGCAAATAATGTTTTGAAAATACCGAATATGCCATAATGAATAAACACAAATTTAAAGAGAAATGAATGTTAAATGTTAACTAAGAATTGAAAAACGTCTTGAAGGAAAAGAACATTCAATTCCAAATGATAACCTTAAAAAGTGTAACCAATGAATGGATCGATAAAAGGGAGTCAAACGATCGTTAAAAGATTCTTCTGAGATTCATTCGTTTTATTCGATCAACATTAGAGCAATTAGTGTAATCTTTTTTCTGCAACATTTTTAACAGCTCTCAAAAATTCATTTCAAGATTACCGATTTAAAAAATGTAATTAATGTTTGTTTTAGAATACAAAATGGTACCTTCTTAGGTTTACCAGTTCAAAAACATTCATTAACAAAGTTAGTGTGTTGTTTCTTATCTTTTTGTGCTGCTATTGCTATTGTTGTGAAGAATACCTAATAGCAGAAAGATTTAAGAGATTACCGTTTCTTCTTCGAGGAACGTTTAATTTATTAACCCTTTGACGGAGAATTTTTAATTAACATATGTTTACTACTTTTTTTTCATTATCATGTATTAATTTAGGTCAAAATAAATAAAAAATAATATATTTAGCATTTTAATGATTTGTGATTATGAAATACAGCATGAAACACCGGTGTTTTTTTTCTGCGTTAAAGATAATATTTTCCGAACACGGCACAATTCCAATGAATAATTTTTTCAAATTTGTACTTATTCGCAGTTATTTAGAGCTGAGAGAAACAGTTATTTATAACTGAAATTTCATTAGTATACAAAATTAATAAATACAAAATTGTTAAATTTGAATTAAAAAAATTTTTAAATTACTTTTTTGGATTTTATCTATACAAATATAATTCCGATAATCCAAAAAAATTTTTAGTAACTATTAGACTATTTATTATAATTAAATAGCACCAAGATATATTATTTCTTGTTATTAGAGCATCAGGAAAAAAATTTCTAAAAAAGGCATTGGTCTCCCATGTCCTAAAGAGACAAGAGAATAATGTTTCTATTTGAAGGAACATTTGATTCACAGGTAAGTAGGTACTTTATTTACGTCGCTCTAGATCTGCGCAATAGGGCTATTGGCACCGGTCTGGGAAACATCCTTGAGAATAATCATAAGTCTTGCCATCGCAATTTTGATCCTCCGCAAAGGGGACGGCTCCCCTGTTTTGGTAGCTCGACGACCTGCGCGTGAAGTCGAGCACTTTACTATAGGACATTTTAACGAGGACCGATACCGTTCATCCTCGGTCCCTACGCAGACTGATCAAAGTGGTCAACCACCCGCTTACTGACTGCAGCCAGCGATGCTTTACTTCGGTGTTCTACCGGGAACCGTGTCTTTATGATCAGTCCACTTCGGGACTTTGATTTACAGATTAAGTCTTTGCATTATTATTATTATTATTGTTATTATAATAATAATTATTATTATTGCATTGCTGTTTTTGCTGTTGTTAGTTCTACTTTTGCGAGGAATTCTTGATTTTTTGAGACACCAAGAATAATTCTCAGTGTAATTAAACATCTAATGCTACATTTATGATAAGTACCATCCAGCACAAATATTAGAGAAAAATAATATTCCTTCTTGAAGCAGAATTAAATCCGTGCATTAAGTTCTAGCCTTACTATTTTATTTATTTATTTATTTATTAGTTTTGATGCTAATGCTACTTTTGAAAAGAATGACTTGCTTGAAATCATGCTCAAATATTGCACTCAATAATAACCCATTTAAGAATGCCAAGTTTGTGTTTAAATTTTTCTTTCTTGTGGCAATGCAAATCTTGGGAAGAATATCTGTTATTTACATAGAGCTCAGAAAGTTGTGAACTAGTTTTAATGGAGCCGTGGTGGCTCAGGGGATAGAGCACTAGCCTCCCAATGAAGTGAACCGGGTTCGAGTCCCGGCTAGACTGGTTGATTCGAGTTCTGCACCCGGCTCGCACCAAGCACAGCGCCGACGTAAACTATCCTCTGTGATAGACGGATCATGGGTTAGAGTCCCCTTGTCCTCAGGCTAACCATGGGTGGTTTTCGTGGTTTTCCTCTCCATGTAACGCAAATGCGGGTTAGTTCCGTCAAAGAGTCCTCCACGAAAGCAAATTTTTCCCAATACTAGATCCAGGAGTTCCCTTATCCTCTGGATTGGGTTCAAAATTACAAGGCTGCTGAGTTGAACATTGGTAGCTGTAAACTGAAAATTCGGTCAGCTGTTCAACGACAGTTATGAAGTAAAATATAAAATAAAATCCGTTTCAATGCGATATTTTATAAATGCTATTTTCCTGCCTTGAAACAAGAAAATAATGCCGTGATGGCCCATGGTATACAGCGTTCGCCTTCCAATGAGGTGAACCGGATTCGAATCCCAGCAATGACTAGTCGATACAAAATTCGCGTCCAGCTTGCACTGACCACAGTTTTCACGTAAAATATCCTCAGTGACAGACGGAGGGGGTTAGAGTCCTCTTGCCATAAGTCCAACCTTGAGAGGTTTTCGTCATTTTTCTCTCAATGTAAGGCAAATGCGGGTTATTTCCATCAAAAAGTCCTCCAATGAAGGCAAATTACACCCAATATTAGATCCAAGAGTTCTCTCGTCCTCTGGATTGGGTTCAAAATTACAAGGTTACCTAGTTGAACATTAGCAGTCGTAAACCCGAAAAAATTGGGTCGGCTGTTCAACAACGGTTATAACAGCAAGAAAATGGGATCATTCTGGTGTATATTTGAATGATTTCGGTATTGATTCATTTTATAGTAATAAAATGATGTCCGAGAACTGATGCATTTTTATCAGCTCAAAAGATCTCACATGCTACAGCGATTAACGATACGGATTTAATTCTGTGTGAGAATAAATTAATCAGATGCAGAGAGCAGAAGTCATTGATTGAAGGTAAGTCATTCATTACAATTCAGTTTTCATCGGATTGACATCGATGAAATTCATTTTATATACATTATCAATCTACATCAATCATGTTTAGTACAAAAATATTTATTTTACAATCAGTTCAATCAAAATTACATTAGTTGCAATAATTACAAATGAGTTATCATCAGAATGACAGAGATAAAATTCATTTTATATCCACCTCCATTATGTTTAATACTACAAGCTAAATTATTTAATTTACATTCAACCGGTAATTGAATTTATATTATTCAAAATTTAACTGCTAATGCTTATGTAATTTGAATGAAGTTACCTATGTACACAGCCCCACAGTTTTTAAAGAAGAATATTAAAACTAGTAATGTATAAAGTTTAATATTTATAAATATACAGTTGAACTTTGATTATATGTTGTAATTTCATTTAATTTGACAACCGGTGCTAAACAGCTATCTAATCTCTTGTTTTACGACCATCATTCTTCAACTCCTTTACCTTCTAATTTTGAACCCAAACCAGAAGACAAGGAAACCACTGTATCAAGCAAATGGGACAAATTAGAACTTTTTGATAGAGCCAACCCGTATTTGCGTTACATGGTGAGAAAAACTACGAAAACCTCCCACGATTAGCCCGACGATGAGTGGACAATAATCCGACTACCAGTGATAATAAATTACGTCAGTATTGTAGCCGGTACGAGCCGGGACATAAGTAGTAATTGAGATCGGACGACATCTGAGAATTGAATATTTGGATTATCAAGGTAACATCTTCATTTAATAAAGTACAGATCATCCTTTAAATCATAAAGATCATCCTTTAGATCATAAAGTAAAGATCATCCTTTAATATGTATTTTAAGAATCCATATCAGAAAGGAAAACAAAAGTATACGCATTGGGGATAGCAAAGGCCATGGGAAAATGAAAACGCTATAAAAATTAAAGAAAGTAACCTATATGTAATAAACATCGAAATAGATTTAATTGAAGGTTGAAACTTGCAGGAAATTTCTAACCAATCATCATTCAACTAGTCTCTATTTTTCCCTCAATCAAACCTTTGACGTTTTTTTTTACGTTAAATTTCCTGTTTTGAGATTTCTCAGAGTTAGGAAGTGCTTTTTTTTTTTTTTTTTTTTTTTTTTTTTTTCAATCTTAAATATAAATTTACGGTCCCAAATGTGTGTACATTTTAATAAGGTTGCTAAAAGTGCACATTAATGGTAGTCTTTTCGGAACATGTATTTTAACAATAAACTCGGAAATTGGAGTTTAGTTTTAATAACTGAGTCATACAACATTTAAATTTAATTTTGAAATGAACCATTTAATGAACACCTCTTTGTCAAATAGGTATTTATTAAATTCTGCTTGAGGGTGAAGGGTTATGGTCTTTTTGTCAAAGGCTCTAATGCGCTGAGGTAGCGGGTGTAATATTTTTGTACTTCCTTTAACAAATTTGTATTATCTGTTCTTCAGTTTAACAATAAATCCATTTTTTTGTATTGAGCACAAGAGTCTGCATATTTAATGAAAACAAATTCATTTATTCTGTTCAAGAAACAATAAGACATTATCAAGATTTCTTTTATTATTTCTAATCACTGCTCGCATTTTTAAAGACATAGTAAGAACATACTCATTATTTGCGGGATCTTGCTTCTCAAATAAACAACCTTTGAAACTATATAAAAACAATTTTAAAAGTATATGCAAATTTTTTTATCAAAATTTAATCTTTTCCGAATTATTTTATGGAAACTTTTTTCAAAACATAAAAAAGTATGTATAATTAAAAGCGAAGTCATTACCTTAAAGTGAAATCAGTACCTTCAAAAACAATAAAATTGTTTATTTATTTTTCATTAAAAAAAATAGTCTATCTAAAGAGAGGATTTGAATCGATACACGTAGAGAAGCACTTTGAAGTGAAAGTTGCGCACGCATATTCTCTTGGGGGGTTTATCCGGAATTTCTATAAATTAGATTATTTGTCAGATACCTTAGGGAGACTCTCTCAATTCAGGAATTTTCTTCGCGATATTTTAATGATACTCTTAATAACCTTTTCAGAATTAAGCATTTCTTTCAAATATATAGGCTATTTTTATAATTATGTGTCATTTGAAATCTCTGAAATATATAATTGATAAGGATATGTAATATTTGCTAGATACAATAAAAATTTTTACATTTGTTACCATACTTTTTTTTTAACATATTGATACTTCCCATAGAGCTTTTATATTAATAATAAAAATTAAATGTAAATTTTTAACTGAACAATTAATTATGAGAGGATTATTTATTATTTTAAAAAAAGTAATAAATAATATTCTCGGAATAAATTATTCTGTATTGAATATTTCTTCGGAATTGTGGGCCATTTTCAAGATTCAGTAACATTTGCAATATCTTTTTTTTAAATAATTATTGTCATTAAAAATAAGTAATTAAAATATGTAATTAAAAAATATGAAATTAAAAATATTTATATGTAATTTTTAAAAATAATTAAACGCATATGAATGATGTATACTATGTTTTTTATAAAGCTCTTTGAATTTTATTTTTTTTAATAACTTTTAATTGATACATTTACTTTAGCCAAATACTATAAAATCTGACATGTTTGATACCACTATTACTATTATTTTTACTTCTTTTACGCAACTTTAATATTATTATAGTAAAGTTACATAAAGGAATTATCTTTGTTTCGCAAAAGTGCATGTCATATTTGTTATCAAATATGACATGTCTGTAACTTGATAGAGTAACCGACATGATATTTTTATAAATTAAGAAGTTAAACTGTCCTAAGAATATTAAAATTCTATTTGATTGAAATTCTATTGGGCTAAATTATCCAGTTGCTTAAATCAACGAAACATAAAACACTGCTTAGATTTTTTTCCTCCATAAGCAAGGGTTGTCGTATGTAAATTTCAATCGATTAGTTAAAAAAAAATTCTTTTTTAGCAGTGCGGTTGTGCAATAACTTACATTTTTGGAGACAGCTTAGGAAAGAATTAAATTTCGGGAAAATAATTCTGAGAAAAACATTATATGTTTCGGACATTTCAACTAATTTTATTAAAATACGATTTTTACTTTTTTTATAAATTAATAAATTTTTTGAACTTGAAAGTAATTGCTTACGCTCTTCTAATAAAGTTTCCACGAAATAAATTATTTTTCAGGTGGACAACAGATTATAAAAACGGCCCATTTTTATAAAAACATTTCAATTCACGTGGAAAAAAATTTTATGAGTTGAGTTTTTTTTTAATTTTTATTTTCATCAATTTAATAATGATAATAATTTCGTACTTGGGGCATTAGAGAAAAATATATTTGGAATATTTTTATAGGCACCCCAATTAACATGGCTACCAAAAAAAGCAAAAAAAAACGGAAGATGAAGACCGCGAATTTAAAGTTGAGTGGACCGAGAATTTTGCGTTTATTCAAAACTTGAATGGACTTCCGACATGTTTTATTTGTAAGGAGAAATTCGCGCATAACAAGAAGTCAAATTTAGCGAGACATCTACAAGAAAGCAGCGTCATTTAGCACTAAATATCTTACCGGTGATACAAGGAAGAAAGCAGTTGAGGAACTTCAGAAGAGTCAAGAGTCGTCAACTTCTGTGTTAAATAACTGGATGCAATCTTCCAGCAATATTAATATGGCAAGTTTTGTTTTTAGCCAAGAGATTGCTAAGAGAGGGAAATCGTACACAGACGGTGAATACATAAAAAAATTGTTTTATAAAAGCATCCGAAGAGCTATTTCGGGATTTTAAGAACAAAGCAGATATTCTGAAAAGAATTAAAGAATTACCATTGTCTGCCAATACCATTAAATATAGAAGAATTAAAATGTGTTCGAATATAACCACCCAGCATATCGAAGATCTGAAATTTGTTTCGGCTTTATCAATAACAGTTGAAGAGTCTTGTGATATAAATATACAGCGCAAGTTTCACTTTTTGTAAGATTTATGTCTCATTCAGGCCCTAAAGAAGAACTTTTAGGATTATTGCCACTCAAAGGTCAGTGGAGAAGATATCGCAAATGCTGTAATTAAGTATATGGATAAACATCATATTCCCCTCCATAAAATTGTGTCGATTTCAACAGATGGGGCCAAAAGTATGACCGGCGTAAGAAAAGGGTTTGTTGCTATTTTGAAAGAAAAAATTAATCACGAGATACTTTTTTACCATTGTATCAATCACCAAGAAGCGCTTTCTGCGCAAACATTTCCGGATGAAATATGTAAAGTTATGGAATTAGTGATTACCATTATCAACTCCATTTTAGCTAAAGCTCTTAATCATCGCCAATTCAAAGAATTTTTATTTGAAATGGAGAGTGAGTACGCCGATCTTCTGCTTCATAACAAGGTGCGTTGGTTATCAAGAGGGAACGTTTTAAAACGTTTCGCGTCCCTTTTTCCGGAAATTAAAGACAATTAAAGCCTTGAGAAGAGCGTTCACTATCCAGAACTAGCAGTGGATCCAAACCTTTTATTGCATGGTAAACGTTACGTCTCATCTAAATCAGCTTAATCATAAACTACAAGGGAAAGGAAACTTAGTTTTTTCGATGTTAGAAGAAGTAATAACATTCGATAACATTTTTGCTCAGGAATTTGAAAGGGAAACATTGTTTCACTTTCCGAGCCTGCTGAAGCATCACCAAGAAAGTAATTCCTCTATTGATCAACACCATTTTAAAACAATAATTTTAAATATGAGGGAAGCATTTCTCAGCAGGTTTCGGGAATTTAAAAACAACAGAGCAACTTTAGCATTTGTCAAAAATTCTCTTAATGCTACGATAACCGAGTTGAAATTTTCTCCTTTTGAAATTGACATTGGTGGCTTTGAAATACAATTGCTGGATTTAAAAAACAAGGAGATATGGCGCTCTAAATTCGAACGCCTTTGTGATAAACTGGAAATATTGGAGAAGAGAAACTGTGATCTTAGTTCACAACACAAGTGGTCTACTTTGAATGACCTGGAAATTCCTGACTCTTACGATCAGCTGAAAAAGCTCGCGTTTGCTGTTCTTTCTCTTTTCGGTTCTACATATATATGCGAACAATCTTTTTCAAGCATGAACATTATCAAGAGTAAACTGAGAAGTCGTCTTATTGACGAGAACTTGGAATCATGCCTAAAATTAAAAACAACAAACAAACCTGACTTACTCAAACTTTCCAAGGAGATGCAAGCACATTGTTCGCATTACTAAATATTTATTAAGTATGAAATTTAGTTTTATTTAGTGTAGTACTTATTTAGTGTAATAAAAGTTTACTAAACAAGCAGATTTGGCTCCCAATTTTGTTTAAAAATTGTTGTAATGTTCATATTTGGATATTTGGCTAATAAGTTTGCCGACCACTGATCTAATAGATCCATCCGCTTTAATCAAGAAGACAACAAGTATGTCCCACTGCTATGGTTCTACTTTATCAAGGATACTATCTTTTTTTAAGTCTATTAATTTCGTTTTTGACTCTATTTTTTAACGGGAATGATACCGACCTAGCTTGATCAAAAACTGGTACAGCTTTAATTTTAATTCTACATCATAGTTATTTATTTGACCTAAATTATTATCAAAAATTTCTTTATATTCATGAAGCAATTTCTTTCACCTTAAATTACTCGAACTTTAGAACATTTTAATACAATTCCAATCATAATTAATTTCATAAAGCCAATCCCGTCCAAAAATGGTATCTAAATCTTCCTCCTTAAAAACGTGCAAGTTTAAATTTCGTTTTTAGTTTCGATAAGCTACTCTTACTGTGACGTAGCCCAGCAGAATAATCTTTTCACCTTTATAAGTTTTAAACACTAATTTCGTTGGAGGAATTTCTTTTTCCGAAATTTTCTGAAACTTCTTAAAACTCATTACCAAAACTGGTCCGCTTGTATCGACTTCCATTCGAACCGGTTTATTTTCAATTTTTACCGTTATCATAATCGAAGATTTTCTTGGTTTCTCCTCATTTAAGAAAGCATTATCCGGTTTTAATTCATACAAATTAATTTCATCATTATTTTCGCAAAAAATGGGTCCAACATCGATTTGTTTTTGCTTTACTCGTCTAAATTGATTTTTCTTAGCATAACATGCCTTTTCGATGTGTCGATTTTCTTACAAACCACGCATTTAGCTTAAATAAACTCACAAATAAATTTATTATAATCACCTAAACAACGCGAAGAGAAATCCTTTCAATCTGTTTTTCTTTGAACGAAGCACATCTGGGATTTTGGTTTCGGATTGGAATACTTAATTGATGACCTACTTAAAGGATGCTTTATGAGTTTTGTGAGTTTCGTTTTGCCGCGTCTTTAGAGCTGTGACGTCAGCGGTTTTCTCCATAGTTTCAAAAACTATTTTCATAATTCCAAAGCTATTTTTAGAGTATTTTTCTTCATCAATGTCATCTTCTTCAAAATAATTTATCAAGAATTGACCGATCCCTTAACACAGGCACAAAAGCATCCCTGAACATAGTGTTAAGCATATTTTCTGAATGTACACCGTGAATAGCTAATGCACATAATTCTGCGATATAATTATTTATCGTTTACCCCTCGTATTGCTCATGATTAAGAAACGAATGACGACTTGGAATTATTAAGGCTTTAGGATTAAGATGATTTTTAAATATCGTTTTAAGCACTTCGAAACTTTTATCTATTGGGTTTTCTTGTGATATTAAATTTTTTAACTAATTATATAGTTTAGAAATTAAACTTACTTACTTTCGCACGTTTACCCTCACTGATGTTTCGAACGTCAAGATATACTGGAAATCGTTTTAGAAACAAATCGAAGATTTCAGCAGTTTCATCGAATTTCTCAAAATATACAGAAACTTTTTCGTCATTTTTTGTTCCTGTTTTTTCTTTCATTTAAAGCCTTTATGAGAGATTCACTTTGCTTAATTAATTCTTCAATTAAATTCTCCATTTAAATTTAGATAGAAAATTCTGCTCCTATCTCTGCCGTTTTCGGGAAACTCCCTAATCCGTGCGGCAAATCGCCACTTCAATTTGCATTACGAATTTCTGGATTCCTCATCGCCAAATGTGATGCTTTTCTTGGGGAGATCTCCATATCGTAATCTATAGCAGAACAATCGCCAATGCTTGCCAACTTCCGGGCAGCAGCCAGCGAGAAACTAAAAAAAAAAAAACATCACTGAAAAGGACCAACTCGAAAGGTATTACTAGTAGCCTCCCCCGAGCAACATCTACAAGCTTTTTTTTTTTTTTTTTTTTTTAAAAAAATTTGCAAGTTTAAACTATATTTGGCCTCTTGGCGATTGTAGTTGGCGTGAAAAATCTCGATACGGAAATGTCCCCTTTTTCTTCTTTTGTGGGGAAAGAGTTGGTTGTGTCATTCATTCAACAGATTGTATACACAGACACATTTATTACTAATAAAACATCAAACACATTTAGAATGCAACCTAATGGTCGACTGCTAGCAATCAGAACCCATGCATCTCTGGTGTATTTACATTTGTACCCAAAGTAATTACACGCCCCCGACCGCCATCTGCGGTATAAAAGGACATAGGACATTACTTACCATTATTCTAACATAACAAAAATAATTAAAAATAATCAACGAAAGGTATTGATAACTTAGGAGTTAGTTATCCCCTTCATTGGTGTTTGGATTCAACAACACGACTTAGAGTGCATATATAAGCTTGATTTCGTGTTAACCTGTAATAAAGTGTTCGTTCACATGATAGTTTTGGTCGTTCAACACATAAATCAGAACAGTATTGCACCATAGTTTTTTCAGTATAAAAGTTTAGTTTAAAGTGAAGATAAAACAAAGGTAAATTACAGACAAATGAAAAAAAAAAGGGGGGGGGTGAATATAAACAAACAACTGGGGAAAGAAAAAGAATCACACTAAAAAAAAAAAAAAAAACTCAAAAAATTTTCTACAAAAATTACGACAAAAAAATTAAACACAATAAGTAAAAATAACACGCAAAAACAAAAAATAAAATATAAAGGAAGAGCAGAATAAAACAAAATCTATAAAGCGAGCAGTGAAATATAATGAACTTACATGAACGGGAAATTTTTCAAGAATGATTTAAAATGTTTACGTAACAAGATTGCCAGATTGCAAAATATGAAAACTATGAAAACAAAAGCGCAAATTGAGTGTAACTAGAGGAGTTTAAAGTGCGTTCTTGCTGCATGAGTGAAGTCCGTTTGATTTGTTAGTTACCAAGGATGGGTCGGAAAACGGATGTGCGCGTGGTAATATTATACTGGATAATTTAAAGAAGTTGACTATAAATAATTTTAGAAATAAAATATTTACTTAAGAAAAAAATATAAAATAGAAAAGAGATAGAAGCATGAATTGCCAGTTTTGCACATAATTTTAGCCACGGATTTGCCCAAAATGGATTTGCACATGGAAAAATTGTATAAATTAATAAAGAAATTTTTTAGTAAATAATTTTACTCACGGATTTGTCCGAAATGGATTTGCACATGGAAAAATATTATAAATTCACAAAGGAATTTTTTAGTAAAGGAATTTTTTAGTAAATAATTTTGACCAAGGATTTGCCCGAAATGGGTTTGCACAAGGAAAAATTATACAAATTAAAGAAATTATTAGTAAAAAAAAATTTTTTTTTTCTTTTTTGGCTAAAATTATTTACTAAAAATTTCTCTATTAATTTATAAAATTTTTCCATGTGCGAATCCATTTCGGGCAAATCCGTAGCTAAAATTATTTACTAAAATAAGTTGTTTTTCTTTTTTTTTTCTTTGTTAATTTATGTAATTTTTCCATGTGTAAATCCATTTCAGGCAAATCCGTGGGTAAATTTATTTACTAATAAATTTCTTTGTTAAATTATACAATTTTTCCATGTGCAAATCCATTTCGGGCAAATCCGTGGCTAAAATTATGTGCAAAACTGGCAATTCATGTTTCTTTCTCTTTTCTATTTTATATTTTTTTCTTAAATAAATATTTATTTTCTAAAATTAGTTATAGTCAACTTCTTTAAATTATCCAGTATAATATTACCTCGCGCACATCCGTTTTCTGACCCATCCTTGGTAACTAACAAATCAAACGGACTTCACTCATGCAGCAAGAACGCACTTTAAACTCCTTTAGTTACACTCAATTTGCGCTTTTATTTTCATCGTTTTCATATTTTGCAATCTGGCAATCTTGTTACGTAAACATTTTAAATCATTCTTGAAAAATTTCCCGTTCATGTAAGTTCATTATATTTCACTGCTCGCTTTATAGATTTTGTTTTATTCTGCTCTTCCTTTATATTTTATATTCTGTTTTTACGTGTTATTTTTACTTATTGTGTTTAATTTTTTTGTCGTAATTTTTGCAAAAATTTTTTTGAGTGCTCTTCACACTATTGTATTGATATATTTTGCTTTGGCTATATTGATACAATATTAGAAAGCACTCTTTTTCGGATATTATCGTGTGGGCTGATGAAAAGGTTATATCTTTTATTTTCCGGTTTATTAAAAAGAACTTCTTCCTTTTTTTTTTTTTTTTTAATTCTTTTTCTTTCCCCAGTTGTTTGTTATTATTATTATTCCCCCCCCCCCCGTTTTTTTCATTTGTCTGTAATTTACCTTTGTTTTATCTTCATTTTAAACTTATCTTGTGATTTCTATTTACTTGCAGCTTATGCACAATAAATGATACTTATTGTTTTTCCTAATTTTTTTCTGGTTTTTTTTGTATTTATTTATTTTGCTGTATGTATATATATATATATATATATATATATATATATATATATATATATATATATATATATTCTTTCACTTCAGTTAGAAAAACAATTTTTCTTCTGAAGCAATTTTTTCCGTGTTTTTTTTTCAGCTATGAAAAAAACTTATGTCTTCCCTGTCTATCACATCAGCATTATTCGTTTTCAGGCAAAATGTTTTTGGGTTTATCAATTATTTAGACTCTCAATATTCTTGGTAAGCTCTTTTCCTAAATCGAATATTTTGTGAAAATTTTTTCATTAAATTTAAGAGAGCATAGGAAACTATTTTGTTCAACATTTTTTTTAAAAAAAATATTATCTCTTTATGTGAAAAAATATAAATTGTAGAAGCCCCAATGTAGTATCTTTCACTCACTATATGTATGCATAAATTTATGAGATTTTAAAACCTTAAAAATACCAGGGGGGTAAAAGTAAAATAGTTAAGACCATAAACTTTAGACAGCGAAAAAGTCAAGAATTTTGACCTCTTATCGTTAATTTCATTTTTTGCGTATTCCTCTAAATACCGGAAAGCTTTAAAAAGAATCGAAATATTGTGGCACATAATAATAAAATTCGCTTATCCAAAGCTAATTCCATGTAATAAATATTTTTCATAATTATTTAGTACTTTTAATTAACTCATTTATTAATAGTCGAAAAAAGGTTGAAGATACACACACTTTTACATCATTTTAAAAACTGTAATTTGGCTTTGGAGGTATCAAAAGCCAGTTTTATTGTAAAAGTTAAATGATTACGAAAAAAAATTAAACAAAAACATAGAAAAAAAATCCAAATTGAAATAGAGTTTATTAGTAGTTACTAAAGTACTATAATTTTATAATCATTTGACATATAGTATAAAAATATTTATAGGGAGTTCTTCCTGGCTCAAATCGGTCTGTTGTGGGAATGCTTTATTTTTTACTTCGTTACTTAAAATGGAGAGTTTGTTGTTTTAAGTTATGAAACGTATAAATTTATAATGAAATTATCTTAAATATAAGAAAAGCTCATCTGAATCTTAGAAAAGAGTACCTTAAAAGTTACTTTAAGACTTACTTTTAAAGCACATATAGTGTGAAAACACTTGATCCAAAACTTCACTAAAACAATCAATTTAATGGCATAAAAATTAGCTATTATACAGAAAACTGTGTTACAAAAATCGGCATTCGAAAGCAACCCAGCAAAAGTGACGTAATATATCGTGGTACAACAGGCTCATTTTTTGTCCTTGATAAGCTATAGAAAAATAATATCACGAAATTGAGCCGCGATGACGCGGGGTTTGAGCTATTACCTCCTAGATAAGAGAAGGCCTCTGCACGGGTTACCATAAATGTTTCAAAATTACTAATGGGGTGAAAATCACTAAGAAACTCATTGTAATATGTCCCAGTCGTAGAGTCGAACCAAGTATACGTGTTTCATGTATCAAATATCCCCTAGATGGCTCTACCTAGATGGCGCTAAAGAGTTTCTTGCACGAAATAGCATTGTGATTTTGCGCTGGGACAGTATTCTTCAGCTAGTATTCTTCATTGGGACAGATATATCCCACTCGTATTCTTCATTGGGATTGTTATGTCCATTCATATTTTATTCATATTTTCTCAAATGAACATAGAAAAAAGAACAAATATGAGTTGTCCAATGTGTAATGTCGGGTTATGCAAAGATTGCTTCACCCTGTATCATACCATGTAAAAAAAGTTCATATAATAAATTTTTCCGGAATGATAGATGTGTTTGTAGTAAGTCGATCACTACAGGTACGGAATTGATAGTTGGAACCCACAAAATAACACCTCTCTTCAACGTTAGTTATGAAATTAATTTAACAACTATTGTATAAGACGTTAAATAACTAAATGGACAGAATTATTATTATTATTACTTAGAGAATTATTCGTAGTTAAAATATGAAAAAGTATTTTAATACCCTTTGTCTTTTTAACTAAGAAAAAATATTCAGATTGAAACATTTTAAAGACTATTTTTTTAAGTTTTACCCTGAAAAATATTTAGAAGGATTACTAGTTTTGAAACATTTTGAATTTTAATAAATACACTAAAATGTACACAAATTTTCAATAAAACGTTCCTAAACCGTTGGTATTTCTGAAAACAAACAATTTTTAAATTATTTAAAATATTCGCACTTCAATTTGTCTTTAGAATAGACTAGATTTTAAACAAATAAAAAGAAATTGAAGTTGAATTGTAGATTTTAAAAATCTCAAAATTTAAAATACGTTTCTAAATTTTAAAGTTTAAAATATAATTTCACACCTTATTAGGAGAAAAATTATATATTAAATAATAAAGCTAGATAAAAATTATTGATAAAAAAACTTTAACCTCTTATCTCGATGTCATAACGATTTTTGAATGCTCATTTGAAAAATAGTCTTTTATTATACATTAATAAATCTCAAAAATATTAAGATTTTTGTGATTCGAATTCAAGATTTAATGAATTAGATTTGATAATCTTTTAATTTTGTGGATCTTTTGCGCAGTTCTATGCGTAATTTATATGTGTTCACCAGCCTAATATATATATTTTAGTTAAAAAGGAATAAAAATGAAACATATACATTAGGTGTTGAAAATCAATATTTAAAAGAAGAAAAACATAACCTGGCGATTCTCTTTCGAGGACGGCAAAGTTATGGACGATAAATCATCTTTAACTAAATTTAAAAACGGTGTAAAGCGTTTATAAAATCAGGCAAAAAATTTCGGTGCATTTAAATCTTGCCTTCCTCAATGGAGATAATTTGACTGACATTGTTTTCCAAGTTTAAATATTAATTTGCGACATCTAATATGCGTTTGTTTTTGCTTCACTGTTGAGAAGATTTTTTAAAAAAAATTTTGAGCAATCTCTAAATATTTTGTACGATGGGAGGTAGGCAGGTACTTTATTTACGTAGTACTATAGAACTGCTGAATGGGCTATTGGCGACGGTTTGGGATCCGAAGACATGCCATCGCAAGTTTGATCCTCTGCAGAGTGGATGGCTCCCTCGCCTTGGTAGCCCTACTACCTGCGTGCGAATCGAGCACTTTACGGTAGAATAGTTTAACGAGGACCGATACCGCTCACCCTCGGATCTTGCGCAGACTGACAGTAGTTCCCCTCCCCAAGTAGATCCCCACCCGCTTACTGAACGGAGCCAGTGATGCTTGATTTCGGTGTTCTACAGGGAACCATGTCTTTGCAATCAGTTCACTTGTATGATGGACACATTATTGTTGTAATGAAAATTAAGTAAAATTCGCCAAGAACTAACTGAATATCATTGTTGAGCAACTAAATGGTCCGATACTGTAAGTAATGCATGGTGTCTCGTAAGAACAAGTCTTTAATGTATGTACTTAAAATTCTTGCCAACAATGTAGTCAAAAACTCATACACATTATATCTCAAAATAATATTTAAACGAGAAAAGAACAAAAATACTATTGCAATCTGAAGCATCACTACTGAGGAAGGCAAAACTTAAAATATTAAAACCAGTGTGACTGGCTTTTGAAGCTTGGAATGTTTCTAATAAACGCCCATGGATTTCTTTGTTTCCTCTGGCAAACTAATAAGTTTTGATGCTTTCCCTCCCACTTTCCTCAGTTGTGATTCGTTATACTGAGATGAGGTTTTTATTTTTCGCTAGTTCATATATTCTTTTGAGAGATCTAATGTGTGCGCTTTTTTTTAACTTTATCTTTTGTTATGGTTCTAAAAATATATAGTAAGGGTGGTCATTGTGGAACACCTTGTATACGTATCAATATAAAAATTGGAGACTTAATTTTTTTGATACTAATGCTATTGGATTAAACACTTACATTGCTTTTATTTTTTTTTCACCATTTAGAGTAACTTAATGCTTATTCCTGTGGATACTGTTAGTTACGCGCATCTATAAGAATATGCTTGTATGATAATATAGAAATTAAAAGACTCAATCTATAATTTACTTAAGCCTTTGGATGGGACAATTACACCATTATTTTTTTATTTCTTTCACTAGTGGGGGTGATATTATTTACTCATGTCCATAAAATAAGGATAACACCAGCAGCGGCAAATAAAGATTCAGAAACAAAACATACGTTACTTATTCATAAAGTTCATTTATTAAACAAAAGATAAAGAACAAAAAAGATGATGTATGTGTGATATCATTCACAAAAAAATACGATTTTCGCCCGTGTAGTAATTATGAAAAATATCTCCTTTACAAAAACCTAATGTTACATGGTTATAGTGTGATGGTTAATACATGGTATGTCTCCAATTCGATGAAATACAGTCCGCAGATCGCCTAGGCATGCTGAGCATCAAATTATCGAACTGGTCTTAAGGAATATTACTCCACTCAGCAAGCAATTCAGTTACACATGAAGGAGGTGATTGACAATCATCTTGAACCGTAACTTATCATCTTGAGGCCGTAACTCATCATCTTGAAACCGGTGCCAATGCCTACAGATGACACTCAGGGTAATTCCAAGTTCATTGGATGCTTCCATCTGAGTATGCCAACATTCCAAATGTCCGATAATTATACTACGTAAAAAATTATCCTCGTGCATCATCTACTTCATAACTAGTCGGTTATGGTACTGAGCTGCTTGCAGAACGTTTTTGAACAATTTTACTCTGTACTCCTTTCTTACACTCTCGTCATTATGACGTATTATCGGCGTCATCTGGTGGCTACCTGTAATTCCGCATATATATATATATATATATATATATATATATATATATATATATATATATTGCAGTAACATCATACTCATTGCTAAGAACATTTTTATGAATTAATCAGACAAAAATAGACAAGACCAAATATAATAGTATATCATTCAATGTTGTTTAAATAATTATTTTTAATGTTTTAAGGAGTCATTACGACACCTTTTATGAATTAGCAATTAATTTAATACTAAATTCATTCATAAATTAATTTCATGCCAAATTCATTCATAAATTAATATCATGCCGCATGTTTTATAGAATAGTTTTTTACACGAATAGATATTTTCTTCTCGATTCATAAATTTAGAAATTAAAGAGATAAGTATAACATAAATAATTGGAATGACATACTCCTTTATAGAATGTCGCGAGGTTTAATGTTAGATGAATTAAATATTATCATAGCCCACTTTCTTTGTTTTTCTAGATTTTTATAGCAATTCTATGTTTATTTGAACATGCCCTCCAGGGAGAAATGTGGCATTTTTTCTTGCTATTTTATTATATTTAAAACCATCACTAATATTTTTAAATAAAATTATAATGCTATAAAATAATATTTAGAATCATTTTTATATCTTTTAAGATTATTGGAAATTTCCAATATATCATCATGAAACTTGCAAATCAATGTAAAAGTAAAAACAAAATTAAAAGATCTATTTTTTCAAAAAATTTTCATCGTACTTACCTTCTTAGAAAAATCAGTTCAACCGTTGTATCGATACCATTCAAATTGTTTTGCAACCTTAATAAGGTGTGTAATTAAACCATTTAAGTTGAACCGTGAAAGAAATTTACGAAGTCATATTAATATGGTGGCATCATATTAAGATTGCAGTGAATTTGAACGAACTTATGGTAACGATACAGTAGTTAACTTTGAACCCCTTTTCTGAGTAGATAAGAAGGAGTGTGATATAGATGTTTGGAATTTTATTATACAAAAACATAGATAGTCATCAAAAAAGAATGTAATCCAGATTATGAAATCACGCCACACTGTTGGAATTTTCATTTTAAAATTATGGTAAAATAACCGGGCCGCAGTCAGTCCATCCAATTAACCGTAAAATTGACAGTAAAAGACATTTTTTACTTTTATGGTTTTGAAACCATTTACAACTAGTATGGTTAAAAAAGCATGAATATTGACTCCTATGTTTATGACTAGGATTAATGTTGACCTATGTTTTTGTATTGTAAAAAAACCAAAACTATATCGGTTTTTAACCATTTATGACTAGCATGGTTTCAAAACCATAAAAAAGAAATTTAACTGAGCATTAGAGATAATTTAGCATATTTATGGTGCATCCATCTCTGAGTGAATGAGAATATTGTATTCTAATAGCGCAGGATCACAAATAGGGAATATACTGGAAACTGCATATGTTGAAGAGAATGGAGAAAATATTGTGGTGTCAACGCTAGGATTCGAACACCCATTCTGTCGGTCACAAAATTACCAAATTAGACCTCTCAGCTATAATATGTACCCATCTCCCAGGAACTAAGAGTCGTCGATAGATGGGTCTAGGTGGTGCGATGAAATTCTGGTTGTTGAACCGTATTGGGTAAAAGCAGTTAATAAACGGTTTTTCTCAGAGTTAACAGTTTAAATATTTCTTTTAATATTCTATTTCTACCCTTAAAATAATTTGCAAGTTTCATAATATCTCGGAAATTTGTCTTCGAATATTTAACGATAATTCACGATATTAATACGCACCCAAACTTTCACATTTATTGTTATAAATATATTTTTAAAAAAAACTGAGTTTTTTTTAGCTCCATTTCAGATTAATAATATCTTACTGAGTGGCACAGGGAAATATGAAAAGTTATAGAAATGTAATTTGCTCAAATGAACAGAGTTAAAACATAAATAGAAAGCTTCTTATATTTTCATAACAAAATGTCACAGACTGTCTTCATAAAGATGACATTTGAGAGATTGGCTGCCTTTGTCAGCTTTCCTTTTCCTTGAGTCCCCATTTGCCACTAATTTCAGATTTTTTTCGATGTTTTTCCTCATTATTTCTTTCTATACATTATTAGTTTTTATATAAACACGTTTTGAGTTATTAATATAATAATATATAGTTCAAATTTAGAAAATTGTTTTGCATTGGGAGTTAAAATTCATTGTTAGATTATACGAAAAGAAAAACATAAAAAGAAAATTAATATGTTTTTCAAAAATTTCCTGTTATTATTATATTGCAATTTATGAACATAAAGTATATTGCTTTACGTATATTGCAATATGCGTAAAAAAAAGTATATTGCTTCGTATTTTATGCTTATATATTACTAAACAACAAACTCAATCAAAACTTTATTAACCTATTATTTTAGTTAAGAAACTTTAAAAATGAAAGAATAATATTTTACAAGAATAAATTCTATTTATTGATTATTCACATGAAAACAATCATTGATTAATAGTTTATGTGATCGAATAGTAAAATTAAGGATAAAAAATAGACACTCAAAGTAACATGTAGATATAAAAGTAATCTTGCATAAAAAAATCTTCTTTTGGCGAGAAAGGAAAGGTACAAGAAAAGAGAATACTCATTTAATAGACAAATGCATTTACACGAACTCGAACAAGACCAGAAGATACATAAAAAGTAGTATTTTTGATTTATACTTATTTACACATTGCTATTTAATTGCTAACAAAATAAGATAGGTTTTTTTTTCCTTGTATTTCGTACGCTGAATTAAAAGAGGCAAAATCATAATTCACAGGATAAGCAGTTTAAAGGTAATTCATGCAAATTCGAAAATAGTATTTTAAAAATTCCGTGCAATTTCTGGATAATTAATCCTATTAACTTTTGTTTGGTCTCAATCGATTTCGTGAAAAGAAAACACATTGAAAACAATACTTTATTTGTCTATATATTATTGCTTGAGTTTCTCCTCACCTTTACCCCCGTAACAGGATTTTGTGAGATTTTTATTGTATGCTCCTTAAGACTTCTACACGATTAGAAAAATGGTTAAAAAACAATTGATTTAATTGTTATTTTACCTTATACAACCAAAACACTCAAATAACCATAAAGTTTGTATTCAAACTATTAAGAATGAGAAGAATCGTTTAGTGACTGATTTCACCTGATAAGGTTTAACAACCAGGATTTTTCCTGCTCCATCTGGTCCCACAGCCAATGCGAATCGAGCGCATGTTCTTCAAAAGCTGGAATCTAAGTCATGTGCTAAGGATTGAGCATTCCTATTGAATCCAGCGTTGACACCACAATATTACCTCCATCCCATTAACCTGCATGAAGAGTTTCTAGTCCCCAGCACTCCTCAATTGGTACCCCAGGGCTATTGGAGAACGAAACTCTAATTCACGTAGAAATGGCAGCTCCACAGAGTAGCTTAACACAAAACTTCTAGTAATTCCCATCTCGCACGATAGATGGAACCATTATATTAACTAATTAAGCCACATTCTACAGTTCTCTTGACAAAACACAATTGAACCACAATCTAAATCTAATGTCCATTGCCTAACAAAAATCCCAGCATAAACTAACTCAAATGTCCAGTTAAATTTCATTCTTATGGTTTTAAAACCATGCTAGTTGTAAATAATTTAAAAAACGTACAGTTTGGAAGTTCATGGTTTTTTAACCAGACCAATTTTAAACAGTTTCAAGCCCCTAAAGGTTAAGAAGTGTTCGAAGTAATTGGATGAAGAGATTGCTGTTGATTTTTTAACCGTAATTTTAGTGTAACAATGTGTATACAACTTCCAATAATATCCACCTTGTCATTTTCAAGGCTTCTACCTCAAGGCCTGATTGATCAAGTAAATACTTTAAAATATAACCAATTTATTGATTCATCAGGAATTGCATAGTGGTGGTACCCAATCGAGTGTTTGTTTAAAACTTTAGACTTAAAAGGGAAGAAATGCATTAAATAAATATGATAACATACATGTATAACAACAGATTATGCTAACATAATATTTTTTTTATAGGACAGCAAGTCAAATGCAAAAACGATCTATGGAGAAACAAAGGAAAATCCAAGCTCTGGTTGCCTTAGGTAAATCAAAGCCGGATATTAAGACGCCTGTATCTCAAAATACACTTTTAGTACAAGAAAGAAATGATATTAAAAGCTTTGCAATGGGAGGTGTGGCTGGAGCTGTCATCGGTTCAATAGCTGCTGTTACATCAACAAGTGGACAACCAAGTGACATTAGTCCCACCAGAAATGTTAATGCAGGAAGCTTAGAAGAAAACAATTCAGATGATCGCTCTAGCAGTGTAGGCTTTGATTCTGACTTCGATGAAATGCTTCAACAAAGTGATGAAATTAAACCAGTAAAGAAACGGAAAAAGTATAAGAAGAAGCCTTCAGCAGGAATTCAGATACCAATACCACGTCTCGAAACTTCTTCACCAACTGAAAAATCATTCATGAGTTTAATTCTTCCTACACCAAATCTAACGGTTACATCATCATCAACAGGTTCAACTAAACTTCATTCTTATCCTGGTTCTGAAAAAAGCTCACCTAATGTACAAAATTCGTCAGAAACCCGTAATATTTCGAGAGTTATTGAAGAATCTCCCATAACTTCACCATTAGATCCACCGACACATGAAAAAGGAAAGATCTCTCTTGAAGCAGTAACTGAAGCAAAAATAAAACCAAGTAGCTCTAAGGAGCCCTCATTTAAAACACTCGAAGTAGATGTGACACCAAAGGATACAATAGTTGAATCCAATTCTGGTAAGACTGCAACGAAATTACTTCCAGTCGCTGAAGAAAGTGAAGCAATCAGCCCAGAAACAAAGTCAGCCCAAACGTTAGTTTCAGCTTTAAGTAAAAAGATCCGAGTCCCTAAAAGAAAAAAGAGCAGGAGTAAAAGGCATAAATCAAAGTCAGAAAATCGAGCTAGGAAAGCTCTCAGGACAATCTCTTTCATCTTAGGAGCATTTGTAGTTTGTTGGACTCCATATCATATCTGTGCTTTAGTTGCTGGTTTTTGTAGAGATGCTACAGGATGTGTAAACCATCATTTATTTTATTTTACTTATTTCTTATGTTACGCAAATAGTCCAATTAATCCTTTTTGTTACGCTATGGCAAATCAACAATTCAAAAAAGCATTTACGCGTATTTTAAAGGGAGATTTTCATAAAACTTAATTCTTCCAATTCATTCTCTCTTTCAAGCCCGCATTTTTGAAGAAACTTTTTGCAATAATCTATTAGAATTCCTAAAGGTATATTAAAACTATTACAACTCTTAATATTTTTGATCAATCAGTATGAATGAAATATAACTTTTAAGGATGTACGAGACCAAAAACATTTCAGATATTTATAATAAAATGATGCTATTATTTTTCAAATGGTGTTAAATTATGTATGAAAGATTATAAAATTTGAAGTAGATTTTAGACATATCATTTACTACTAGTCGTCCATCGTTAGTTAATTAATAGAAGGAAATTCTTTAAATGTTGCCTTGTACTTTTACAAATGAATATTTATATATGTATTTATGTATATTATAGCCCTTAAAATCAAATTTAGTGAATATGCGCCTTTAAAACAAATCAAATAGCATCAGGCTGAGCCATATTTTATTCATATCAGCGCCGATTCTATCCCAGACACTGCATTGCGCATAAAAATAAATTCTGCCCAGATCTACCTAATTATTCATTCCATTCTATTAACTACCGCGTTTCATTAGTTTCTTTAATTTTTTTCTTGAGAACTGAGCCTTTTTTTATTTCTAGGCAGTTTCAATTTCCACCCTTCTCTTGTTTTGCTGTATTCGAGTACTCGAAATATGTTTATCTTTCTTTAATTTCAACTGTAAAGAGGAAAAGTTTATTTATTTTAAAGTACTTATTTGCTATTTTTTACAATTATTCCAGTCGAATGCTTTCATTTTTTACAAAAATTCGAAAGAAACTTGTTCAATAAGACTAGATCGCAATGTCTTTCCAACGATAGTCATATTCCGTGCAAGATTTATTAAAAGAGTATCATTTAAAATACTGCGACGGATATGACATAAATTTTTCTTTTTTTTGTTTTTTTATCTTACATTTTTCAAGAAAACTACAGATTTTAAAGGCTATGTATTCTAAACTTTGCTTGAATTGGCTATGTATTCTAAGCTTTGCCTGAATTGATGCACTTTAAGAACAATGCCTCTGATTTCAGAGGCAAAACTTTAATTTTACCCTCTGAATTTTAAAGATGCATTTGTATTTCTGAAATTTAAAGATACTTCCACTTTATACCCTTAATGAAACACATGTTTTACAGGTACAATTAATATATATCTCTTATATAGTACCTTTATAGACTACGTGTATTCAAGTGGTAAAACACATGTTTTACAGGTACATTTAATATACATCTCTTATAGAGTACCTTTATAGACTACGTGTAGTCAAGTGATGCATGCTCCATTACAAAATCATTAACAGTAACAACAGTTATTTTTTTATATAATATTTCTTTAAATAGCTATATAGTCCGTTTTCTTTATTATTATTTTTCCTCGCACTGTACATAATCATTAACAGTTGCGTGACATCTTTGTATTCCAAGTCTGGATCGCAATGAAAACGTAAATGCTGGAAAAATTATCGAATTAGAATGTTACTTTTAATAAGATCATTACGGAGTGGCACAACATAGAATGATTTTGTATTTTTACGCAACATGTCGAGTCTTCATATACAGGGCAGAACAGTCCCTTGCTGAACGGAAGAAAGCTACGCGAAACTATTTTCAGCTGAGTCGCGTATTCTAAAATGCATTTGATTACTAAGTGAAAAAGTTTACAAATATGAACGAAACAAAAAGTAAATGTATAAAATGCACCAGAAAGACGCATATTTTAAAATATGCTCATATAATCAATAAAAAGAAGAGTTGCCTTACTTATACCATTTTTACATAAAAAAAATTTCTTATCTCTCGAATTTTAGCAATTCTCTATTATAATCAATATAAATATAATAATTTCATATTTAATGAAATCAATGGCACTTTTTTAAAAAAATTTTTTAATATTTTTGTATTTTATTGAATTTGTTAAAATTGTTTTACTAAATTTTGAAAACTTTTTTTAAAAAAAAAATCATTTCAAAAATTTCATTCCAACTAATCTTAAAGTGTTTAATAGTTTTTTTTTTTCTTTTTTAAATTGATGCTTCTAATTTTTGAAAACACTGAAAATGTTACTATTTAATGTTTAGATATTTTATATCAATAAAAATGCTTTTACTTTAATTAACCGTCAATATTCTATTCATATTTAAAACATTTTAAAAAAATTTAAAACTTAAAACTTACATTTTAAATGATTAAATTAAGCTGCTTTAAAAATTTCTTAAAAACAAATTGAATTAAAATTACTAAAATATAGAATCATTGCCCCAAAAATAAGCTCGCAGATTGAAACGAAATGTTACATATGTGAGAAGAACGTTGATACAATTGATTAAAATATCAAAGCAAAATATTCGAAAAAATACGTATGAATGGATATTGCAATACCCTCTTGGCCCACCTCTAGCGCAGGATGCGATGTGATCGGGGATTGCGTTGAAAATGAAACCAATTCTTATTTCGTATTAAAAATCTAGATCGAAAGCTTGAATTCTCTAAAGAATTCTCTGAAGAAAGCACTCACTATAGAAAGATTAAATTCTGAATCTAGTCTTATCTCGTATTATAATTAAAATAAGACTACATTTTTACCATTTGAAATATATAGGGGAAAACGAAATCTTATCTTCCATTGTAATTAAGATTTTAAGATTAATATATATATATATCTTTCAAAGATCTGGGGGAAATGAAATCAAATCGTATCTCGCATTGTAGATGAGATAATAAAAAAACTACATTTTTCACCATTTGAAAAATTACGCAAAGTAAAAAAAAAAATCAATACTTTAGTAATAAAAAACAACTCATGATTTTTGTGTCTCGGACACACTTCAAAAGGTAAATGTGAATAATATTTAAATATTCTCTTGATTCCTATCTTTTCGTGTAAATATTTCATTCATACTCAAAATAAAGAATTTTTATATTTAATTTTTATTCAATTGAATATAAAAATGACAAAAATATTTTCTGTGATAAGACCTCGTAGAATTTGACGGAAAAATAGGTATCCATAAATATGATGTCTTATTATGTCATTATGTGCTTATAAAATGTTTGCTTATTAATGCACGTGTGTCAAATAGCTGCCATGTAGTTTGTAGTTTAATGAATAACTGATTATTCGTTCTAAAGTTAGTCGATGTAGAACATATACTGTAAATGGATAAGATTTTCGTAATTGCATATTTCGTTTTGCATATCTTTCAGTTTAATATCAAACTATGGATGGTGATTTAAATACAAAATTAAACGTAAATAAACCACAGGAAGTTGGTCTTTATCCGGTTTAAAAACTGCTGCTAACTTATTGTTGTTTAAACTACGAAGTGATCGATTTTGATCGACCGAAACAAATATTTAAACTTCGGAAGAAACTCAAAATGACCATAATTGGGCAATTTCTGTGACACGGAGCCAATGGAGAGCGTTTGGAAATGCTTCTACTATTATATAAACAATCATTCAACTGTCGGCTTTTCGAACAATCTAGTGCATAGTTTCCGTGTAATCTCATTGTATTAATAACGACATTTTTTGCAATGGAAAATATTTGCTTGCGCTGCAGTAACTGCATTTTTTATTGTTTCGTTTTTTTGCATAAAATATACATTGGGCTATTGAGATTGGTGAAATTTAAATAAACCAGATATACCAATAATAATTTTCTCTAAATTTTTGAAAATAATCGATCGACATTATTATAATTTAAAATTTTAATACACCCAATTAGAGTTTGTTTTTTCTAACAGAATTATTTAAAACATTTCTAAAGAATTATTATTAAATAAAGATGTCACGTAGAAATTATGATTGATTAGTAAACTGACAGTAGAACCATTTTTGAAGCACTACGACTCCTTTAACTGTGTATCACAGAACTCGATTATTGTTAGTTTGTAAAAATATTTCATAAAATTCACCATATGATACCGCAAATGGTAAAACTCTTTAAAAAAATCCCCATCCATAGAAGGAGCTAGTTGGCAAAATTGAAATTATTGTTAAAAAAATGATTTACTTTGAATTCAAAAATTTTGAGCCCATTCTAAAATAAGCCTTAAAACATATCTGATTTTGTTTATATAAAGGATCAAATTCAAATTTTTTTTAAAAAAAGACTCTGAAACAAATTGAGTTAAAAATCTTGTGTCTATGTTAAAATGTGATACAAAAAACATATCTGACGTGGTTTCAGTGGTATGTTTTACATTTTATTAGATTGAATAAAATCTTAAAATGTGACATAAATGCCAAAAAAACATATCTGAAGTAGTTTAAGTAGTGAAACTTAAATTTTATTAGATTGAGTCATATCTTAAATAATGACATAGATCCCCGAAGAAACATATCTAATAATAATCAAATTTAATATTTAAGTCAGTAATAATGTTTAATACTTTAGCATAAATGATAGTCAAAATTACATTTTATAAGAATGATTCATAACAAGCATTCATATGAAAGTATGATATAAAAAAATAACCAAAACATCTGCATTAAATTGAAGTAATAACATAATTTATAGTGATGTCTAAGCTGACGTCACTTCACTTACGTGACAGTTGAATATTAATCAGGATCAGTTATGTATGATTATTAACTGATTGATCAATCAGTTACTAGAACCTACACTTGGAATACATTTCATTTCAAAGTAAAATAGGTTTAAACATCTGGTTGCATTTTAGAACTACAATATTAAGCCAATTGATTAAACGATAATAGTCGATTGATATAGTCCAGCCTCTGCCTTCGGTACCTCTATATCGTAAAATGTTTTTCTAGCAAAAAGACATATTTGATCTAATCAAATAGCAAATTTTATCAAATTTAACAAAAACCACGTATTTATATTTCTTTCAAATAAACAGTACGACTAGAGCTATTTATTGATTTAAAAACTTTACTGAATTGAACAAATAAATTTTTAAAGTAATTTTTAAGGAAATTTTCTACTTTAATTATTCCCTGATATTTATAAAAACCAGGCACTTTCTGATTAATCAATTCATTCTAGGTCAGTGTATAATCTTTAAAACCGTGTAAATAATATAATCAGAAAAATTATGCTTGGACATATTAAAATGTCATTGTTTATAACTAAAACGCATTTAGAATCAACTTTAATGACCTTTGCTTACCAGGAAGTCCCGGACTTTGATACAATAAGGGTATAAACATTGTTGATACTCGTGATTAAAATGCCAACTAGCTCGATCTAAGATTTAATCGTGTGATATCGCAAACTAACAATCTTTTAACAGATATTTTTGTGACGAAATTATCACAATCGAATTCTTTAAGAATTTTATTGTAGAGTTGCAGTTCTTCCTTTTTTATATCACCTTTGCGCCAAACTATTTAGTGCAGTTTTAAATATTCAGGTTGTACAGAAATGAATGGCAGGATGGAATATAGTTTATAAACAAAAACAAATAGTACATCAGCTAGATGCAGTCCTCGGTTTTGTCAATGCACTTCTGTTGTTTGGCCAGAAGGTTCCAGTGGATATTGTTGGTGGGCAAACAATTGCCTAAGAAGATTAAATGTAATGAGTCTTTTATTTTGAAACTAGTCATAGTTCGAAAGCCATGCGCATCCTGATCAAACCTGACACAATTGTCGCATTTGTTAGCTTCGTGCTGGCACATTTGGAAGCGCTCAACACATCATTGCTGCTCTTGGCCAAACAGCGGTAAACAGTGTGCTTTAAAGGTGTTTCGGTCCCACAAGCCGATTGCATGCAATGATGGATCTGACTACTCTGTATCCTCTTCTTCTATAGAAACCACGATATCCAATGTGATGGTTACCATTCTTATTAGGCAAAAGGGTCGATCTACTTTGTACTAATCTAAACTACTCTCATTAGCACGACAGCGTACCGAGGGCCAAGACCAACTGTGCCATCTCAGTTTTCTTGACCTTGAGCTCTGAGGTGCAAGAGCAGATGTTTCGGTTGGGTGGTCAGGCTAACGCGGAACCCCCAGTGTTTAGTCCCAAGCACGCTTGGGACTCACTGAAGGACCCACTTTACCGACCCACTGAAGGGATGAAAGGCTGAGTCAACTCGAGGATCCAACCAAGAATATGTGGCACGAGATCGCGAAGCGCTACCACTCAACCACCGGGTGTCACGCCATCTTTGTATTCCGCATAATTCTTGGGTCTATTTTACTGATTTTCCCCGTCTCATCTGATAGGGTACAGGGCGGGCAAGGGTGGACATTTTTTCAAATTTGTCAAAAAAAATTATTAAATAAAACTTTTTAGTTCGTTAAGTATTTTTAACAATGAATTGGGCGTTTATCTGCATTCTGGTACAAAGTTGCTTTAGAAAGTTGCTTAGCTTTCCAATATGTTTAAAAAAAAAAGAAGATTGTTTTTGTCCCCTCTATCCTCACTACAAGGGGCTTGTGTGCACAGGCTATGGGGGCAAAGGTGGACAAACTTTATAACTTTTTAAGTAGTAATTTATTACAACTCAGAAAAGTATATCTAAAGACAAAATGAAAATTATTTCAAGCTAAGCCTTATTGAAAAATAAATATTGACATATATTAATTAAAATACTAATTTGAGATAGTGCATTTCATTATACTAATTAAGACATTTTGAACGCATATCGCAACATTTGAAAATCATTATTCAATTTGAATTATTGAGAGACAGTCCAGTTAGTTCTACCAGTTACTGAAGTTAGGTAAATCTTTTCTGAAAATTTGAAAAATGTTTTTTTTTTTTTTTTTCCTTCTTTTTTTTCATGATCAGAAGAACTATGTCCATTTTCTTTTCTTAAAAATTGAATATCGTAATCTTTAAATCTATGAACAGCTTCATTCTACCAACATAATGCAAAGCACATTTTTTCTTTTTTTGATGAACTTAACTTTCACACAAAGTTGCTAACTTTTATTGAGTCAGTGTTATCAAAAAGTTAATTTTGTTCTGATATCATTGCGATTTTATTAAAAAAAAATTGAAGTTGAAAGCCAATAAATGAAAAAAAAAGAAACCTTATAGCATGTCTACGCTAGCCCAGCCACCAAATGTCTACTCTATCCCCACAAATACATATATTTATTTATGTCTAATGCTATTGTATAATAACAATGAAATCATACAAAGCAAATATTAATATCAAAATAGGTAATAAAAAATAGTATTATTTATTTCATATTATCACCTTTCGTTAAAACTCAAAAAAAAGAAGGGAAAAAAACGTTAATAAAAGAGATAAGTTACTTTTGAACCTTTAAAACCTTTTTTTACGAATTTCTGCTTAAATATTCGCAATGTGATTACGCAACTACACAGTGTTGCCAGTCTCACCAATGAAATTTTACTAATAAATAAAAAAAGTTAATATCCACTCCTTCTCCTTTAAAGTTTCGTTGTGAAAACCGTTGTGTCAATCATTTCTGTTCAATCCTAGTATGTAAAATTAAAAACCAGAAAATTAAAGTGCCAAAATACCCGAAATATTTACTATTGAAAATACTCGTTAGAATTGTTCCCAAAAAGAGCTTTGATAAAACTCTCAGGCGCCATTAATAGTATATTTTTAATAACAAAATATTTGAATCAGCCCAAAGCAATAAATAAAATTTCCTTTCATAATCGTTTCAATACAGCATATTGCACTGATATAAAAATAGGAAATTTCAAACTAATGTGTCTTTGTAAGACTTTAAATAGTTTGTGTCTTCCTATGCAATGTTTGCTCAATTAACTAAAATTAAAACCTACAGTCATTAAGTTATCATCTAATTTGAAATAACTTATTTATATGGAAATGTATACAGAAAACAATTATACAGTTTGTACCACTATCATCACTCTTGTTTCCTGGTCAGAAATTATTTGATTTTGTTATTAATATCTTGTAAGGGCTACACAAATAATAAACAACCTATTAATTAGGCCCATATATTTATTGCAGTTTCTGTCACTGTTTTAATAGTTTTTTCGTAACTTGGACATGTTTCAAAAGCAGATATCTAAAATCGATGTTTTTTGTCTTCAATTTCTTCGAAATAACAGTTGTCTATACAAAATAACAGTTGCTGTACAAAAATGAAATCAGCCAACAGACCTACACTTTAAAAGAAGAAATTGAGCTCTAATCATTGAAATTCAACCACATGTATGTTGATTAAAAGTTATGACAAAAACATGAGTGCGAGCCAGCAGATCTGTGGAAGCCCAATATTTTATACTGTATAATTTGTGAATCGATAAAAAAAATTCAGAGTTTTTATTTAAAATTTTTATTTTCTATCAAAATTACTTCTAGCATGAATCTCGGTAATACTCGGGGAGATAAATTGAATTACTATAAAAATCTAAGTGAAATCAATCGCAAAAAAGTGGAATTTAAATTATCAAAACTACTAGATTTGTGTTATAATGTTTTAATGTCTTCACTTATAACAAAGATTCCAAAGAAATACAGTATGGAAGGTGATTACCGTAATACCAGTTAAAACAAATTAATGGTAAAATAAAATAGTTCAAATAGAGTTGCCAAATTGGACCACCTCTGATTCCTGAAGAAGCATTGTAATAAGAACGCTCTATTGAATAAATTATGAAGGTCTTTTCAGGTGGAGATTCATGCTGAAGTCGCTGTGTATTAGCTTTAAGTTTTATTTAAGTTAAAAGGTTTGACATGTTTTTAATGTAATTTTTGAACATTCTGTGTAAGGATATAGCAGAACTACTGTAATGTACAGATTGTTTAATGCATCATATAATTGTTAAGCAACTTATTCTGCTATGTTCTACTTGTTTCTTTGCTAGCTAATTATTGTCAGAGGCTTGGAATAACACTTTGTTTAAAACGTTACGGTGTTGCCTAAATTGTACCGGTACGATTTAGGGGCAACGCATTAACTTCAACTATTTCTGAACAAAATTTCAGCCATTCTCATCTCATGATTGAGACTTACTATAAGAATGTAATAATTAAGAACAAGGTTTAAAAGGATTTAACTGTTCTGATGCTTCTACTATTCCTGAACTGAATATCACCCATTCTCACCTCATGAGTGAGACTTACTATAAAAATGCAATAATTAAGAACAAGGTTTAAAAGGATTTAACTGTTCTGATGTGTCAATCTTCAACTAAACTGAATTTTTTAACACAAAAAAAACCTCAATTTATATGTAGATCAATCGAAAAGAAACGAAACTATTATATTAAATTTAATGAGATTTAATATCCTTACTATGAGATTTATTTTCCTTATTCCAAAGAAGGCAAAAGTGATAAAAACACATCTAAGTAATGAGCCTTATGGTTAGTTAAACAGTGATCTAGTAATTATTGATTAGATAAACCGATCTGTTCTAGTATCTTCTATGTTGAAGGCTTCAACCGAACCAATTTTCCCAATTCTAAGACCTAAAGAAAATAAATTGGTTACAGATTCCAAAAATATTCAGTCTTAAAAAGAAATACAATAAAAAAAAAGTCACCCTAGAACTTTGTAACACGTAACGTCATCTTTCCTTAACATTTTATAGGTTTATAATACTGTTACTAAACTTTTAACAGTTCAAAAATTTAATATCTCATTTCTTATTGTGCTATTAAACAATTGTTTCAGGTTATATATGGTCTACTTATTCACTTAATCATAAACACTCAATATTTTTAATGGTGGTTTAAGGGAGGCGAATTTAGAATAATTTCCTAAATCGTACCACTTACAGGCCTTGCGAAAACAATTAATGACTGATGAAAATTTAAACGTAAAAAATAATACGACTTAGGCATATAAATGGATCTGAATAAATACAAAGAAATGTATTTTTTCTTACCTTACTCATAAGAAATGTAATGGTTCGAATTTGGAAATGTAATTCATTGATTATAAATCGTGAAATAATAATTAAAAATTGAACGATAGTTTTTAAAAATTTTATCTTTTTACATTTTTTTAAAATCAATGAGCGAACTAAACTGTTAAACCAAATTCGCTCAATCTTTTCACAATGTTCCTAGAACATTTTTCTCTATTGAGATTTTCAATTTTTTAATAAGTATTATTCGTGTTATCACAAAAAAGAAATATTTAAAATGATACAAAATCACTTTTCTCCCTCTCAGGGTACTGATATTTTTCATATTTATATTTCTAATTGAATGGTAAAAAAACATTTACCTGTGTAGAATTTGAACATAAAGCATTTTTCTTACATAAGTTCCAAACTGAGCAATAAAAAAAACTATTCGCCGTTGTTGAATTAAACATAAATATTCATGTTTTTGAATAAAATATAAAAGCGCCTGAAAATCGATTTTCTTTGGCTTGCAATTTTGCATACATAGTTTCTAAATGGAATAGTTAAAAAGATTTTGTTGAATTCAACATAAATATTCATGTTTTGGGATAAAATATAAAAGCGCCTGAAAATCGATTTTTTTTTTTTTTTTTTTTGGGGGGGGGGGCTTACAATTTTGCATACATAGTTTCTAAATGGAATTGTCAAAAAGACTTTGTTAAATTGAAAGTAAGCATTCATGTTTTGGAATAAAATCTAAAAGCGCCTGAAAATCGATTTTCTTTGGTTTGCGATTTTGCATACATAGTTTCTAAATGGAATAGTTAAAAAGACTTTGTTGAATTGAAAATAAATATTCATGTTTTGGAATAAAATACAAAAGCGCCTGAAAATCGATTTTCTTTGGTTTACGATTTTGCATACATAGTTTCTAAATGGAATAGTTAAAAAGACTTTGTTAAATTGAACATAAGCATTCATGTTTTAGAATGAAATATTAAAGCGCCCGAAAATCGATTTTCTTTGGCTCACAATTTTGCATATATAATTTCTAAATGGAATAGTTAAAAAGATTTTGTTGAATTGAACATAAATATTCATGTTTTGGGATGAAATATAAAAGCGCCTGAAAATCGATTTTCTTTGGCTTACAATTTTGCATACATAGTTTCTAAATAGAATTGTCAAAAAGACTTTGTTGAATTGAACATAAACATTCATGTTTTGGAATAAAATATAAAAGCGCCTGAAAATCGATTTTCTTTGGATCACACTTTTGCATACATAGTTTCTAAATGGAATAGTCAAAAAGACTTTGTTGAATTGAACATAAACATTCCTCTTTTGGGAAAAAATGTAAAAACGCTAGAGAATCGATTTTCCTCTGCTCACAATTTTGCATGCATAGTTTCTAAATGGAATGGTCGAAAACACTTTGTTTCATGTTTTTAGATAAATATGGTCTAAATTTGTTGGCTCAAGATTGGATTTTGAGAATCCTATAAGCCATGCTGTAGTATATTTTATTAAACGAAAATTTAGAAACGTATCGAGCAATACATGAAGAAGAAAAAACAAATAAAAAATATTCTTCTTGCAATTATATTTAACCCTACGTTTTTAAATTTGTGGGAACATTTAAAATTTTGAAATACATTTACTAACTAAATCAAAATGAAAAAAATAAGATGAATTTCTCAATTATGTAAATACAGGGTGTTCCCAAAGAGTGCAAATTCAAGCGAACAAAAAAGTCCAACAAAGCTAACAAGTTAAATTTTACAATATTTGCAGTGTTTGTATATATTTTTTGCATACAGACAATTCTTCGTAAGAAAATGATAGACCATCATCAACAGTCACTAATTTCATTTAAAAATGAACAAAAAAATTTCCAATCATAAGATATGAATATTTGTTTGTTCTCTTAAACATTTTTAGTGATAAAACGTAAGATTTAAATTCTAAAATTTAAAATAAATTTAAGAATGTTAAATAGTTTTTGATGCATAATTTTTTTTAAGAAAAAGTCTTATTTTTAAGGAACTAACTTATTTAGCTAAATTTTCAGATTTTGTCAATGAAAATTTAATTAATTAAGAAAATGAAAACAGTTTTATACCTTTCAATTCAATTTTTCAGTCATTGTTTAAATAATAAAATAAAAAAAATAATGATAATATAATAAAATTATAAAGAAATAATTTGAACTCGTTTAAGTTTAGGTCAAATAGGAATCGAAATTTTGTGTATTTAGTTCTAAACATATGGCATAATATGCGAAGAAGGGTAATACTGACTGGAGTATATCTTCTCTCATAAATGTGCCCGCATTAATTAATTAGTTCATATGTTATTCAAGATAAAAGTTTTTTATTTTGTACATGTACTAAAAACATCACTTAATTACATTAAAAAAAGATTAATTTTCTCTTTGGGGATATTTTATGACACCTTGTATTTACATGCTAAATTTACTGTAATTTAGCACGATAATTGCAAATATTTGCTTTCTTTTATATAATGTATAAATAACATGAAATTATAGTACTGAATATAAATATTGTTTTTTAATGTATTTAGTTTTTGTAATTAAATAAAAGCAGCGATGTTTAAAAAAAATATTATTATTTTTATAGCTTGTTTCCAATATGTGATACCCCAGCCTTGCTATGACTAGCTGTTTCCCAAGAATATATTGGCAATTAATTGTGAATAAACTTACTATTTTGATGAACTTCTCATGTGTATTTTATTTCTTTCACAATTGTACTGCATTTTGCGAATATAGGAGAGAGTGTTATACCCTGGAGCAATTTTACCTCATTTTTCTTATGAAAAAAGTAATAGTTTAAAAACTTACAAATTTTAGGGGAAATACATTGTTCGTTTGTCTTTTAATGTATATCTTTTGAGAAAAATTCTGAAAAGTAATTCAAAAAAATTTTTTAAAAATTAAAGAGTTTGATATTAATTACAATTTGGTGCTGTGCCTTTGACCACCATATAATATACATTTGATCATTGGATGTTGGCTAAAATTTATTTCATGTATTTTTTTCTAAACTTGTTAGTTGATTGAATTTGGATAGTCACACAATTAAGACTTATTAAAATTATTTTTAAGTACCATGGGTAAGGAAAAATAAATTATAATAATCATAAAAAAATACTAAATAATATTTTATTAAAATTTTATAAGGATCATTGAAATTTTTACATGCTGAGTCTACACAAAAAAATGCTTGTATTAACTGGATCTATTGCACATATCTTAAACCAGTCTAAAGTACATGATTCAGACTGATCAAGGTACAAACAACCATGCACTTTTTTTAATTTTTTTAGGCCTAAGTAAAATAAATAACTTTTCTCATTTGTCTCAAACAGAGTGACATTTTCATACTTATCTACAGTAGTTCTATTTTCGAAGGTAAAAAGTTTTGAGTTTCATTTATTGAAAAAGTTATTCAATAAGTTGTTACAGATGTCAACTACATATACTGAATGCAACAATTCTAAACTAAGAGGCACAAATAGCTATACTGGTTTAAGATGAAACACTCTCTCAAACTGTTCTTCTCTATAATTTTCACTCTTAATTATAAGGGAGAATGTTGTACTTTTGACCAATTTTAACATTTGATATTTGAAGCAGAAAGTACCAATTCCGAAATGGTCATCAACACAACTTTTTTTACAGGTGTCAACTACATATACTGAATGCAAAAATTCTCCACTAAGGGGCGCAAATATTTACACTGGTTCAAGGTGAAACACTCTCTCAAACTATTCTTCTCTATAATTTCCACTCTTAGTTATGGAGAAGAATGTTGTACTTTTGACCAATTTTAACATTTGATACTTGAAGCAAAAAGTACCAATTCTGAAATGGTCATCAACACAACTGTTTTTACAGGTGGTAACTACATATATTAAATGCAAACATTCTCCACTAAGGGGCGCAAATATTTACACTGGTTCAAGGTGAAACACTCTCTCAAACTATTCTTCTCTATAATTTCCGCTCTTAGTTATGGAGGAGAATGTTGTAGTTTTGACCAGTTTTATCATTGGATACTTGAAGCAGAAAGTACCAATTCTGAAATGGTCATCAACACAACTGCTTTTACAGGTGTCAACTACATATACTGAATGCAAAAATTCTCCACTAAGGGGCGCAAATATTTATACTGGTTCAAGGTGAAACATTCTCTCAAACTATTCTTCTTTATAATTTCCACTCTTAGTTATGGAGGAGAATGTTGTACTTGGGACCAATTTTAACATTTGATATTTGAAGCAGAAAATAACAAATCAAATCTATTGTATTTTTGTCAAATATATTAAATATTTTGTCAAATATAAAAAATATTTTTCTCCAGTAAAAAGATCCAATAAACATTTTCGTGTTAATATAACTATTTTTTGTGAATGAATTCTGACATACACTTCCGAAAAAAAAATATTTCTCTAGAGTATAAAGATCCAATAAACATTATCGTGTTGTCCTTGAACCTTAGGGCAGCGATTTTCAACCTGTGGGGCGCGCCCCCCTAGGGGGGCGCGAGAATATTCATAAGAAAATATTATTTTTGAAAAAAATTTATTAACTGGATGAAAGAAAAGCGCACATACTTATAGAAAACAAAATACATTTCGACATATTTAATAACTTATTAAAGTAAAACAGCTTATTAAATCAAAACTTAGGTGGGGAACTATATTGGTGGCTTTGCTTTGAGGATTTTTCCTAATTTTCTGGTTAAGTCTGTGTGGCTGAAATTTTTTTTGTAACATCTTACACCTATCTCTAACACATATCACGTATACTTTTAATTGTAAAATAAAATTTCATTTATTTTATAGTATAACTTCAAAATTGTAGCTTCTGCGCCTATGGTTTCCCACAGGTTCCAAAGATGGGTCATAAATTGAAATCACTTTTTCACTTACTCAAATTGTCTTTAGAAAAAACGCTTGGACTGGCAAACGTCTTTTAAAAAGGCACTTTAAGCGCCTTGCTAATAGGGCCAAGTTTTTCGACTTTAAAAAAGGTATTTGTTTTTAGAGTGCAAATTTTGTTTATATATCATTTACATTTATAGTTCTTGTGTGATGTGACTAGCGGTTCTTTTGAGTTAACTCATTAGAATAAAACAAGAGTTAGTTCTTTCTAAAGGGTTAATTAACCATAATTAATAAATAAGATTTAAATAAACATACCAGAATTTACCACAAAAACACTCACAACTACCATGAAAATACCGAAAAATACCTGAAAAATTACTTTTAATGCAAACAAAATAAAAAACTTGAAAAAAATATCGCAAACTCTACTAAAGTGCGTCAAAATAATGTAAAATGTAAAAAATAAAAATGTAAAAAATACCTAAGTTCCACATTTGCTTAAAGTGGAATAAATCAAGTGGTATTCAATTAAATCATTCCTTTTTGAGAAATAATATACTTCGTTCTGATTTATAATTAATTCATTTATAGATTTCACGTTTGCTTCCGAAGGTGGCCCACGTGTCTCCAAAGTGGCACAGGTGTCGGGCCACCTTGGAAACATGCATACGGTCACCATTTGCACGACTTAAAACTATTAATCTGATAGATTAATTCAAATTAAATTAATGTGGTTAAAGAAAAAGAAATAAGCTTTCAAAAAACATATCATATCTAAAAGTTCTATGAACTTAAACGCATATAAATTACAATATCTTCTTATCCGGAAATTAGAATGACAACAGCAAAAAATTAAATCATTTAATACAATGGGGGCCATTGAAGGAAATCTCTTCCAATTCATTCACGTGCACTTCAGATACAAGATTTACAATGCAGCAGGGCCATCTTGTGATTCAAAATAAAAATAATTCTACTTTTGGGGGTAGGGCTCAGTTTAGAAGCACTGGCCACCTTAGGCTCACCCACCTTACTTAATCAAAACATACTAAATTAAAAACAAATTTAATAATTATTAGTGACTTCCTTAAGCCTGTCTTGCAGAGCAAAGCTTTTCGAGGTAATAAGGCATATATTTTGTCTTCAAAGAAGGAACAGCAGGAAATCGAGTTTTACTAAAGTAGGATAATGAAAATGGTAATAGAATACGATATGTCCTTGTTTTTAGTGCAGAAAAATCATCCTTTACTTCTGCTCAAAATTCAAATAGTGATATATTACTAAATTGTCTTTTGGTTTCGCAACTTGTCGTGAAGTCTATGAATTTTTCTTCCTCATCAATTGAGAGTCCTTCGGGAGTCTTATGAAATGAATCCCTAACCCACTCGTAACTTGCTATCAGCTGGTCGTCAGCAAGAAAATACTTTTTAAAATTTTTGCCAGCATGGCTAAATTATTTTCAATGGTTACAAAAACAGCTTTTTATATGTTCTTCTTTATCCTTAGAAGTTTTCGTACAATCATCCACATTTGCAAACATGGTTAGGTTTTTTTGCTTTAAATTTCTGCCCCATAATTCCAATTTTCTACAAAAAGTTTTAACTTAATCACTCGTATACAACATATGTGTATTTGCTCCTTGGAGTTGAAGATTCAAGTTATTTAATTTCTCGAATATGACGACTAAGTAGCTCAATTTCATCACAAATAAATAATCGCGAAAATTTTCCTTCCGGTCGGTTATCTTCTAGGAAAATGGCGATTTTTTTCTCCTAATTCATAAACACGTTGCAAAAATTTCTCACGTGAGCATCTTGCCTCGCAATTAAATAGTATAGTTGAATGTACTGAACCCATGTCTTTACAAAATGCGGAAAAGGTTCTCGATCTCAGGGGTCTCATTTTTATATAATTTACTACGGTTGCAACCGTAGTTAACACAATATTTAAACCAGGACTCATTTATTTCGAAGTCAAAACTTCTCTGTGGATCATGCAACGCGTCCAGACGCATTGACGCCATTTTTATTTTACAAGTGCTTGTATACTTTGGAATCTTCCGTACATTGAACGAGCACCATCGGTTCATATTTTGACGCAATTTTTGCATTCTATGTTTGCCTCATTCATAAAATCCCTTAAAATAGCAAATAATGCGAACGCTGTAGTTTTGAGTACTACTACTGGCATATTATCACAAAATCGAACTTGGGCAATTAAATGAGCAGCTTTATTAATATATGTAGCTGTATCTACTGCCTGTTATCAAGCTGTATTGAAAATAATTTGACACGTAACTTCGAGAAAAGCTGACACTATACATCTTCAGCTATATCTCCAATTCTCATAGCAACAGTATCATTTGAAAGAGGTATGGACTGCAATTGTTTTGAAAACTTATCTCCAAACATAGTTTTTAAAATCTCAATTGCTGCTGGCTCTTACTTTAATTTTATTTTGGCAGTTAGTTAAAAAAAATAATTCAAAGACAGAATCTAAAATACTCCATATACATTATTGTTGTATTGTTGCATACATTTTGCTGTCAGCGGGGGGCGCGATAAAAATTAAGATTGAAAACTGGGCCGCGAATACTGAAAGGTTGAGAAACGCTGCCTTAGGGTATTTTGAGTTTATTTTATATAAAAAGTTTTCTCTGGCATATGCCTGGTAAGCCTAAAATGGTCACCAATAGACTACTTGTTGCTACGAGTGTGTCAACTAAATATACTTAATTCTAAATTTTTCCATTGAGTAATATTACTTCCCCAGTTTTTTATACCTTTACACTTTCCGAGATGTGAGTCAAAAGAAGAAGAAAAAAGAGATTCTCCTGAATAATGTTTTGTTTTTATAATCAGATTTTCACTTACTAAATGAAAATTAATGAAAAAAAATTTTTCCTAAAAATGCTTATTAATTAGTGCAATCTATTAATTAGATTATGGAACCAGACACAGAAACTTAATTTCTCTGAATAAACGTGTCTTCTTTTATTTCAGACGAATTCGGATGCATTATTTTGGATATTTTTTTATTTGGATCATAAAATTTGGGGGAGAGAGTAGCCGTAATCTAGAACAATTATTGTACAAAAAATGTTCTGAAGTTCTCTCTTAATTATTAATTCTAAGCATTTAATGCAGTCTTTTTATTTCATTTTTTGCTAGGCTTAAACAAAAACATATACAGTAAAACTCGTTTAAGGAAGGTGACTCATCTATAAAATTTTAATTTTACTTTAAAAAAAATTACTATTTTATCGGAGTACAGTTGAGAATATAAAATACAATTCAATTTTTCACAAATTAAACAAGCACAGCTTGAAGTTAAAAATATAACACTTTTTAGTTTTAAATATTTCAGTAACGTTTTTGGAAATTTAATTTTTAAAAAAATTTCAAAATTCATTAAACTGACGTGCCTAACATACATAACATAATCATGACACAAAAAGTCATGAATATAATCTGTTAAAATATTTTTTTTTCGAAATATATGAACATGATTGTATAAAAGAAAAATATTAAGATTGAAAGATTTTGGTATTTTTCGTTGCCATATTGATATAGAACAACCCATTTCCCCCTAAAAACTTACAATTAAATTCAATATAAAATAGCATTTTTCTGTAAAAAGTAAAATATTATTGATTAAAATTACAGACTTATACTCAAGAATTATGGGAAAAATTGTTTTTCATTCTATCGCGTAGGTGTTTCTCCAAACATCAGAGCAAAACTTAAAGCAGTTTTGAGAAAAATCAATAAAATTTAAATTTCAAAAAAAAAGAATAACAATTTATGTGAAATTTAAATATTTCCTTTCTTAGATAAAGTTACTTTTACTTAATGTGTGAAAAAAAAGAATTTAATAATATTTTGTATTCCAAATTATGCGTGGAAGAAACACCCATTAAGGCTCATCATCATAAAAATAAAAAAAATAAATGTCTGGACCTTTTTTAAGTAGTTTATATTCTCAGTAAGTATCATTTAGTTTTCAATTTCTACAAAACTAACAGTTATACAAAAATTTCTGCTTCTTTCCCGGTTAAAATATTTTCTCAGTTCGTAAATTTCACTTTTAAAACAATGATTTCTCGAGAAAAAAATTATACAAAAATCTTTCAAAATAAAATTTATTTTGAAATAAAAATGCTTTGAATTAACAAAATATAATGCAACAAGCAATACAACTCATTTAGAATGAATAAAAACTATAAAAAGTAAACAAAAATCTTAGAATGAAGCTCCTCAAAAAAATAACATACTAATATCTTAAAAAATAAAAAGCATTTTAGAATAAAACTATACTACTTATCTGGAATAAAACTATGAAAAAGCATACAAAAATATTTAGAAATTTTTAATACAATTAAACCTTATAAAAAGTAAACAAGTCTTTTTTTTTCATTTAAAATGTTTTCTCAGGTTATTTGAGAAAATATTTAATAAACATCAAACTAAACTTAAAATACAAAAAAAGTGTATTTTATGTATTTGAATTTCCTTTCAAACATGAAAATCACCAGAAAAAAAATAGTATATAAAAGTCTTTTGAAATGAGATTATGCAATTAACTTTACCATAATTGGAATGAAACTACTATAACATAATTTAAACTCACTGTGGCAAAAAAAAAAAGGTTTGTGTGCATTGTTAAAACTTACACATTTAATATGTTCGATCGAACCATTTTTATTTTGAAGATTCGCCTCTGACGACAACAATTTTGAAATGAACAGCACTTGTTTTTCCTTTTACCACACCATCTGATTATTTCGTGATTAATGGTCAAGGCTGCACATGAACATTAAACATATCTCATAATTTTCAGAAAATACTCATATTTAAATAAACAACTTAAAATACACTTTTTAATTTCTATGAATTAAAAAACTTCGGCTAGGATTTTACTATTTTTATTTATTTTTTGAGAATTATGAGAGTGAATATTCTCCAATTTTCGTTTTCCTATGTTAATTATAAAAATGGCGCAAAATGACGATACAAGGGAAAGCTACAGTTTTGTGAAGATAATAATATTTCAAAAATTACTGTAATACTGCATTGTTTGGGCTCATAAAAAATGGAAATAGATTATTAGTTTTAATAATTTTCATTTAAATAAAACTGAAAAAAACTCGACAAAATGGCAATTTATTTTTAAAAAAATAATTTTTTTTTAATAATTAAGATCTATTTTAAAGTTTAGGCAATAATTTTGAGTAAAATATCAAAATTAAAATTTTCTTTTGAGTTCACGGCATTCAAATTGAGGCTTTTTTATATTCTTTGGCAAAGAGCTCCACAAAAAAGTTGGCGCCTGTTTCTTAGGCGACTGGGATTTTTGACTCCTGCTGACAGCTATCATCTTTTATATTCAATGCACTGGTTGTGAAATGTTCGAATCCTTGAAAAAAGATTCAAGCCTTCACTCTCTCGTATACATAATATTTTCAGTCCCTTTTTCAATCAACTGAGGAAAATATTTTTAAACCTTTTCTTCAAATTTGTGTTTTTACTGACTTTAATTTTGTTTTTACTTTTACTTTCACTCTATATTTGCAGCGAATTGCTCTTAGCTTTGCAATATTTTATGCATCAGTTTTGATTTTATTTTCTAGGGACATGCTTATATTTCGATTCGGTAGTATTTTATTTTTAAAGAAAATCCCTTTTTTCAGTTTCCTTTCTTGAAAACAATAAAAAAAATTTAAAGATACATACGCAAAAGGAAAAATCAATCCATAATATTAAGATTAGTACTGAATGGATAAAATAAAATAATATTGAAACAAAAACATAGTAGAGAAAAAAGTTTGGGTGGTTTGTTCAAAAATTTTTTTTTGAAATTCCATGGTTTAAAAAGATTTAGTTTGTGTATCCTTACCATTCAAAAATATTTCCAATGTTATGAAATTAATAATTTTTACATGCAATTGCAATTAACTTTTTGTAAATTCGCTTGCATAATAAATATGGTGAATAAACGGTTAGATAAGATTTGAAACACTAACACAACCTTAAAAACGAAGATAGCTAATCATTCCTCCAATAGATAACCGACTTTTGCTCCCAAGTCGGGATTAAAAATTATAAACATTAAATTTTATCACTGCATTGTTATTGTAATAATCTGTACTCTGGTAAAAAGTATTCCACTTATCTAATTTACATAAATATAAATATAAGCTCGTTTTTAATTCCTAATATATGAATTATATGATTAATCACAGAATTACACAAACTTAATTTTTGATATCGAGGTTTAAAATATTTTCTTCGGAGACACTTCATTAAGATACTTTATTCGGTCGTCATAAAATCGGGCGATGAAAAAAGTTTGACTGTGAAAATGATTTAGAGAAAATGAATAGTACAGGAAAAATTGAAGCAATAAAGCACGGGGTGAGAATGATTAAGAAAAGAACATTTTGCAGAAAGTTAAAACGACATTTTTTATAAATTCCCCATAAATATGTCTCATTGTATTCAAAAATAAATTATCCTCACTTTTTGTTATGATACCAGTTTCAAATAAATTCCGCAAAGCGAAAAATTACAAAACAAAAATTCCTGAAATGTCCACATTTGTTTAAGCATTATAAATACACTGAAATAATCATCTTAGGGAATAAACTAATACTTTTTTTTAATTTTCTAAAATAAATTTCTAGTTATATATGGTTGTATTAAATTTAATTGACGCTCACTTTTTAATATAAATTTTAATTAAAATAAATTTCGCAATGAAAAAAAATTAAAATAAATTCCGCACAGTATCCAATTTTTTGTTAGCGATACACATAAACTGAATTTAGCATTTTAAGATCAAAACAGGTACTTTTTATAAATATTTCGTCCTATATATGTGTATGTTAAATTAAATTGAAGCTCTCCTCTTTCTATTCAAACTGTTCCAAATTAATTTTTAAAAAATTCACTGAGTGTCGACCTTTGCGTTAGTGATAAACATAGACTGAACTTTGCATGTTGGGATCTTTTTTTTTTGGGGGGGGGGGGGGGCTTTTTTTTGGGGGAGTCTTTTTTTTTTTCCTATGAATATTTCTTGTTATATATGTATGTTTTAAATTAAACTGGCGTTCACTATTTAATATGAAATAAGTTTCAAATAAATTTCGCTGCTCAAAATATTATAAAAAATTCTTAAAATGCCAACCTTTGTGTAAGCGATATGCATATACTGAAATTAATATCTTAGGGACGCTGCAATTAATTTTTAGAAATATTATATAAATTTTTACTTTTATTTATTGGTAATTTAAATTAAATTGATGATTCTGTCTTAATATCAAATCAGTTGTAAATGAACTCAGCAATGCAAAAAATTTTAGCTATATACAGATAGTGAAATTAGGGAAAAAGGAAGTATTTTATATAGATGTTCTATAAATTTTTCTTGATATATATGGGTGTTAAAAAAAGGGACGCTTATTTTTAAAAATGAAACCTGTTTAAAATAAATTCAGTCATGCAAAACTTATAATACATTTAGAATGGGTCCTTCTTCGTATTAGTGACATAAATAAAGTGCGCAGAAAATAAATGGACCACCCTAAATAACTTTTCATCCAATGATAAGATCTGCATGTTCTAGGACTCAATCTTAATGAAAGGGTGATTTCAAACATGCTAATTAATTAGTGCAGACGATATTTTAGGTTACGAAATCAGACGCAGAAGCATACTTTCTCTGAATAAACATAACTTTTTTTCTGCTTATTCGGATTTCTGATCCTCAAAATATTAGGGGTAGCCGTTATCTGGGAAATATGATCCTAATAGTTCGGTCAGGAGAGCGGTCCAAACTTTGGACTCCTTTTGTTTGGATAATTCCTAAAAAATCGAATTTTAAAATAGACGTATTTTTAGACTTTGATTTCTCAGGAACTATTCGACCAATTTTTTTCAAAATTAGTGTTTTGTATGTTTAAGTATTTTATATAAATTTTCCATAAATAATCTATAGAAATGTCACGAATCACAACATGAAGAAGAAGAGATCATCAAAACCAGTTTGATTGTTTGAGAAAACTTGAAATTTTTTCTAATAATCGCTTCTCAATTTCTTTCCGTTTGCTCTGAATATCAAAGCGGTGTTGAAATTCCGTTTCCTTAGGAACGATTCAATTATAATTTTTCCGCGTTTAAGTATCGATTAGTTTAAATTTAGATCCTTCAGTTTGGACAAAAATTATAAAATATATGTAAAAGATTTGGGTTAGGGAACACCCGGAATAACAAAAACTATTGCTAAATTTATATAACTTTATAATTTTGTTTGAACATATTTAGTAGATTACGTGAAATAAAATTACTTAGATTCGAAGAGAATATTCTTGTGAATTCTTCTCAATTAGAATACTATGTAAAAAAGAGTCATTTTTAGCATTTTATCCATAGAAACTTTTTAATAGCAAAAATATTTGTGATGCAAATATCAAAGCATTGTTAAAAACTCTCTAAGAGGTTGATTAAATCGAGACTTTTCTCATTATAAGCATTCAATCTTTCGGTATTTTACTTCATAATGAATAATTAATGAGTTTTACAGAAGAATTTCTTCTCTTTTATAAAAAAAGGTTTCTTTCAAGCATAGAACGGAAAGCGTTTCTTTTTGGTTTGAGATGAAATCAAGAATTTCCTTAAAAAGAGTTCATAACAACCTTCCTCAGTTTTTGTCCCAAATCAATAAATTATGCCAGCAAAGAATTAAAACAATTTTTTAATTTTTGACTAGTTAAAGAATACATAATTATAGAATTTCATAAAATCTCTAAATGAAACATTAGTGCAAACACAGACGAAGCAAGTAAGAAAATATAGTAAAAATACTAACTATAGCAAAGTTTTTCAGGAATATACAGAGTTTTCCTTAAAGACTACCTTTTGTTTATATATATATATATATATATATATATATATATATATATATATATATATATATATATATATATATATATATATATATATATATATATATATATATATATATATATATATATATATACAGTCTTCCTGTCCAAATTATTATTAAGATTCTATGTAAAATCTTAATTATCAAGTGATACTATACAGCATTATTGTTTTGACGCGGGTGAAACCGGTTACACTTGTTTATGTTCGTGCACCAATTGGTTAACATTGTAATGTAATACGTTAACAATAAACACAAATAGAAAATACATAAAAAATCTCCTGAATAAAAACCCATTACATGCATGTTTAAATATAAAAGTATTGCATATTAACTCGTCCATAACATGCAATTATTAAAGCACTACAGTGAGTCTAATAATTTGGTCTAATTATTATAATACACTAATATTATACCTAGTATAATAATTATTCTATATTTATATAATATATCTTCTAATTTATCCAATCATCGAATTTTTATTATATATCGTCTAATTTAACCAAATGATACACGAACGTAAACGAGTGCAGACCGGTTCAATATCCTTTATTAGTTTAATATCTATTGGCTTGGTTTCATTTAGGATCTGCATCGCTTTGGTCCTAGTAATAGTAATTCTGCAGCATTTGAGGATTGCAAGCAATGCTATTCTTTGGATTGATGTTAGCTTATTTCTCATGATGGCTGCATTAATGCACCATAGGCAATGTTTCTCTCTGAGGTAAATTACTTTTACAACTTTGGAATGCAGCCCGCTGGTTGCCCTCGACACTCTTCTAATATCATTGTTGAACTTTATATTTCCTTTCTTGACTACTTCTAGACGGAGGATGCTACTGAACCTAACTGTTCAGGGGGACGACTAGATATTTTAAAGCGTTAGTTTGTTTCAGGCGTTGCTAATCATTTTTCTGCATTTTAAGAGGTGGCAATCATTTCTTGACTTTAGAGCCACTAGGAAAAGAAATCACTTGAGTTTTGTCTCTATTAAATTTCAGTCCATGCTGATCACCCAATCCACGAAAACACTTTGAAGTTAGGTAGCTTTGAAGTCAAGTGATCAAATTTATAATTCAAAGTTTCTGCCAGCAAAATAAAAATCTCATCGTCTAATTCTAATAGTAAAATGCTTGGTTATAGGTTATAAGTTTGAGTGGAATTAACAAACTCATCCAATGAGTTTGTGCCATTCAAAAAATGAGCAACATAATAGAATCCAGAAAAAGCCTGAAAAAGAAACTTTGTTAATGATCCTCCAATAAATAAAAATTTATAAAAGTAAGTATATAAAAACTCTTACAGTAAAATTCTTTTAAATTAGTATTAGAAAAACAGTATTTGAAGCCAGATATTTCACAAAAGGACTGGTTTACAAGATTCAAAATATTTCTTCGACAATGTTTATAATCACTTGCTCCTCTAACAAGCAATTCACCCTGAAAATAATGAAATGAAAAGTATAAGTATGTTAATGTGATCAAGTATTGGTCAACTTCTGAAAAGTTAAGTTTAAAAAAAAATTTTAAATTGTGATTTCAAACATACTTTCCAATAGAATAAGAAAAACTGAAATATACTTTTTCATGTAATAATAAAAATTAAAATTGATCATGAGAAAAATGAGTTAAAACTTGTTATAATTGTGTAACACACATTATCAATTTTTATGTTTTCGAATTTTGTGAGGTTCATTTTTTTCATACACATTACATTAAGTAAAAAGTATAAGTGTAGTCTGATATTAAAAATCAAACCTAGCTCAGATTACTGCTGCTCTAGTGAGATGTTAATACGCTAACAAACAAATTAAAACATTGCATTTATTTTACTCTTAACTCAGCATAGAGGATTTGGTCATTCAATTAGAGTCAATTTAAAGAATCTTCAAAAAAATTCATAAATTACAATTACCCGTGCAACAATTTTACCTTTACTGCAGTTGGGCTCGAAATGAGCTCGATATCGGTCCTATGCGAACATACACCGATTGACCAATATTAGGATGTCTAGATTTTTTAATATTCGTCCTATATAGGGCCAATATCGGCGTATATACAACCTATATAGGACTTATGTTTGCTGAATAATGACTATAAAATATTCGGTGAATTTGACAACTGTATATAGGCCTGATATGGGTTGTAAAGTGGGTGTAAAATATAGGGTGAATAGGACAATTCTATATAGGGTCAACATCAGAAAAATAACGGTCCTTTGAATCCTCATTAAGCCTAGATTCGTGAATATTGACCCAATGAGGGGCTAAGTCATTTTGCTGCTAGGGTAACCATAAAATTGTTCCCAGGGAGGATCCCTGGGGGACAGCACTGTCAAACTCTATCAAAAAGCTAACATTTTTAAAATTAAATAAAACTGATCTAAATAAAACTGAACTTAAAAAGCTATACAATAAAGCCAAAAGATTACAATGTTAATTCAGAGCAGCCAGCTCTCTTTTTAGTCTGCAGCAGCCTTGTATAATATTTTTTTATTTATTTATCAATATTTAAATGTATAAAAACCATGATTAAATTTTAATCTAACATGGATTTTACATTAGCACAGCATTTTATAAAATCATGTATATTTAGAATTTTTGAAAACATTACAAGAAATGATTTTTAGCCTGAGAAGGAGTCAAAAACTAAAAATATAACTTGAGAATAAAAAAGGCATCACATTAAAAAGCGTTTTTAAAAAAATCCACTTCGCTCTCTTGAACTTTCACACTTTATTTAAACTTTGCACATGCGATTAGGTTATAACCAGTTTGAATACCACAGCTAGTATTCTCAATTTCTTTCATGTATTATTGCAATTAAAAAACACTAGAAGATTTCAATTTTAAAAGATCTGACGATTTCATCTTATATTTAAGTGCTAAGAAAAAAAAACTTTGCCCTATTTATCGTTATTTTATTATTTTATTTTATTATTTAATCACTTTTAAAGTATTATAGAGAGTTAAAAAAATTAAATTCAAATAAACAAAGATAGTAATAAACAACAATGTCGCAAAAACTTCACATACTGCATTTCAACACTAAAAGGTTTTTAAAAAAATTATGTATTAATAATAAATAATTTTATATAATCATTATTTTATGGCTGTGTTCTTACTTGCCTGATATTTAGTTATTAGATAGCATTAAAAGTCTAAATTAGGATTTCAGAATAGATAAAGTGGAATATATGACGGGATTTATATGATGTTTTGAAGAAAAGAAATCATTTTTAAAGTTAATTTATATTATGAATAAAACAATTGTAATTCCAAAAATTGATAAATTAACTTACAAATGAAAAGAGTAAGTTCTTCCTTTATCTAATTTTCTTGTAAAACAAAATGCAGCACAGCAAACCACAATATTTTAAAATATTTAACTTTAAATTTTCTCTCGTCAATTTTCTTCAAGTGAAATAACAAGGAGAAACGTAAGGTAGAAAATTTCTCTCTTGTTTCCCCCTTCTGTCACGTGGCTTTCTTCTGAGGAAATAAATTATCGTGAAGTTCACGGTCTATTGCATTTTACCTCTATAGTCTGACCACGGTGTAAATTATTCCCAATGACAGAGAGGTCATACACTTTTTTAGAAAATACCCTCCATATTTTAACTTCTTTGAAACACATTGTAAAACTTTTCGTAAATAACCAAATAGGAATTTTGTCTTCAAAATTTAAACAAAATGTACAAAATAATAAAACACCTTTAAACATTTATAAAGTTTATGACCTACTTAGAAATTTCGATATACTAAGTAAGTATTTTTTCAAAATTATAGCTACCGGTATGTTTACACAAAAATATGTCCTTGATAATAATAAGAAATAGGTTTTGTCTCAAATTCTTAAACGCAACTTTAAGTGTACTCACTAGTGCCACCACAAATGATAGATTAAAGAGGTTTAGTGTTTTCACGAAGCGTAACGCACTTTTACGAATGTATGTTTTACACAAGCAATGCAGCGAATTGAGATGAATTGGTATTAACTGCGCTTAGGAGAACATATGTCTCTGGACGAGCAAGATATTACGTGAAATTTCTAAATCTCTATATTGTGAAATCCCCACTACTGACGCAATTGGCTTGGGGGGGAGGGGAATGATTGCCCTATACCACTCCTTTTATAGTGTTTTAAAATGAACGGGTATTTGTAGATACAAGATTTGCCCGGAAAATAATATCAGTGATTTTATTAAAAAAACATTTTTTATCCGTTCGGTATAGCGTCTTGAATGGTTGATTTGATTCATCGCTTCTAACAAGATTTTCAGACATCGAAGGCTTTTTACAAGCATTTCTTTTAGAGACTTAGTGCAAGCCTCTTTAACTCCAACAATAGTCCTTAAATTATGTCCTTCGCTGGAAATTCTAAATCATGAAAGATGGAAAACTATTAACACCTTTAACACTTTCGGGAATGTGATTTTCCCTTCCTTGATCAGTCCTGTTATAGCGATTTAAAATGAATAGGTATTTGCAGATACAAGATTTGTTCTGAAAATAATATCAGTGATTTGATTAAAGAAAAACCTTTTTAATCCGATCGGTATAGCGTCTTGAAAGGTTGTTTTGATTTATCGCCTCGAGCAAGATTTCTAGGCATAGAAGCCTTTTAGAGTCTTAGTGCAAGCCTCTTTAACTCTGACAATAGTCCTTAAGTTATGCCCTTTGTTGAAAATTCTCAATCATATGGAAAACCATTAGCTCATATAACCCTTTTAGGTATATGATTTTCTCTTTATGGCACCTGGTATCATATATAAAATGAGCCTTTCTGGCCCAAAATTACTTTCATATTTGCCCACATGCATACTCTGTAGTACATATGCAGGCCTGGGGAAGGTCTTCTTTCTCATTCTGCAGGTCCTGAAGAGGTTAAATAGTTAAGAAAGAAACAATAAACAATCCTTTCACCACTCAAATTTCTCATCTGTTAGCCGTGTCGTATTTTTTGGAATATTTAACGACTGTGCCGTTATGCAAACTCACAAACGACGTTTCAATCGTCCTTCCAGCGCGGAATTCATCGCTGACTTTTTACACGAATTTCAAAAATTATTTAGTGCCACTTGCAGATTTGGCGCAAAAATTAATCGCCAAATGCCGTCTTTATTAGGGAAAATGTACAATTCGGATTTGTCACGCAGACCTCAGTCACAATTTTTGATGGTTTTCCATTGATGGACTAACATAATCTTGATGGTAACCATTAATAATTCCATCATGAACCATTATATGTTTTGATAGTAACCAACATAAATAACCATCACCCCAATTTAGGAGTTCGAACTGATTTATGATTGTCCTGCATAAGAATAGCAATTTTTTTTTGCTGGTTTTTTCATGTTGAAACATCAGAAATTTCCATCACAGTTTCCTAGAAATCAAATGTTGGAACGATCATGAGCCACCATCGCCCCAATGTAGGATTTTGAACTGATTTATAATGGGCCAACATTAAAAGAAATTGTTTTGATGGTATACTCTTGCTGAACCAACAAGAATTATTATTAAACCATCATGAAAATGCATTGATGTACCATTATAAATCACCACGAATTTCCATCTCAGTATCTTAGAAATCAAATGTTTGAACGATCATGAACAACCATCATTCCAATGTAGGAGTTCAGACTGATTTATGATGGTCTAACATTAAAAAAAACCAACTTGTTTTGATGGTTCTGAGAACCAACAAAAATTCCCATTAAACCATTATGGAAATGTATAGATGGAATTATCATGGATTGTTGGTCCCTGAGAATCAAACTTTTCTTAATGGTTAACCATAGTATTAAAATAGAATTTTCCATCATGGAATAGTAGAAGTTTGTTGGCATATAAAAAACCATGAACGCGTAATGGAAAATTTTGGATGATGTTGGACCATCATGAATCACACTGAAACCAACATAAACCATCAAAATGTTTTGATGAGACCATCAAGACTCATGTCTTGAGGATTAAAACGAGTTTCATTTAAATGGCTCTCTCTACTTACCAGATGGTCGGTCGGTAGTGAAACCGTATATGCGTAAGCTGAATCTGCCCAACCGGTTCAAGCATGCTGCGAAGTGCTTCACAATAAAATCACTCATATTACTTTTCAGACTAACTCTATCTACCATTTTTATTAACATAACTGTCACGTGATATTATAAAAAGTAAATAATGTATTGAGTGATAAAACTTTTCATTTCATTTCAATGAACAAGCTTTCAAAATAAATGTTTGAAAAATTATTCTAAATTTTCATGATTAACTTTTCGTAAGAATGTTGATTTTTGCACGAATAATCGCTTAAAACGTTCTTTTCAAACTTAATAGAAAGAACTGGAAGTTATTGAGAAAATTCAGACTTTTATTTTATTGTTTCTCGTTGAAATGTGAAAAAATGTGTGTATTAACTGAGAGAAAATCGATTAGATCAAATCATTTGAAAGACTCTCTTCAAAAAGAGTTATTTTATTGACAGAATAAATTTTCATAGAAAGAAGTTGTTTAACTTTCTAGTCTGCACTTTGATGAAAAGTGTCTGTTGTTAGGTGCGCAACTCTTCAAATATTTGTCCTTTAGTGTGACGTCAAATAATCATTCTGACATATTTACGGTTAGATATCGGAAGAAAAGCAAAACCTTTTTTTAAATTGTTTTTCTTATTATTATTAAAATCATACATTTTTCTATTAGTGTGACTTTAAATAATCATTCTAACATATTTATTATTGTTAGATATCAAAAGAAAAACAAAGCATTTTTTTAATTGTTTTTATTATTATTTAAATCATACATTTTTCCTTTAGTGTGACTTCAAATAATCATTCTGACATATTTATGCCTTTTAGATATCGAAAGAAAAGCAAAACCTTTTTTAAAATTGTTTTTCTTACAAATATTATAGTTATACGTTTTTCCTTTTGTGTGACTTCAAATAATCATTCTGACATATTTATGCCTTTTAGATATCGAAAGAAAAGCAAAACCTTTTTTAAAATTGTTTTTCTTACAAATATTATAGTTATACGTTTTTCCTTTTGTGTGACTTCAAATAATCATTCTGACATATTTATGCCTTTTAGATATCGAAAGAAAAGCAAAACCTTTTTTAAAATTGTTTTTCTTACAAATATTATAGTTATACGTTTTTCCATTCGTGTGACTTCAAATAATCATTCTGACATATTTATGCATTTTAGATATCAAAAGAAAAGCAAAATCTTTTTTTAAATTGTTTTTCTTACAAATATTATAGTTATACGTTTTTCCTTTTGTGTGACTTCAAATAATCATTCTGACAAATTTATGCCTTTTAGATATCGAAAGAAAAGCAAAACCTTTTTTTAAATTGTTTTTCTTACAAATATCATAATTATACGTTTTTCCTTTAGTGTGACTTCAAATAATCGTTCTGACATATTTATGATTGTTAGATATCAGTAGAAAAACAAAACCGTTTTTAAAACTGTTTCTCTTATTATGATGAAAATCATAAGATTTTATTATTTATTCAATTGAATTACATTAACCTCTCGTTATATAAGGCTTTCAAGTGACAAGATAGTTGACTCATAACGAAAGTGACTATGTAATGTATGCCGTTGAATAACGAACAAACATATAATAAATGTCGAATTTTGATTAGTGACAAAATTGATTATGTCTAATTAAAAGAAATAATATTTTCCAAAAAAAAGTGTTTCATTTTTATTTATTTCAAAATCTATTTTATTTTTCTATATTGATTTGCTGTAAACTCTCTATATCAAGCTTGTCAGGTGGCAAGAAAAAAGATATTCAAACGAGCAATGTAAAAAATTTTATTGTAAAGTAACAAAAAAGATCATTAACAGCTTTGTCAATTAAAAAATAATAAATTTTTTTAATGAAGTTTTCGCTATTAAAAACAGATTTTATTTTTAGTAGTAACCAATAAATATAACGGGCAACTCAAGGGACAAGAAAAGGGAGTCTCAGTAAGCGATTTAAGGAGCGTCATTGTAAAGTAACAAAAATTATTTTAAACAACTTTCTTAGCAAAAAAAAAGACTCTTTTTTTTACCTAATTGTAAAAAATTTTATTTTTATTATTGTTAAAATTTGATTTTCTGAATTGAATTATAGTATTTTCGTGTTAGGGGACAAAAAGACTGACATCCGAATGAGCGATATAACAAATTGTCATTGGAAAATAAGAAAATCGACGGTGATCAATTTTATCTATAAAAAGAAACTTTAATTTTTTTTTACCTAAGAAATCGATTTTTATCCTATGATGAAAATCATCTTTTTTAACTCGTTACGGTTTTAAGGGGACAAAAAATTGACATTCAATATAACAAGTGTCATTTGAAAATAAAAATGAAACAAATCGATAATGAACAACTTTATTTATAAAAAGTTATTTCTTTTTTATCAAAAAGTTTTTTTTATTTTTTATTATTGTTATTATTAAAATCAGATTGTTTTCGAAATTGAATTATAATATTTTTTCTTTCGGGCTTGTTAGGAGAGCAAAAGCTGACAACCAAATGATCAATATCACGAATGTCCTTTGAAAATAGCAAAATCGATAGTAAACAACTATGTCTATAAAAAGAAACTTCCACAATAAGTTACCTTGAATTGTTTTTTAAATATTAAAATCAGTTTTCTTTAATTGAATTACAATAACCTCTCGTTTTAGCTAGCTCTAAAGCGGACAAGAAAGAAGATATTCAAACGAGCAATATAATGAAATTTTTATGAAAATTACAAATAATATCCGAAATTGTTGACATTTTTAAATGCTATAAATTTTGTTTTAAAAAACTGAAAAACGAAACCAAAGAAAAAATATTAAACAAACTACATATAATAAGGATATTGGATTTTTTTTCCCTTGTACATGCTATAGAATCAATTTTCTTCTTTTTTAATTTCAGATAAAACACCGCTGCCACCATCTGACTTAAAAGTAAAAAAAATATATAATGAGAGCAAAAAAACACGCGATTTAATCCTAAACTTTATTCTATGCAATAGCTATAAACAATAAGCAATAATTAAATTGATAATAAAATTTTAAAAAATTAATAAGATGAAAAAAAAAGAAAAAACACATTTACAAAATTTGAAGAGATGGGGCCGATTTTTTCGATTGAACGACTCATGTAAATAGGGCTAAACGGATTGATATCTGAGGAACCAATAGTAAGGAATGGTACTTGATTTCTGTTGTTATTCCTATTGACACTTGGACAAGCCATTGGCCTTTTGCAAATTAAGTTAGGAAGGTGCGCCTTTCGTTTGACAAAAGACCACCACAGGGGGGAAAGTACGTCTTAGCTCAGAATTTCACAGATAGATGGCAGCACCACTCATTCATGAAACCGCTCCTTCAATTTAAACATAGATCTGAAACGGAAAGGAAATGATCTGCAGATTCCTGTGCTGATCAACGACTGACCACAGGACTTTCGATTCCACGGATTTCACCAGTGTGTCTATCGCATGTACTCGTTGGGTCTTCGCAGGGTCAAGGATCAAATCCCGGCCCCTCCGAACCGGAGTCCGATTCTCTTACCAGTTGGCTACCACGGCCCCAACTTCATTTCCAAAAATCACTAGTTATTTTCTATCTGTTTGTATCGGGAAATAATCATTTTGGCAGTGAGTTTTTACATCTGAGCACAGCTCGAAATTCGTGTTTACGGAAATGGATGCATCTTAAAATACATAATTATGAAGATGAACACGGCAAAAAGTGTGCCTTTTTAGTTTTAAATCCAAATTTAACAACTAAACGAGGAATTACGTGTTTACTTTTCGCTACTTATTTGAACCCAAAATATAATCATTTTGGGGAAATACCCTGGAGAAACTGGAAAACTTTTCAAAGACAAAGTCTTTTCAAAAAGAAGACTTATTTAATAAAATACGGTACGGTCCGCAAAATAAAAAAGATATTAGCCCCAATAACTTTCGTTCTAATGATCGGTATTCACTTTTTGATGGTTCCTGGGTGTAACTTTAAGTATGTTAATTAATTAGTGCTAACTATTAAAAGTTACCAAAAATGTACTTTCTCTGGAAAAAAAATTTTTTTTTACTTATTTAGATTTCTAACTCTCAAAATAGGAGGAGGGCAGCCGCACTTTGGAGATTGCTGTAGTAATAGTTTAGTAAGGAGGGGGGTTGAAAGTTAGGTGCCCTTAATGTTAATTTCACTTTTAGTGTTTTTGGTCATATCTTTAAAACTAATTGCGCAGTTAAAAAAAAAATAGCAGCCACCCATAAAACTCGTTTACCCAAAGATAATTTCATGCAAAAAAAAAATTACAATAATTATGAATTTTTTTTAAATCATATAATGTAATAATACTGGACGAAAAATTTTGAACTTTTTTTATACCATATTAATCTGCGTTTTATTCTACAATGAAATCTAAAGTTTAATTTGTTTTTATTAAGTAGAATTTGTAATAATTCTACTTAATTTAATTAAGTAGAATTATTGCGTTTTAATTAAGTAGATCTGTAGTAAGTAGTTAATTAAGTAGATTAAGTAATCTGCGTTTTAATTAAGTAGAATTTGAACTTTTTTAATGAATTTGTTTTTATTCTATTTTAAGTAGAAGCTGATTAATTATTTTAAAAAAATTTGCCTGCAATGTAAAAAATACTTAAATGGAGCGATTAATGCCTAAATTTGGTAAACTTACAAAGAACTTGACCTTCGCAAACTTAGCATAAATTTCATTCATGATTTTTCGTTGTTTTGATTCTGTATCGTTTTCTTTTTTAAATTATAAAGCACGTTACTCTTTTTAAGTCATCTGCTGATTTATACTTAATTTAGTAAAAAAATTTGAATAAAATATTATCTTTAACGAATGTCAAGTTTTATAAAAGCTCGTTCGTGATTGAATGGGGTTTTGCATCTGCTCTTTTTAATTTTAGTTTTTAATTGATTTATTCCACAATTGATTCCATTTCAGTCATATGCATATGTATGCATTTATTAAGAATAATATATTTATCAATTATTCAATATATATATTTTAATACCTAAACGATAAAAAATATAAATGAAGATATTAGTTATGTGAAAGGTATCTTTATATCAGGGGTTTCCAACTTACATAAGGCCGGGGGCCACAATTAAAAACACAAATCAAATGGCGGGCCTCAACTTTATCAAAATTTTATGTAGGACTCTTATGTTTGAAGGAACATGAAATATTACAGTCAGATTTTTACCAAGTTGTACAAAACAAAAGTATTGAATTACAATTAAAATAAGAAGTAGAATTTTAAAAATATTTAATTGCATATTAAAAAAATTCGGGCTACAATAACTTTAATGTGAACCCATGTATTAAACAATTAATGTGCAACAGATATCTAATTGTTAAGATATAAAACTTTAAAAAGGTTGGTATGAAAACTTACATAGTAGTACTCAAAATGTTCAATGACACAATTGAGGTTTGTCTGCTGCAACCACCAGAGAATAGATACGTATTTACATTTTAAATTTAAAATTTACAAATGTGTGTGTAAATATTTTCATCCAAAATGAGTGGTTTCAAAAAGTTAAATCAGAGAATTTCTTCGAGAAAATTTCTCATACACACATGCTAAATTATATTCACAAAATACAAAAAAAAAAATGAAATAAAAAAGAGCAACATACACGATTATTTTTGTATTTGAATAAATATTTTCTTGGATGCAAAACCTGAGAAATAATTTTTTTTTTTTTTTTTTTTTTTTGCACCGTTGGTATGATAAATTTCTCAAAAACGAAGGAATTAGGTTTTTATTAACGAGAAAAGTATTTTAAACCCATATATATTTTTTACGAAAATTGTCCGCAAAAAATGGCAACTAATATATTTTAGTTCGCGGGCCACAAAAAAAGGCTTCGCGGGCCGGATGCGGTCCCCGGCCCGCCAGTTGGAAACCACTGCTTTATATCGTCTTGAACCAAACTCTTGTGAGATCAGTATAGATTATCTGAAATATTGTTGATATTTTAAAAATCACTACAAAGAATATAAAGATGCCGAACATAAAGAATCAGTCGAATACGTAGCCAAAATTTTTAAGTGTCTTAAAATATCTCAGTATCTTATATATTTTCCTAACGTCTTTAAATTTAAATTAAATTTTTAATTGCCTGGCCACCTGTGAATCACAGAACTATTATACCAATTATTTCTTAATATTTTTAAAATTCTTTATCTTTATGCTACTGCTTAGATTTTTTTTCGATAATATACTAATCTATTTTGTTTAATTTTTATTAGTATTTAAAGTTTCTCTTTAAATTAACGCTCGTTCTAAATAATTGTCAGTTTTTTTTTTATTTATTATTTCTTGTTTGTTTGATTTGCGAAAAGTAAATACATAGATTACCCAGTTAACTTTAAAAAAGCTTCTCTTTTAAAATAAGATGTTTAAATAATTTTACTTTTCTTAAAATTACTTTTCAACTTCAGCACAATTCCCAAGGTATTATTATAGTATGAATTGTTATCAGGGAAATGCCTTAATTTATTAAAAATGCCTTAATTTTTTAATGCCTTAACTAAAAATAGAAAAATGTAAAGTTGCGCAATTTTTAGAATCATCATCTGATTTGAAGGATGAAATAAAAAACATGCAATGTTTGAACCTTTTTTGGAAAGAAAAAAAAAATATGCAGCGAGAAGCTTAACATACGCTTTACAGAAATTATGAATGCTAATTTTTCCTATATTTTGTCATAAGAGGTCAAGAATGATATTACTCCAAGAAAACTTCTCAATAATTTCGTTGTTTCCAGAATTGAAATATTTTTGAACGAAACATATTGTTCCTCGAAAGCTAAAAAGAGAAGCAATTTAACTATTATTATTTATCTAAGCTTATTCCATTAATTTGTTGATAGTGGTATCAAGGATAAGAATATGCGTTGGAAGTACACTATAGATGCAACCTGGGGGCGATCGCCCCAAAGGGGGCGATGGAGCCCATCAAGGGGGCGATAATCCTTAGGGGGGTGATCAGGGGGCGACGAGTATTCAAAAGATAAAAATTGCTAATAATATTAATAACAAAAGCTATTTGAGATCGAAATTGAAAACATATATTAAACTTATGGTTCTGGTGTAGACAAAGAATTATGATAGTTAAAAATTAAAAAATTTCAAGTTCAGGGTCGTTTTTGTTATACGTTTTGGTGTCGCAGGTGGAAATCTGACCTTCAAGAATTCTCTTTTGTTGAAAGTCATGGTCTTTTATATACCTTCTTCTCCTCAAATGTTCCACTCTGGTCTCATTCCCTGACCACCAATTTCAAAAGGCATGTTTTATGGGAGAAACGAATTGATAGACGTAACATTTATCGTTAGATAACTCTGCGGTTTGGCAGTTATAATACGGTTTTCAGGAAAACTCCAGACATCAGTGTCGCGTCGTTGCTAGTGCTATGGTTACGAGGAAAATTCACTTTGTATAGGTGAGGGGAATAGTTTTGTCTTAATCCTGACATAGGTCACCGCAAGTAAACCAATCGTCACATTCATTCCTTCATTGTACCCCCATTAGAAATGTGCTCTTGCTGGTAACCATTGAAGCAGACATCCCCAGTCCAGTTTCTTATGGACCTGGAGAGCTATAAAAAAGTTGTAGAGAGAAAGGTAGGAAATGTAACTTTTTAAAAGTAGTTCTGCATTTTCTTGGAATTAATTACAGTTTTAGTATGAGTACAATTATAAAGATATATTGTACAGTAAGACGATTTTATCTTGAAACATGTATTTGAAGCTTTTTCGTCTTTAAATGCATTCCTCCCATAAATACCCTCTCAGAAAAGCGAATGTACAAAGAAGAAGGTGTTTTAATTTAGTGATGAATTAGTTTCCAAGACTAAATAATTGGCGCTTTGGCTATGTTTTTGCACTGGTCAGCCAACTTTTCGACTCTCCTCGCCATTGCTATAGTGTCCTTCCTTTTGTGCAGTTTTTAAATCGTTTTCTTTCCCTCGCATCGCTTAATTGTTTTTTTGTTTTTTTAATTTTGTTATTAGTTATTGGCTGTTAATTGTTAGGTTGTTTCATATCGTTATTAATTGTTTTTATCGTTATTAATTGCTACTTGCATCTCACCGGTAATAATTGTTAGCTTGTTTTCCACAGCCATAAATTATTAGCTTATTTTTTATAGTTTAGCTTCCATTCATTTATATTGAAGTGTCAATGGATTCGAAAAGGAAGTGTCGTTAGTATTCATCCGAATATTTAAAATTCGGTTTTATCGCATTATTGCAAAATGTACAGTTTCCAAATTGTCTTTTGTGTGCTGAAACATTTACTAGCAATGAGGCGATGAAACCCTCGCGAATGAGAGACCATTTATCGAGATAACATAGTGATAAAGTAAGCAAATCCCTAAGTTATTTTCAAGATTTGAAATCTAAATTTGAAAATCGGCCTAATTTAAATGAACTATTTAGAAAACAAACAACCAATTTTGACAAAGGTCTTCTTGCTACCTACGAATTTTCTTTATTGATTGCTAAATGTGGTAAACCTCACACAATTGGCGAAACTCTAATTTTACCTGCTACTAAAAAAGTTGTTGAAATCAGGTTGGGTGAGGGATCAAGCAATAAGATAAATCAATCTGCTCCTCTGAGAAATAATACTGTTTCCAGGCGTATTGATGAGATGGCCGCAGACGTTGAATCAAAACTCATCAAATTTATGAAAGAAAGTAAATTTGCGTTGTAGATTGATGAATCAACTGTGATAGATAACAAAGCTATTGTATTAGCTTACCTGAGATGCATAAATGAGAGTAAGGGATTAACGAGGAAGTGTTGTTTACAAGAACTTTGATCACTGATACAAAAGGATCGTCGATTTTTAAATTGGTCATAGATTATTTTGAGGAAAAGGAAATTCCCTGCTCCTGCAATGTCTGGTCATCATACTTGTTTTCTGGCACACCTTAGAAAAGAAGTACCAGTGGTCATCACCATTCATTGTGTCATTCATCGTCAACATTTGGTTGCAAAAAAGTTGAGTGGTGCCCTGCATGACACTTTACAATTCGTTATTTCTAGCATCAATAAAATAAAAGCTGATTCTCTCAATGACCGTTTGTTTCAAGAATTTTGCCATGAAAATGATGAAGATCTCAAGCACTTGCTCCTACGTACATCTGTGAGATAGCTTACAAAAGGAGACTGTTTGCTCCGTTTCTTCAACTGTTTGACTTGGTTACTTAGTTTCTTGACATCACTGATCCTGCTTTAAGTGAGAGTTGGAAACTGCGTACCTCACGGATATTTTTGAAAAAATGAACGAAATCAACGTAAAACTTCAAGGAAATAAAATGAACATTACCAAGGCTAAAGAAATCATATCTTCATTCATCGTCAAGTTTGATATCTATAAGTCAAACATTGGTCCCTAAGAGATAATGCAATTTCCAACTCTTTAAAAGTGTTCAATGGCAGATATCGAGATTCTCGAAAACAAAATCTTAAGTTTTACTGATCACCTTGATCAGTTAAAAACTGATATGGAATCATGATTTAAAGATTTGATGAAACTAGAAATTCCGGATTGGATTTTCGATCTTTTCTCATTTGAAGTTGTGGATAAGCTCACTTCCTCTTTGCAGACTGAGTTTTTAAATTTGAAGTCTGACCGTGAGGCTAAAATCGTCTTTAAAAAATACGGTTACGAGTTAGCTTGAGTAAAGCTTATGGACACTTATCCACAATTGTGGAAACAAACTGAGCCGCTCATCATATCGTTCCCGTCAACATATTTAGTGTAGAGAGGATTTAGTTCTGTCGTCCAGCTGCTCTCAAAGCAAAGAAATAGGTTGGACATTTGCTTCAAAGGAGACCTGCATTTAAATCTGACGAACATGAAACCTGACATTCAAGATTTACCTGAAATACACCAAGCACAGGGCAGTCATTGAAGTGATAAAAATGTACTTTCTCGCTCTTCATTTTTTTCTCAAATTTTAGTTGTTAACGTTTTAACTTTTTCTTGATTACATAAAAATATGAATTTAAAAAAATGTACTTGTGTTTTGATCATTTCGTTTTAAATATCATTTATTTTTGAACAAAAAAGATGGACAATTTCTTTTTAATGAATAAAAAAAGCAGAATAAAATTCTCTTTATTTGCATTACAATTTAAATTAAAGTCACATATAACTTAGCCTATTTTCAGTGTTTGGTTGCTCACAAGCAACAATGAATAGTTTTTGAGCAAAAAGAGAAAGGGGCGATGTGTGTCAGCCAACCCCAAGAGGGGGTTGATGGTCCACAAAAGGTTGGGAAGCACAGCATTAAACCATATAGCTTGAATAATTTATCCATAGCAATTTATTTAATAGTTTTAAGCAAATAAGGGTGCAAAAATAAATTATATCAAAGTACGCCTAAAGTATGCCCTAAAAATATATACATAATACATTTTGGAGTCGATAAATAAAATATATAGTATTTTCAAACAATTTTGAGTAGAATGGAAACGTTAACTTACTTGAAATAACTGTCTTTGTAAATACTTAACTTTGTTTTTTGGTGTTAGGATACATTCCCTTTTCTTATTCGACTTTTAAAATTTAAATTTTAAACGGAATTTTTTTGACGTCCTTAAAAACATTTTTAAGTCTCGCCGTGTTGAAATTTATATTTCATTTCAGTGTTGAAAGCTGTGATTAATCATTATTTTTTCAATCTAAGAGCGTATGTCATCATCTAACATGAAATTTATTTTATCACCGCTTGAAATTATTCAATATACTGTGTTATTAAATTAGTGGTCCCCAAAAAATTAAGACAAAAAGATAAAAGCTTCACTGACTTCAAAATATATGAAGATGACAGTAAAAGTAGACTTGTTTTGAGCTTTCAAAACTTGACGTCGAAAGTCATTCACTCCTGTCGAGTCTTGAGACCAGGTGCTTTATTTAAGTGTTAAAAACTTTTCGACATTTCTTTCCATCTTCATATTTTTTGAAGGCAATGAAGTTTTTTGCTATGTTATATCAATCATAGTATGTTAAATTTGGGTCTTGATCATTATTTTGATGAGAATTAGAAGAAACTGGTAGAGTAAACATCTGTATTTTAATATTTTAACAGGGTTCATGCTGTCCTTAAAAAATTTAGAGAGTCGCAGCATCAATCAGGGCTAAAGAGAATAGAAGGGCTGGTTCACTCCTTTGAAGAAACTCTCGCCGCGCCAATCCTCCGATTTTCTCTAGTGACATTACTTTGGCGCAAAGCTCGCACTTTTACTTCAAGAACAGAGCTTTCGGCCTTACTAGCTCTAACTAATATTGGAGCATTTCTTTTTGTGACATATTCTAAGACATTTGTTATTTTCTATAATGACTTTCCTCAGTTTTTGCAGTGAATTTACAAAAATTTAAAACTATTAACGAAATGCCAGTTTGCGCGATTGCAGCTTGCAAAAATTCTGATAGAAAAACAAAAGGAAAAAATGTAACTTTCCGCGTGTTCCCTATTCAAAGAATGGATTCCGAAACGACACAGTTAATATAAAACAGCAATACGTTTTTTCTATCGTTAAGAACTTTTATAAAAATTCGTTATCTAAATAGAAACCGCCTCGTTTCTTCAAAAAGAAAGGCAGGTGAAAAAAATTAAAAAATGGATGAAGTCAAAGAAAATTAAAACGTAAGTAAAAGGTATAAATAATATATATATATAGTGTATAATTGAAATTCTCCTAATTTCATAACATATTTTTCAATGTAGTTATTCTAAATATTTATGATTTTTTTAAAAATTATATTCTCTTAAATTTAAATATCTATAAATTATATCATCTTAAATTTAAATATCTATAAACAATTGTAAAATTTCTAATGTCATTATGAACCTAAATTATTATTTTGTTTCAGTAATTAGCGTTTAAGGTTGATGTTTCCTAATGATTAAGTATGAACAAATTGCTATTAACGGCATATTTTAAAATCGGGGATTCTAAATTTAACTCAACTTATTGTTATAAAAGAATATGTAGATAAAAAAGTGTCGATATATGCTTTTCTTAATAATTAAAGTTAAAACTGAACTTTTTAAAATAAAGTATTTATTGTGTCATTTTCGCCAACTAGTAAAATATTTTTATAAGTTTAAAATGGTATTTTTTTTAATATAATGGTCAAGAAAGTTTTTTTGAACTATGTTTATGAACGGAAATAATTTGTTAATTGAGTAAAGTTTGAAAGCTAATAACCAGAAAAAGTCTAACTTATTTTTACAAAGAGAAAGATGCTAAGTTATCATAATATCTTTGCTTGCGATCTCCGATACCTGTGGACACAGTGACGTCATGAGGAGGGAAATCGTAGCTTCAGCTCTAAGAGCGGAGCGAACTAGCCCTTCTATTCTCTTTAGCCCTGAGCATCAATACTGTAATTATAACGTTATCTTCTTTAACTTTAAAGTTACGATTTTGAATCCAAAAATTTGAAGTACATTGCGGGGAATGTGCATTGCGATGAATGTAAATTGCGGATTGAACATTGCGTTGAATGTACAGTCAGCAAAAAAAAAAAGATATCACCCTGAATAATTTTCGTTCTAATGATCGGATTTTCACGAACTAAGTGTCAATCTTAATGGCTCCTGGGGGTGACCTCAAATATGCTAATTAGTTAGTGCTAACTATTAATTAAGTTACGAAATCAGACGCAAAAACGTACTTTCTCTGAATAAACATATATTTTTTTTTACATATTTGGAATTCAGATACTTGAATTAGGGGGGGTAGACAAAATTTTGAAAAAAATGGGTGGTAAATAGGGTCGCAACAAAGGTTTATATATTTGGCGATAGTCCAGAAAACCGCCAAAAAAAGTCGCCAGCGCAAATGAATATTTTAAGATAGCCCATTGACTAATTCAAAAGAAGAATGCTTAATTTTACTAGGTTGCTAAGCAACCAAGCTCTGGCTGGAAAAAAAATTGAAATAATGTTCTGTGATTACTCAGAGAGGTTTAATTAATAGTTAATAGAAAATATCTCGAAGTTTCTAGGCAATTGACAATTTTTAAGCTGATTTCTGTCCAAAAAGCAAAGTTTTTTTAATTTTAATCTCCCTTGAAAAGAAAATTTGAATCGATTATAAATTATTTATGATTTTCTAAGTTTTAGAATTTAAATACATGAACATTTTATCTGATATTATTTAGATTATGTTGTTTCTGCTATATTTATTCGAGGATTTCATACTAAAATCAAATTAACATAACTTATTATGGCTAAATACAAAATTTTAGGGATAATCACTTTTACAGCTTTAATCAAGTCTTCTAGGCAAGAAAGTTTGAAGAAAAAAAAAGTGCTTGAAAAATAAAATGTATATTGATTGTATAGTAATTCTAATGCGCATTCACAAGTTTTTCTATAATTTACGATATTTCTTTTTCCTATAACTCAAGGAATTGCTGAATGTTTAGTGGTATTTTAAAAGCATTGAAATAGGTTATGTTTAAGAATAAGATATTGAAATAATATGTTGCATATAGTATGATTCATTGTTTCAAAAATCGCTTCATTCAGCTAGATATTTAGATAACAAGGTTTTCTTTGGATAAAGATGATTAGCAAATAGCATCCTTATGCTTCGATACATTTAGAAACTTACGTTCTCAAATTCACCATAAAATATCGCACAGCATATTCTTCAATTACGATAAGCTACATTTACCACCAAATACTGATACTATGATTATTTTTGTTTTCTTATATATATATCTGATATGATACTCTCTTTTTAAACAGAGCTTGTAAGGTCCTTAAGATACTGAAAGGGGGGCACGAAAACTTAAAAGATAAAATATTTAATTTCATTAACTCAAAATATCTGGTCTCAAAATTTTAATTTTAAACCAAGTTAAATATAACTTTTACAATATTGATGCTCTTATGTTTTTAAAGACCACATAATTCCTGTTGAAATATGAAAATGCATATTTTTACTTTAACAAGTGTAAAATCCTTATCAAAATAATGATCAAGACCCAAATGTAAAACAGTATAATTGATGATAAAAACTCAACTGGCTTCAAAAAATGTGAAGAGGGAAGTAAAAGTCGACATGTCTCGAGCGTTCAAATATATTCACCCATTCTCAAAACTTGTCAAGCTTGAATAACTTGTGACTTTTATTATTGTGCTCAAAACATGTCTATTTTTATCATCATCCATTAATTTTTAAATCAATGAAGGTTTTATATTTTCAATTCAATTTCTTGGGATTATCTATTTAGTTACACAATATATTAAATTATTTCACTCGATATTAAAATAAGTTTTACTTAAGTTATAGGCACAGGTTCTTAGATTAAAAAATAATAATTCGCTATTTTGTAAAAAAATCAATGCAGTACAATTTTTTTTGCTGCAAGCCTTAACATTTTAATTTAAGGACATAAAAAAAAATTCCGTTTACAATTGAAATTTCAAAAGTCGAATGTGAAAATGGAATGTCCCCTAGCACCAGAAATCGAAATTAAATAGTTACAAGGACAACTATTTTAAACAAATTAGCGTTTCCGTCCTACTCGAAGTTGTTTGAAAAGGTATTTTGTATATATAGATTCCAAAGTTTATTCTACAAATATTTTAGGGTATACTTTCGGAGTATTTTGATCGAGTTTATTTTTACACCCTTATTTGCTTAAAATTATCAAATAATAAGCTTAAAATAAATTATTCAAGCAACATGATTTAACGCATTTATAGTATAATAGTAAACGGGTCTTCTATCGCGTATCCTTAACCTTGATACCGCTATCATTAAATGAATGGAATAAGCTTAGATAAATAATAAAAGTTAATTTTTTCCCCGTTTTTATTTTCAAGGAAATATGTTTCGATCAAACAGATTTCATTCTGGAAATAGCGAAATTATTGAGTAGGTCCCTTGGAGCAATATCATTCTTATCCTCTTTTGACGAAATATAGGAAAAACTGGTTTTCACAGTTCTGTAAAAAATATGTTAGCCTTCTTGCCACGTTTTTTATTATTTTTTTATTTTTAATCAAAATAAGTTCGGAAATTTACGTATTTTTTACTGCATTTTTTTAAATCAGATGATTCTAAAATTCGCACGGCTTCGGAAACTTTTTACAAATTTCAATTTTTAGTGTTTCCTGCTAAACAAAATAAGGCATTGTTCCTGATAACAAATTATACTACAATAATATCTTGGGAATCGTGCTAAAGTAAAAAATTGAACAAAATAGTTTAGTATATTATCCGGAAAAAAATCTACATGGAATCATAAAGAAAGAATCATTTAAGATACTGAGATATTTTAAGACGCTTAAAAGTTTTGGCTACGTATTTGACAGCTTTTTATGTTCGGTATCTTTATACTCTTTGTAGTGACTTATAAAACATGGACACTATTTTAGGTAATCTATGTTGAAGTCACAAGAAACAAAACAAAAAAGACAATCAATGATTTATATTCTTTTTACGAAAAAAATAGTATGCTTAGTAAATAATCAGCTATTTTGCATTAAATAATTTTAAACAGCGGAGTGTTTTTAATTTCTTAACAAGGCTTTATTCTTAGCTAGCAGACAATAATTCTTTTAAAAAAAACTTGACTATAATGTAGAAAGGAACTTTACTTTAAAGAAAATCTAAATTAAAGTACTAAAAAAATTGATTAGTATATTAATGAAGAAATAATAAATGTAGTAGGGTAAAGAATAAAATTTTTAAAAATGCTAAAATTTAATTAAATAGTTGGTAAAATAGTTCTGCGAAACACTTCCGGACAGGTGATTAAAAAATTACTTTTAAGATTAACACGATATATAAGATGTTGAGAAATTCGTGATGATGTGAGATATGCTTAAATATGTTTACTACGTATTTTTATTAGTATTCATAAAAAATATATACAAGAAACTGAGAAATATTTTATTCCAAATATATTCATACGTATGTATATTATTGTAATTGTATCAGTTATTGAGAAAAAAAAACTAAAAAATAATCACATTAAATAAGCACAATCTGGCGTATAATCATATTCTATCAAAAGCATGCTTTTATAAAACTCGACATTCGTTGAATAAAATGTTTTTTATTCAATAAAATGTTTTATTCAAATTTCTTTACTTAATTTCAAATAGATTTTTAGAGAACTAAAAAAGAAACATTGTATTTTATAGTTTTAAAAAAATAAAAAATAAAAAGATTAGCAAACGATTATTAGCGAAAAAAATATGAATGAAATTTTACGCCACGCGCGCTAAATCAAGTTCTTCGTAAGTTTATCACATTTTAATATTAATCGCGAAATTAATCATTTTTTCATTGTCGCCAAATTATTTTTTTTAAATAATTAATTTTAATTTTTCTCATCTTCTAATAAATAAAAACAGTTGAAACTTTAGATTTTTCAATTGAAAAGCATGTAGATTAATATGGTATAAAAAAATCCATACCTTATAATTCAAAATTTTTTCATCCTCTCTTTAATTAAATAATAAAAAATAATTAATAATTATTAAAAATTATTTTTTTCATGAAACTATCTTTGGGTAAATGCGTTTTATGAGTTAGGGCAATATTTTTTTGAATTACTTCATTAGTTTTTAAAATATGACTGAAAACGCAAAAAGTGAAATTAACATTAAGGGGTCCAAACTTTGAATCGCTCTCCTGACCAAACTATGGGGACCACATTTCCCAGATTGCGGCCACCCCCTATATTTTGAAGATAAGGAATCCAAATATGTAAAAAAAAATACATGTTTATTCAGGGAAAGTACGCTTTTGTGTCTGATTTCGTAACTTAATTCATAGTTAGCACTAACTAATTAGCATATTTGAGGTCACCCCCAGGAACCATTAAGATTGACACTTAGTTCGTGAAAATCCGATCATTAGAACGAAAATTATTCAGGGTGATATCTTTTTTTTTTTTTTTTTTTTTTGTGCTGACTGTACATTGCGGATTGAGCATTGCGGGGAATGTACATTGCGGATTGAACATTGTGGTGAATGTAAATGTAAAAAAATACATTTCATCTTCTTAGTTTCGCTGCCACCATTTCAGTATCTTAAGAACCTTACGATCTCTGTTTAATAGGAAAGAATCATATCAGATATACTTAGTGTTAGTGAAAATCGTAAAACAAGTTTGTAAATTAAGGAAAAAAACAAAGAAATCATATTTGAATCAAGAAAACAAATCTATCCTCAATTGCGATACTTTGGGATAAATGTGGCAGAGATCGTAATTAAAGAACATGTTGAGCGACATTTAATGATGAATTTGCGAAAAGTTTCAGAATATATCTAACTATCAGGATGCTATTTGCAAATTATCTTTGTCCAAAGAAAACCATGCAACTTAAATATATGGCAGGAATGAAGCGATTTTTCAAACAATTAATCCTACAGTACACAACATATTATTACAACATGGTATTCTTAATTATACATATTTTAGTGTTTTTAAAACCAATTCACAAATTCCTTCAGTTGTAGAAAGAGAAATATCATAAAAACGTTGTGAATGTGCATTAGTACCCCGCATTCATTGCAGTAAATAGTAATAAATTACTATAATGTATCTCATTGATTAGTGATTTTAGCATGAAATCCTCATATAAATGATGTAAAAGCAACGTGAAAAACACAAATAAGTTCACATAAAAAGTTCATGCATTCAAATTCTAGGAGCTTAGAAAATTATATAATTATATGAAATCTTAATACATAAATCGATTCATATTTTCTTTTCGAAGAAGATTAAAAAGAAAATAATATTTGGTTTTTGTCAGAAATCAACTCAAAAAAGGTCTATTGCCAAAGAACTTCGAGATATTTTTCTATTAACTATAATAAACGACTCTCCAACAACCACAAAACGTTATTTCATTCTTTTTTATTGTCTGAACTTGGTTGCTTAGCAACGGAGTAAAATTAGGTATTGCTCTCTTGTTCTCTTCAATTAGTCTATGGTTATATATATATATATATATATATATATATATATATATATATATATATATATATATATATATATATATATATATGGGTGATTCTCACGAAATATGACAATTCGGACCAAAAAATTTCTTCAAATTTAAAGTCGTCAAAATAATCTAAAATCTTTTTGTATACTTCCTTAGTTACACTTATTAATATCTTACAGACAGCAGTGTAGTTTATTGACATTTGTTCGGGAAAAAAAATAAAATAGAAATTCACCAAATCTTGAATGCCAGGAAAATGACATATTAGCTTAGAAGTTTAAAAAACAGTCATTTTAATTTAATAGTAAGTAACTCAACTTAAGCCTTTATGTTAGATGGACCATAAATTGCTTAAATTAATTCTTCTTATCCACTGTAGAAAGAATCAAAAAAATTTTTGTTGCTGATATGTACAGAATAAAATTGTGGATAATAATCAATCATTAAATAAATAAATAATTTTGATTACATCCAAGCATATTACAACCATACATAAACTTGGTGTTGGGCTAATATTTGCTTTCCCTTTTTACAGTATTAGAAGTTTAAAAAAAAATTCTGGTAACATTTCAATGTCCTGACATTCATAAGCCAGGATAATGACAAATTTGTCATTTTATGGCTTATAACTTTACTTTAATTTAATATTTTGGCCTAAGACGTTTATATTCTGTAGAAAACAACAGGATTTCTTAAAATAACTCAGATAAATATATGTAGTTTATGTTATTAATGGTTTCAAGAAGCCTGGAAAATGACTACACAAAAATCTACTCACCTTGAAAAAATTTTTGAAATAGATTTTGAACCAGAAAATTGGTTCTTTATTCATGCAACAAGACATGTTCATATCGGAGGGTATCTTATCAATCTATTAACATAAGATATTGATTGCTGGCTCTATCTATTTTGGTTATAAACCACTAAATAAAAGTAGCCAGGAAGATGACAGATTTTCTTGGGACAAACAAATTATTGACAGAAAAAATGATTTTAAAGAAGTTTTTGTAAATAATACCCTCTGCGTATATTCTAGAAATGCTTACAACGGTTGAGATAGAAAAAATTAGACATTCAAAAATTTATGGGAAGTTTTGAAGCTAGTTATTATTGGAAACATGATTTAGGACATGCCAGGAAAATGACATTTTGAAGTTCAATTAAATTTTTTAACTATGCAAAATAGTCAATGCTGGTGCAAAGTCATTTTAAAATGCTAACAGCAATGCAGTTTATAAATTTTAAAAAAAAAAACGTTCTTTTAATATTATAGTATTAGATCTTGGAGCAAGGGACAGTGAATTGTCATATTTCGTGAGAATCACCCATATATATACTTATATGTGTGCCTTTCTAGCCCCCCAAATTGTGATCCATCTTTTAGAAATTTCGTCTACCCCTTATTTTGAGGGTCAGAAATCCAAATATGTAAAAAAATTTATTTTTATTCAGAGAAAGTACGTTTTTGTATCTTATTTTGTTATTTAATAAATGGTAGGTACTAATTAGTTAGTATATTTGAATTCACCTCGAGAGGCCATTGAGATTGACACTTAGTACGTTAAAATTCGATAATTGGAACGAAAATTATTCAAGATCATATCTTTTTTATTGTGCACACTGTAACCACTGATTTATGCAAATAGACGACATAACATTACGAATTAATTTGGATTCATTAGTTTATTCTTTAAGAAAAGAAAAAAACTACTCATAAGAGAAGTTAAAAAACGGAATCAAATGCTATTTTCTTAAACACGAAATTTTGAATTTTGTTCATTTTCGTAAATAGGTACTTCGATTTGTGTGTGTCCAGTTTTAAAAATCCACCGACTATATAATGACTTCTTTATTTCTTAAATTTTGATTCTTTCCTTCGATAATAATTTATGCCCCTTAATATATATATATTTTTTAATTTTATTTTTGACAAGCATTCTGAAATTATGTATTTAGAAGGGTCAAACAATATTAAAAGTTATTCTAGGAAAAATAATTATTTAAACCGAATTCATAAACTAACTCGTTTGTAGCTCACTGCTTTTATGACAATTCGTCCTCTTTCATGTCGAAAAATCTCACACAAAAAAAGAAAATAGTAGTAAATTACTATAATGTATCTCATTGATTGGTTACTTTTAAACTCAAACGTTTGACATTTTCAATTGCATATTATAGAGTTACCACACATAATACTGCATAGAGCAACATTATTAAGAAAAAGGAACAAAATATTTCTGTAACGAAAGCCAATCAGCCATTTTCAATGTTATGTTCATGCTCAATACATTAAATTCATTCAGAATTGTGTACTTCTAGCAAAGAAGCAAATTCATTATTATCCAATGTATTGATATTTACAAAATAATAAAAATTGAATGATTGAACTGGGGATTGATAAGAAATTTGTGATCATTAATTCAAAATCTTGTATTTCAATCGATTCCGGGTAATGTTCGTGATATTACTTTTTTCCAATAATCGTTTTTTTTTTTTTTTTTTTTTTTTTTTTTTTTTTTTTTTAAATAAAGATTACTTGCCGCTTTGAAAGCAAAGTGTCAACGCATAAGCGAACTTATGTTTCGGAAGGTAAAAAATAAGATAAAAATTCTGTATTCATTGTTACTGAAAAATACATTTAAAAAGCAATTTTTATGTAACAATTGTACTGTTATGTTTTAAATTTTGAAGGCATATATTTCGAAATTTCCAAATGATATTCTTATTGCTTGATTTTTATACATACTTACATGGTATAATAATTAATATTTACTTGGTTTTTTTTCTATGATAATAATATATCTTCTTAAATAAAAGAGATGATTTTGTTTTTTAAATAAATGATATAATTTTGTCCCTAGTGAGAAAAGAATAACGAAACCTAGTCTGACGTCATTAATACCAGTGGAAGAAAATAAGATGAATGAAGTTTTACTAACCATATTAAAAAAGAGTCTCGCAGAAAGATATTTAAAGCATTTAGACCTCCACATTACAATTTGAACGACATTTCCCCCCAAAAAATGTCTCAAGGAAAACTCTTTTTTTCGATATTTGTTTAATATGCCGTAATCATCATGATGTCCAATAAATCTATTTTATTTTATAAACAGCGTTGAACAAGTGACACAATTTTGAGTTTAAGACTATCAATGTTCAACACATCACCTTGTAATTTTGAGCCCAACTCAAAAGACATAGTGATTAAGTACCCTCCGTGGAGGACTTTTTTATAGAACTATGACCCTCTTTGAAGTTACATGGAATGAAAATTTAAATTTGTAAATTTAAAATATTTAGACATCAAAAAACAAGAGTTTTTAAGGAATTTAAAATATTCAGTGTGATTTCAAGAATAGTCACTGTATACCAGAATAAAATTTTAGTCGATTTTAAGGAGCCAGATTAGATAGAGCAAAGCGTCCACAAAAACAAAACAAAAAAAAAGCAAAAAAGTATTTTAAAGAATTTATTTCTTACAATTTAACGCTTTATCACCTCTTAACACCTCCAATTTGAAAAGATAACTGTTATTATAATTTTAAGCTTATAGAAAAATAATAAAAAAAATCTACATTATGAAATTAACAATTTATAGAAAAAAAATGGTTTGTTGCATTTCTACAACATTATGCAAAATGACAAAAAGTAGAGTGTTGCATTTCTAATACAGTATAAAAATAACATAAAGATGCACAAAAATTTCAATTTAAAAATAATAAAAAATATACATTATAAAATTAACAATATATTGAAAAAAAATGGTTTGTTGCATTTTTACAGCATTATGCGAAATGACAAAACATTGATTATTGCATTTCTACAACAGTATAAAAATGACATAAAGATACAAAAGAATTTAAATTTAAGAATAATAAAAAATATACATTATAAAATCAAAAATTTATTGAAAAAAAGGGTTGTTGCATTTCTACAACATTATGCAAAATGACAAAACATTGATTGTTGCATTTCTACAACAGTATAAAAATAACATAAAGATACACAAAAATTTCAATTTAAAAATAATAAAAAATATGCATTATAAAATTAATAATTTATTGAAAACAAAATGGTTTGTTGCATTTCTATAATATTATGCGAAATGGCAAAACATTGATTCTTGCATTTCTACAACAGAATAAAAGTAACATAAGTATGTACAAACATTTTAATTTAATCCTTTCAATTCAAAAATTTCATTTTGCGTAATATTTCTTAACACGAAAGTATACATCTTGGTAAGCAACATATTAAACTTCAATTCTAAAAATCACCTCAATATTTCTATGTAGTAATTGCAAGTTGAACAAGATGTGTGTTGTTACTGGTGTGCAATAATTGCCGAAATTGTCCTTCAAAACTCTCTTGTAAAAATATATATGATTTTTGTGTTTGTTTCAGATTTGCAACACGAGGACATAAAGGGTTAAAATTAAATTCCATTTGAATTGTATAGTGGTAATAAAAGTGAGACAAGTTATGTCGTGTTGAATTATTTTACTTTTGAGGTTTTAAAAAAAATTAATTTTAATTTTAAAAGTATATTATTTAACTTAAATATTTCTTTTTCAAACATTTTTTCATATTTTTCTACGAGTGCGTGTTTGTTTTTAGCATTCTTTACTCACGTAGCTTATGATAAAACTGCTAACTTTTAATTTAAAAAATGTCGCTTAAACCTTGAATAAAAATTCTTCTAGCCAGTCAGTCGTGGAATTTAATTTTAGAGATCCCTCTCCCAGAGGGTGCGGAATTAAAATTAAACAAAAACGTGTATAATCACGAAACGCAGGACAAATTGTCATAGTTTAAATTTTACGACAAACGAGGAGGGATTTTATTTTTATTCAATTAAAAATAAACAATTCATTTCTGAGAAGGTTACTATTATTAAAACCTGTTATAAAATGTCAGTAAAATAATAAAATACGTAAGATACAATGTAAGAATAATGTAAATACAATAATGGAATACAAATAATAACAAAATACATAAACAGGCAAGACATACAAAGAATGAAAATAATTTTTAGAATTCTAATTCATTTATTTCGGTGTGATATTTCTGGAAGCACTCACACAAAGTGGCACTTCTCAGGTTATAAAGTGTGCGAAGGACTACCCTCACTAACTTTTGATCTAATGACCGGATTTTCGCATTCTAGCACTAGTTCGATGGAATGACCTTAAAACTGTTAATTAATTGGTGCAGACGATATTTTAAGTTCAAAATCAGACACAGAAACGTACTTTCTATGAACAAACATACCTTTTTTTCGACGGATTCAGATATCTGACTTCCAAAATATAGGGAGTAGCCGCAATTTAGGAAATAAGGCTCCAATTATTTGGTCAGGAGAGCGATCTAAAGTTTGAACCCCTTAAGGGTAATTTTATTTTTTGCGTAATTCTCCATAAATCGAAATTTCAATTATCTATGCAAGGAAGTAATGCTTAATTATAATTTATTAATTATTATATTTTATTTAATAATGGTAAATAAAAATTTAATTGTTGAGCTTTCAATTTTTACACCATTTCAAGGAATGTTATTTAAAATGGACAATTGCAAAATTTAAGCGCAATCAACGGAAATTGTTTCTGAGTAATCGAATTTTAAAAAAAGTCGTATACTTAAAATTTCATTTCTCAAGAATCATTCGACTGCTTTGGTTCAAATGTAAAAATTAAAAAGTCCTCCACGAAGGCAAATTTCTCCCCATACTTGATCCAGGAGTTCCCTTGTCTTCTAGATTGCGTTCAAAATTACAAGGCTACGGAGTTGAACATTAGTAGTCGTAAACCCAAAATATTGGGTCGGCTGTTCAGCGACTGTTATAAAAAAAATGTAAAAATTTGCACGAGCAAAGTATTTGATAAATGACATTTTTATTATTGATCTTAAGCGACTTTTTCAGCATCATCCAAATCTTTTTTCATGAATATTGAAAAAAAATTGAATTATCTAAAAACAGGTATATACGAGAAAAAAGCAATCATTAAATTAAAACTTCTTAAGGTATGCACTTTTTTTTCTTTTTTTGAGCACTGTGAAACTACTATCCAAAACTACTGACATTACATAAAAAATTATAAGAAAATATAAGCTACGCAAAATTTCTTTTTTATTAATGCTACTAATTTCTTATTTATTTGAGAAAAAAACCTGTGGAATTTGTAAAGCTCTCCTATTTTCAAATTGCGGTGTCCTTCATTTATAACGTTTTTGAATGATAAAGTTCTATGAAATTAGTATAATCAAAAGAGTGCTAAGAAAAAATAAAGAATAATAACCTCAAGAAAATCAAAAATGTAACCTGAAATTAACCTAACCAAAATGTAACCTGAGACTCTTTTAATAGTAGATTGCATGTTTCGGTGCTTTTTTTAGAAATCATAGTCTAAAAATGTTTTTTAACTAAACTGATATTTTTATTATTAAACTCTTAGAGAGTAGTAAAATTTTTTTTATCACATATTATGAATGAATTTAGGAAATCAATTATTTCAAGCCCACATCTGTATAATTTGTGTATGTACCATTAAACTATCAAGGTAGTTTGATAAGCAGCTTTCAACTTGTTATCAAAGTTACCGCTTACATTTTCTGCGCATTTTTATTGATATAAATACATAAAAAAACTTGCTATCAAAATCTGTCATTCAACGCAAATCAAACAATTCATAATGTCAATAATCAAAATTCCACTGATTCCAAAACAAAAAACTCAGGAAAAGTTGTTTTAAATAACTTGGTAATATAATGACATTTTTTCAATTATCTGAAAATAGATTAACCCCTTGCCTGTTTCAATGGTACTAGCTTTTCTATCTCTTTTTCAACGATGCAGTCAATCTTTGCTATTTTCTAGTGTAAAGGGAAGACATAGAAAACAAAATGATACTTAAAAAATAAAACAAAAAAGATTGGAGGACTAAACTGGAACGTCAAAAATAGGGCATAGCAAATACTATATCGTGTAATATTACGTTAAAAGCTAGTTATAAAAGTGTTTCTGAGAGAATTTTTGAAACTCTTCCATTTAATTTTAATTAATTGGTTCACCTTATTAGAAAATGCCATAAAAATGTTCTGTAATTCAAGCTTATTTTCTAATACCATAACTCGAAATCTGAACATTGAGGTATTGAAGTAAACTGAAAACTATTTGCAATCTAAATAAACTGAATTCAATACATAATGACATTTTTTATGATTTTAATAAAGCTAAAAAGGTAATTAAAAATGTCGAACTTTCCAATTTGCCATTTTAATTCGAAAACGATTTTTTTTTTTTTTTACGTACGGATTATTTTCAATTTTTAGTCATTTTTGAAACTGAAATCGCTTTAAAATTAAAATTGATTTTCGGTGATGAACATTTATTCACCTTGTTTGTATTTACCTTGTTTTAATACCCAGCATGACTGGGAAATTTCACACAAATCAATTTTTTTTCTACCACACGTTAACATTTTAGGGGGAGGTTTATAGCTGAAATATGATTCACAAATGCGGTTGTATATGACATGCAGTTTATAAAGTTTCACAAATTAGCTTTATAAAGTTGATAAAAGACCTGACAACTCAAAAAAATACTCACTTTTGAAAATCCAAAAATCTTCAAAAATTATCTTTCTTCTCAAGATTATTTGTTAAATTGAGTTATTCAGTTTATTCAGTTATGTGGGAATAATTAATTATTCCCACAAAACTGAATCATGAATGAAATATTAAAAAACTGTAGTATCATCTAGTGAGTAATTTTAAATATGACTATTAACAGACCTAACTATAATAAACAGGACACTTTTCTTAGACAATACAAAACAATCTATCCTCTATAGTTCTTTCAAAAAAGCAATGGGAAGTGTTTTCCTGTAAATCTTAATAACGTTTTAAACAAATCGAATTTAAAACACGTTTATGAAATGAAAATTCCATGTAAAAAAATAATTTTTTATAATTATAAGTTACTTCTTATTATGATATTTCGTAATAGGTCGAAAAAAGAATTTTTTATAAGTCATAATACTATTTACATTATTTTAAACATTTTAATTTTAAATAACAAAATAAAAAATTTGAACGAAAATCAGTAAAAATGTTTTTCGAGAATAAAAATTTCACAATTAGTTTTTTTTTTTATAACTTTCAAGTTAAAATTTAATCAAGTTTGCATGCAACGCCGTATTCAAATTAAAATTTACGCTCTAGACAAAAAGTCACGAATTCAAATTATTCGAAAAAAAACGTTTAAGTTTTAAGTACTTTTCTGTGTCTGATTTCGTAACTTAATTAATAGCTAATTAATTACCATATTTAATATCAATTCTTTGAACGATTAAGAACACTTAATGCATGAAAAACTGATCATTAGGATAAAAGTTATTAAAAATGTCTTCATTTTTTTTTTTTTTTTCTTCCTAAGCTTGCTCTTTCTTACTTTTTCATTTTTTCCCTCATTGGAGACATTTTTCGATTCTCTTTTTTTTCTTTTCTTCTTTTTTTCTTTTCTTTTTTTTATTGCTTTTCGGAAGCTCTCTGGCCTTTTGCAGGATATCTGAAGAGGGATTTCTTTGTCTTGATTTAAGACAGCTTTCCGTGGAGATTTTCAAAAGGTTCTAAGAATGGCAATAAAAAAGTGGGGTTGGAAGATTTCAAACAAGTTCCAAGTGGGTGCATTCTATAAACAGAATTCTTTATTTTCATCCTCACATTTTACTCTCAATTTCGTTGTTTATTTCATGAAATTCAATATTTATTATCAGTAACATTTATAGAAAAATTTTGTGGTTTTTATGACAGAAAAAAATTTACTTTAAAAGTAGTTATTAACAAAATTTAAAAAAAAAACATTCGAGTTGATTCACAAGTATGCAATTATCAGATCGAATAAGGTAAGCTTTTAAAATATTTTAATGATTATTATATTAAAAAAGCATAAGATAAAATTAAAGTCTAGATAAAAATTAAAGCTGTTTTTTTTCTATTAAAGCTCAATTTTGAAGCATCTACAGTCTCTGGTCAAATTATAAGACGCACTATAAGATTCTATGTAAAATTTATCAGGTGATACTATACAGCTTTATTGATTTTACGCGGCTGAAACCGGTTTGCCCTTGTTTAGGTTCGTGTATCAATTGGTTAACATTGTAAAGCAATATGTTAAAAATAAATACAAATAGGAAGTACATAAATAATCTCCTAAATAAAAACCCATTACATGTATGTTTAAATATAAAAGTATCTGCATATAAACTCGAGCAAAATATATAATTATTAAAAAACTACAGAGCGTAGAATAATTTGGTCTAATTGTTATGATATACCAATATAAGACCTGATATAATAAATATTCTATATTTACATACTTTATCGTCGAATATATATTATATGTCGTTTAATTTAAACAATTAATACACGAGCGAAAACAAGTGCAAACCGGTTTCGCGTAAAAACAAAATTGTATAGTATCACCTGATAAATTAAGATATTACGTCGAATCTTATAGTGCGTCTAATAATTTGGCCAGTTGTCTTAACCTTCTAATGTCTAGTCGTCTTAACCGTTATTTTAAAAATATAATTTTAGTTTCCTAGTAACTAGTTTTCCGATTTCTAGTTTCTGGTTTTTTTCTGGTGACAAGTAGTAGTGCCTAATTGGTGACTGTTTTACTTAATCTGAAACAATAAAATTACTAGACATTCATTAATAGAACTCCAGAAGACCTTTAATAAATTAGATTTCGGAAGATATTTTGAGACTGCAATTACTTCTATTCTGAAGTCGTTAAGTGATTTTTTGCACTGCAGATATGTTTAGAAGAATCATAATATTTTGTTTATTTCAGACAATAGCAAAACCGAACAAATTTTATTCAATTTTTAGCGAAATATCAAATTAAACTACTCCAAAATGATGTCCCTAATAAGTTTATTATTATCAAGCAAATTTGTAGAGGATTTATGATTGCGGTCTCTAATCTAGTAAATTTATTTCCATAAATGTTTGGAGTAAGCTTATAGATGAGTATAAACAAAGGCTAGAAATTGAATTAAACATTTCCGTGAGAATTTTATGCTTGGCAACCAGATGTTTTAATTTAGAAATAAAATAAGACTGCAAAATAGATAAGTAAGATCAATATGGCTTAAGCTTAAAGATCAATATAAATAGAGATAACTTTTAAATAAAGATAACTTATTAAGAGATGTCATTTTTAAAGAACAACCAACTTTTATTCCAGAATGACCAGAAGAGAACTTGATTGGAACAAAAGAATGATCTGGATAATTTTCTTATTATTCAAGGTACGGAACCATTTTATTCGAGCTTTTTAAATAACAATTACTCCTAAAATAGCGTTCCTTACTTTTTCATAAAATAAAGTGAGTTAGCGAAAAAATGCACCTGCATCGTATTCATATGCTTTTCCATTCTTTATATACAGGATAACAGAAAAAAAAATAATCAAACATTTTTATAATTCGTTTTAAAAGATTCTTTTTTAGTCACAAAAATTCCAACCAAACAAATACCAACAAAACTTTGCTCCGGAGCACAGAGCACTGAATAATGGTGTAATCCTGCGCTTTCTCGTGAGACTTGAAAGCCTACTTTACTCACTAAATTTGATACCCACATATTTTTTTTTTTTTTAAAAACTTAGATACCTTATAATACTTTGGAGTTCCTAACAATACTACTTGGACAAGAAATGACATGAAACATCATTTAGGGTAGAAAACCATTTTTGAAAATATTACGTTGATTGATTTACAGTCCCTGGCCAATGTATTAGACGCACCATAAAATTCTATGTAAAATCTTAATTATCATGTGATACTATACAGCTTTATTGCTTCTACGCAACGAAAACCTGTTTGCACTTGTTTACGTTCGTGTGTCGCTTGCATAAATTAGACGATATATAACATAAATTCGACGATTGGATAAATTAGACGATATATTACATAAATATAGAATATTTATTATATCAGGTATTATAGTAGTATATTATAATAATTAGACCAAGTTATTAGACGCACTGTAGTATTTTAATAATTACATGTTTTGCACGAGTTTATATGCAATACTTTTATATTTAAACATACATGTAAAGGGTGTTTATTGATGAGATTTTTTATATACTTCCTATTTGTATCTATTTTTAACGTATTGCATTACAATTTTAATCGATTGATACACGAACGTAAACAAAAGGTAAAATAATTTCACCCGCGGACAAACAATAAAGCTATGTAGTATCACCTGATAATTAAGATTTTGCATAGAATCTTACAGTGCGTCAAATAATTTGGCCTGGGACTGATCAGTATATATGCACTTTAATCTAAAGGATCAGTATATATGCACTTTAATCTAAAGGATCAGTATATATGCACTTTAATCTAAAGGATCAGTATATATGCGCTTTAAGAATATACTACAAGCGATATTTTATTAAAATGTATATTATATGACACTAAGTTGTCGCAGTTGTGAAAGAAATTTTCGAAAGGCTTATGGAAGATATATTTAGATCAAAGCTTTCGGGAATTTTTAATGAGAAAAATTCAGGTGCAATAAAAAAACTTTTTCTTTCTATTCTAAAAATCCAATCATTACATTATGCTTTATATTAGATTTTTAAAAAAAATACCAAATTTTACATTTTTTGCTAAAAAACCTTACGGGTTCGCTGTTGCATCAAAATATCATAAAATTTAAAAAACTTTGTATTTTAATATTGTTTAATAATAAATAATTTGATATCTCTTCCAATTACCAATGGTAAAAAAACTATATATTAAATGGTCATTATCGATTATAAAAAGCTGTAATATTATCAGAAAATACTTAGCCAACTCACTATAGCAATAAAATTTCATAATTTTTTTTTTTTTTAAATTAAGAATTTTAATATTATTTAATAACACATAATTGGATGTCATTTCTAATAAACAAAGGTGAAGAAAAGTCAAGTTTAATATTATTTATAAGCTGTGAAAAATTTTAATATTAGCAGAAAGTAATTTTGAGTCAACTGGAGCTAAGACTGAGGTACAAAAAGAAGATAAAATAGCTTACTTAATGGTTTTAATTATTCAGTGACATCTAATTGTTATGAATTAAAATTTTACATTGTTGACACTATGGAAGTTTAAAAAAAATAATAAAAATAAAAGTAATAGTTTAACATTTAGTGTAATATGACACAGGAAATAGATTTTTCTACGGCACTTCAACGATATAAATACAAAAGAAAGTAGCTATTGTTGAAAATTTTAAATATCATGGGTTGCCTGCACTATGCAGTTTCTGTAGGAATTATACATTATGCAGTTTCATATTATTATAGAGGCAGTTTCATATTATTTAATAGTGCATAATTGGATGTCTCCTCTAATAAACAATGGCGAAAAAAACCTATTGGCTGCGAAGAAATTTAATATTCGCAGAAAATAATTTTGAGTCAACCAGAGCTAAAAGTGAGGTTCAAAAACAAGAGAAAATAGCTTACTTAATGGTTTTAATTATTCAGTGACATCCAATTGCTATGAAATAAAATTTTACATTGAAAATTATCATTATTGTATTTTATAAAAAAAAGTAGTCGTTTAATATTTAGTTAGTGTGACAGTTTTTGTATACAGGGTGCCCTGTAGCAACCAACTTTAATGCATATTTTTAAATTGTTGAAATTGAAGTCAGAAAATCAAGCACATAACGCAAATTTATATTTAAGCTAAAAAAGAACGTATTGTTGAGAAAAGCAGGTGTATGAAGCATCAAAACCTGTATGAATACTTATGTATGAAGGAACAGGAGTTGAAACTTGATTAATATATAGAAATAGCTTAAAATTTCAGCCAACAATAATACTGGTTTTGGCGTTTTTAATTCAGTTTTTCTCACTAAATAGGACTTAGATTTCGGTAGCGTATTTTCCCAACTTGAATATCAATTTGTAACCCCTAATATATATACCTTTTGGGCTTCATGTTTATTCAAGAATTTTAAAAATGTATATGAAGATGAGTTATTTTGGAATACTTTGGACAGGTGCATTGATAATGATTTCACCTGGAAATGAGCCAACAAAATTTAATTCGCTTTTTGTCATTTGCACTGTAAAAAATTTTAGCGTATCTTAACACTAAAAATAGTGTTATTATACCCCAAAGTGTTATTATACCAAATATTATACATAACTCTTGAATCTAGGTGTTTCACTACACCAAGACTTTTCTTTTTCTCTATTTGGTATAAAGAGGGCGCCACCATTTCTGTCATTAAGTGACTCTAATATTTTTAATTACTGTAAAATATCATACACATAAGATTAAGTAAAGTTATTTTTATGATACAATATAAAGTAAAAATCAGTAATTTGGGATGCATATAATACTTAAAATAAAATTAGTTTATTAATCAAACATCACAGTTGTTGCTGTAGTTGTAGTTCATTTACGTCACACTAGAGCTGCACAATGGGCTATTGGCGACGGTTTGGGAAACATCCCTGAGGATGATCCAAAGACATGCCATCACAATTTTAATCTTCTGCAGAGGGGATGGCACCCTAGCTTCGGTAGCCCGACGACCTGCACGCGAAGTCGAGCTCTCTACGGTAGAACAGTTCAACGAGGACCAATACCGCACGCCCTCGGTCCCTACGCAGACTGATCCAAGTGGTTACCCACCCGCACTCTGATCGCAGCCAGTGATGCTTGACTTCGGTAATCTGCTGGGAACCGTGTCTTAACGATCAGTCTACAGCGGGGCCAAACATCACAGAGAGAATATTATTATGAATTCAAACTAAGCTTAACGAGATTGAAAGGGTTTGAAATTAAATATTATAAAAATATTTAATACAATTGACAGATCTACGTAAATATTTTTTGACAACATAATTATCTTTACTATACAACTAAAAAAATACTTTCCCAGATTTAACAGTTTACTTCTGAAGGATGTTCAGCATAATGCGAGGCAAAATCAAACTTTCGCTTTCTCTACTCAATTGTATACCAAAAATATCGATTGTCATACGGTTTCCAAACGTGCGCCAAAATTGTCGACTTATTGGCGAATATCTTTACTATACACCCAAAAACATCCATGCCCATTTCTAATAGTTTACTTTTGTAAAATATTCGGCATCATGCTAGGCGAAATCAAACTTTCGCCTTCTCTGCTCGATTGTATACAAGAAATATCGATCGTCAGATGGTTTCCAAACGTGAGGTAAAATTGGCGACTTATTGGCGAATATCTTTACTATACACCTAAAAACATCTAACAGTTTACTTTTGTAAAATATTCGGCATCATGCGAGGCGAAATCAAACTTTCGTCTTCTCTGCTCGATTGTATACAAGAAATATCGATCGTTAGACTGTTTCCAAACGTGCGCCAAAATTGGCAAAAACTATTCATGAGTAGAATAAATGCATCTGATCTTGGTGTAAGCTTTCTCATTTTTCGAAGTTAGATTTAATTACACCCTTTAAAGTGTGTCTGAACGCTCAATTCAGTATTAACTTGAAATAATACGCAATTTCTAGAGTTTTTCAATGCCAAATTCGGATAGGTATTACACCATAGTTTTTACAATGTACCAGTGTTCTCTGATGGGGAAAAACATCTTTGTCTTCCTTGGATAATATATATAATCTTGTATTGTATCCATTATTTGAATATGAAAATTATATAAAAATATTTGATAGGTAGTTGCAAGTGTTGAAGATACTAGAAGGCCTATTTGGAATGTTGCTCATATGGTGAACTCACTTAGGCAAGTAGATTACTATTTGGACAAAGGAGCAAATAGTTTGGAATTCGACGTAGCATTTGATTGGCAAGGAAATCCAAAGTTTACTTTCCATGGAGTCCCGTGCGATTGCTTCAGAACTTGTATGCGTTATGAGAATATTGACACATTCATTGAATATCTGAGGCTCATTACAACACCCGGTAAGGAAGCTATTTAGGCTGTTTCCTAAATACAACTTTTAATGTATACAATAAGCCAAAAAATAAGCAATTAAATTCAGTGCCGTTAAGGTGGCAGAAAATATTAAGTTCAATTCTAAAATTTTGTATGGAAGTAATGTCGCATAGAGATGATTAAGTGCACGCCAATTAACCAAATCTACCACTTTATTATAACTTTTATGAATAATTTTTGTCCAGATGTCACAACTTTTGGACCATTAAGGTGATATCAAGTGCAAATTATAAAATTTTGCATACTTCGCAAGAATGATGATTGTTAACAACATTTCTGTACCGCCGTTAGAAGATTTAAGATACTTTTACTTTTCTGATCCATTCTAATGTACGGGGTGTTTTGTAAAAGCTGATGCTCAGTACAATGTTAACACCAACAAAAATAAAACCAATAACTATAAAATGTGAAACAAAAAGAATGAAATATGAAAAAAATGCCGTGTCTTTGCATAAAATAAAGTCAAAAATATATTCATATTAAGCAAATACAGAGCAGAGAAATAAAAAAATCATACAACAAAGAATCCATTTTAAAGTACCAACTTCATCCTCAAATATATATATATATATATATATATATATATATATATATATATATATATATATATATATATATATATATATATATATATATATATACTACTGGTTTTTGATTCATATCTAAATATTTATACGTCACCTCTAATGGGAATATTTTTGTAAGATTCTAAAATTATAAGTAAAAACAAGCTGTCACAGTTACTAATAAATGCTCTTCTTTAATTTTGAATTCTACCTCATTTTCTAAACAGTACGAGAAAAGTAACAATATTGAAAAGTAATGTATAATCAAGAAATAACTTCTACGTTTAGAGTTCAAAAATCTAAATTTAGCCATTTTATTGTAAATTGGTGTTGTTTACTGGCTTTTGCCATGCTTTAAACACCACCTTCATTGACTTCCATGTCACGGTTGTGTAATGATCTTCTTAAAACTTTTCCAAAAATTCCAACTCGAAATTTCTGCTTTTATAATTTTAATAGATCACCTGGTTGGTAATCACTTTCTTGATCGTTCTATATTACGAGGATATCAATAAAGCGATTATTAATTGTTCCTAAGACCTATTTGATCTCTGATTGTCGTATCCAAAACTTTTTTAAGTTTTCTGTCAGTAAGAACCAAAATTTTTTCCTTGTATTCAAACTTGTAGTATCCAAAACTTTTTCAGTTTTGTGAAGAATTTATGGAAGACAGATAAAACCTCCCGCGAGTAACTATTCCATTTTTTTTTTTTTTATTTTATAACTGCCATTGAACAGCCGAGCCAATTTTGGGTTTACGAATACTAACTCCGTGGCCTTGTAATTTTTAACCCAATCGAGAAGACAAGGGAACTACTGAATCAAGTATAGGGAGAAATTTTTGTCTCCGTAGAGGACTTTTTGAGGCAAATATCATTACAGGAAGAGAAAAACCATGAAAATCTCCCACGATTAGCCTAGTGGCAAGGGAAGTCAAACCCATCATCCGTCTACAACTGATAATATTTTATGCCAACACTGTGGTCGGTGCAAGCCGGGTATGGAATGTGTATCGACCAGCCATCGCAGGGATTCGAATTCGGTTCACCTCATTTGAAGGCGAACGCTCTATCCCCTAAGCATCTACGGCTAACTTTTCCATTTTACCACTAACCTAGTATGTGACATCTTGACAAGAAATCTAGACCACAAACAAAATGCAGTATCCACCTTCCTACGTTCTAACTGGGAGTGAATGAGGAAGATCGTCGGAAGATAAGATCTTCGATTATTCTCTCCAACGAGGCTTTACGAACGTAAAAAGGTAAAAACTGCACTTTTGTAATTAAGAACTCTTTTTAAGATAAGACATGCCACTCTCGTGGAAAATTGAAAAGTTGATTGCAAGTCGTCTAAGATACTAAACTGTTTTAAATATAACCATTATCTTCGTTTAAAAATTTTTAAAAAAAAGACTAATCATTCTATAGGTCACTTCTTTCTGTAGTCTCGTATGGTTTTGGAACATTTGGAATAAAGAGTTGAAAGCAATTTTGAAAAATCTTCTTCTGATTATTAGATGATCCTCCCTGATTATCAAATGATCTTCTCCTGCGTACTTACCCTTTTGTCATTGATTTAACTGCTTACATTCTTAATTTATAAAAAAAAATAGACTGTTAATTACATTGTCGACTGCATTTCTTCTTAAGTGTTTTCACTTGTATCTATATTTCTGTACAACTGATTGTGAAACTGCTCGAAGATTTTGTGAACGTTTTCCCGAGTTGTTCCATCTTCTCGTTATTAATTTTAAACAGTATTTTTACTCATATAAACTGATACCGCCTGAAATTAAGGAGACAAAACGTATTTACTGGTCTAGCCAAGTACTTCTTCATTTTTTGATAAGAATTTTAAAACATAGTTAAAATTAAACGCCTTATTATTAGGAGCACTATAAGATTCTATGTAAAATTATAATTATCAAGTGATACTATACAGCTGTATTGTTTTAACTCGGATGAAACCGGGTTGCATTTATTTAAGCTCCTGTATCAATTGGTTGACATTGTAATACAATATGATAAAAATAAATACAAATAGGAAGTATATAAGCACATAAAAAATATCCTCAATAAAAACCCATTACATGTGTGTTTAAATATAAAAGTATTGCATATAAACTCGTGCAAATCATGTAATTATTAAAAAACTACAAAACGTCTAATAATTTGATCTAATTATTATAATATCTAATATGATGCTTGATATAATAAATATTCTATATTTATATAATATATCGTATTATTTATTCTAACGCCAAATTTATATTATATATCGTCTAATTTAACCTATTGATACACAAACGCAAAGTGCAAACAGGTCACATAAACACAATAAAGCTGTAAAGTATCACCTGATAATTAAGATTTTACATCGAATTTTATAGTGCGTCTAATAATTTGGCCAGGGACTGTAGATGTGTGTTATTTAGATTAATCGAAAAAATTGTTTTCGCCAATAACTTCGTAAAAAAAAATTTATTAGCTCAAAATTCAAAGAATATATCTTTGAATCTGCGTTCGTTACATGCATGCAATACAAAAATATGGTTGTATGCATGCGTAATCCACACATAGCAGTAAAGCGCCATCTATTGACAAAATTTCGATCTGTTTATTCGACATTAGCTTCGGCACCAAGATCTAACATATATTTAAAGCTTCATTCTAAAGTAGAACTGGTTCTAGAAGCCTCTTAACCACCTCAGTTTAAATTTAACCACTGTATATTAGGGGTCTATGATTACAAAAACACTCAACATAGGGTGATTCAATACAACGATTGAAAATTTGAAGAGAGGTGGCAGGATAAAAGAATATAGAACGCGTGATGAATGAAGTCTTTGACTGTTTTGGTTTCTATGTAAATATTTGCCTCAACCTTTTTTGATATGTGATGACATGAAGGGGGCTCAAATGGTAGGAAATGTAATCGTACGCCGCTTGGGAAGCTAAATTTCCATTTCGTGAGCCTTTAAACTAATTCTTTTATTTGTCTAATGGAACATTCACATTGCGTCTGATTGCCCTAACATGCGTGGAATTTGCCAGAAACATAAAAATTACTTAGAAGACCAACTATTAACGCATGCGAGCAATCTCATATGCGAATCGCATGCAGTGAGAATGCTTCTTAATTTATCTCATTTTTGTGTTAATTTTATATTTGTCGAAAAGTGCATTCAAATGGGGTAAGATATTAATCGCTATGGTAAGCTGTTAATGCTATTTAATCGTAATTTAATGAACATGTAATTTAATTAAAATGTAATTTAATGAATGAAATCGTGATTTAATGAATGACTAATTTGACCAACTCACCAAGTTGTTCACTAAATCATCAAATTGGGATAAAACAGCATTTTCTGAGATTATTTTAATACAGTTCCTCACAATAATTACTACACTAAATAAAATTAAGAGTTAAATAAAAGTAGTTCATAAACAGGAAGTATCCCTAACGCGTACAATGACATTTCCGGCTAAGCATTTCTTAATCCTTGTGTGTCAAGTTTGTAAGCATTCTACTGAATCACTCTATAAAAATGAACGAACCATACTTTCTTAATTCTAAAAAGAGTTCTGGAATTTTCCTAGGGAGGATAACGTCTCTTCCAATGATTTAAAATGCACCTCTCAAAAAGTGGGAGCCCAGTTAAATTTCATTTCTCATAATGCAAACTACAGCTAATTTTTTACTGCTTAGTATTTACACATAAAATGTAATATAAATGCATTGAAAGACAAAGTTGTAATTAAATAAATTGAATTGTCAGATCTGTAGGCTTCACATTTTGGATATTATTATATCCAAATTGATTTTTGAAATATTAGAGTAAATTACGCAATTCATTCAGCTTTTTCATGAGACAGTTTAGAATATAAATTGCAGATAAAATACATTAAATTTCAATATTTATTTCATGTTTATGAGATCATTAGACATGAATCGAAATACTTAGTCGTTCGAAATCTGATATAATCATTCGGCGAAGCATCCTTAATCTTTATTATCCCCCACGGAATAAAAAGGTGGAGAAATTATCTCTGTGCTCTCTCAAGCATGTAAAACAAGCAGATCCTTTCCAGAGTTCCATTTTCAATGTTCTGATCCCGGAAAAAGATTTTCCTCGAAATTTCCCTGTTCATTTTCGCTTCTTTGCATCGACATGAAATAAAATCCGTTTTATTTCTTATTGTATTAATCTTTATTCTGAATAACAAACTCAGTAGCAAATCGATTTCTTCCTAATTTTTCTCTCTCACACCGTGTATATATATATATATATATATATATATATATATATATATATATATATATATATATATATATATATATATATATATATATATATATATATATGACCCGACAAACGTTGTTTTGCCATATGAATTATTTCTAGAGTATGAAAATATATCTTATTTATTGTAAGTATGTGCGTATGTGGTAAATGAGTGGAAGAGGTATGGAGCGCTGTGAACGATGACGGAATGTGACAATAACAACACACCAAATAATAATTTTTTTAATTTATGTTAACTTTTTTTTATAAATTATATATGCAACGAATTCTGAAAATATTAGTCAACAATATTAATCTCTTAGTGCAATGGAGTGTACAGTATTTTTTGTCATTCCATCTTTAGCTAACACAAATAAACTGGATGGTTAGCCCACTCGAGAGCATGCCATGTATAATTGTCGGTGTGAAAAACATGGTGTGCTCAAAGCTAAGCCACAAATAGATATTGTTTTGCCTTGTCATTGCAAATGCCAATCTAATGGGGAACTGAATGCGTTTAAATTGAATTGGCACATCTGCGGGTATAATAGGGATTCGTGGAAGTAATATACTTTCACCCCGGAATTTGTCATCTAAAATAATGACTTCGATAACGTTGTTCATAAATTTTTTAACGACTAATCGCGTGCCGTTGCACAGCCGTCATGAGTTCAAATTACGAAACAAAATAACCGGAGATCCAACTTTTTGTTCTAAATTATGCGGTGGTATGCCTGGTAAATCCAATGAGTTTAAAAACTCTGTTGAAAAATTTGCAGCTTCAATGGGATCGCAAACTGCATTAACGGATTTAGATATCACCAAGTTACAATAACTGTTGTATCTTCAGATTCAATTCGTTGACATCCACAGTTTTTGCTGCTAAAATCGCCCTTTTTCTCAGCCACTCATGATGAATGTATTGCGTGTGTACATCGGGAAATATTAGGTTAATGAGAGCATCTTGTGAATCAATGATTGTGCAGAAATCGTCCGGTAATTTTATGAATCCAGTCTCATCCTTAGTAACTTTTCCATCACCAATATCTAACAATTGTTTTGAGAATGTTTCAGCAGATGGATCTTGAAGCATTTGGACGCGCATATTTACTTTTAATTGAACTTTTTCAACATTACACCACAGTGAAGATGATTTCAAGCAAGCATTGATCTCATCAGCGTACGTTAAACGCAGAATGACGGGAAGTGTTTGTCTGAAATCACCTGAAAGGAGTAACAGAGTGCCGCTAAATAATTTGTCATTGTTTTTTATATCTTTCAATGTCCTGTTCAACGCCTCAAGCGAATGTTTGTGTGCCATCGTGCATTCATCCCAGATGATATGATAATTTTACTGTGTTTCAACACTGTGGCCATGGACGATTTCTTTTTAATGTTGCACACTGCATCTGGGTTGTTTTGAATATTTAGTGGCAGCTTTAAACTGAATGAGCTGTTCTGCTTCCATCCAATAAAGTTGCCGCAATACCAGATGATGCAACGGCCAACGCGATGCCATTATTTGATCGTATATATGTATATATATATATATATATATATATTATATATATATATATATATATATATATATATATATATATATATATATATATATATATATATATATATATATATATATATATATATATATATATATATTATATTATATATATATATATATATATATATATATATATATATATATATATATATATATATATTCTTTTTTAATATTTTTATTTCATTTATTCATAGGTAATCTAAACTATCGAGAAGAATTGGTGCTTCTCATGATGGATTTAAAAATTCGAGGTTTGGCACCGGAATATTTGAAATTGGCAGGTGAAAATATGGCGAACAAACTGTTAGATCTTTATTGGAAACACGGTAAAGGATATTCATGTTTTTTATTACGCTTTTTGTAACCTTTCACACATAAAAGGTATTCATTCATCATAGAATTTAAATTTCATATCTAAACAGAATAAGAGAAATTATCATCAATTAAAACTACATTTTTAATTAAAATTATTAGGGTGAGTTATAAATAACTACTAATATTTTCTGTATGAGGTGTAACGAGAATTTTTTGCAGACTTTAATACCTAGAGTTAATGACTAAATTATTATTCTAAATTATTTTACTGAACAACTTCCGGTACTTTTCGTAGCTAAATATCAGGTATAAAAAAATTTTTTTAACTAAACTGATTTAACGTTAAAGATCTACAGTTTATTATTAGGTTGAGTTATAAAGCAAGGTCGTCCTCTATACCTCCATATTTGCCTCTTCTCGATCAAAGGGATTATGCTAAATATTAATTTTAAAGTTAGTGATTTTTTTTTTTTTCTTTTGATTTATACAAAATTTATTGGAGGAAGCTTTGTTTCTTTATGAATAACTTAAAATGTTTGACACTCAAAAGCATCTTTTTTCTGATCTCCTATTTAGATTTTTGATCACCAAAATAACATAATCAAAATGTTCCCAACAGATTAGTCAGGACACCGTTCAGAAGTTTATGTTAATTAATGTTAATTTAATGTTAATTTATGTTAATGATCTTAATTTATGTTCCCTTAATGATAATTTCACTTTTCTCATATTACTCTACATCTCAAGAACATTTTAAGAGAATCAAAAAAAAAATTTGCGTTCAATTATAATATTCGTTTATTCAAAAAAAAATTCCATGGAAAAGTGATTTTCAATAATTTTTTTTTTTTTTTTTTAATGACGGGAGAAAATATTGAATTGTTAGATGTGCAGTCTTCATGTCATTTCAAATTATGTAATTTTAAAATACGAAATCAGAAGGCAAATAGTGGAAAGTTTAAGAATTATACAATTTTAACAAATTCGTCTTTTTAACTATTCATTCCTCAAGAGCTACTTGACCGATTTCGTTCGAATATTTTCATTTAAAATTCAGTGTGAAGAATTATGTAATAAACTACATACCTTACAGTTCAAAAAATTTTCGATGCAGAGAAATTCTCAAAAAGTGAATTAACATTAAAGGGCGTAAACTTTCGACCACTCTTCTAAGTATTGTAACCATCGTTTGAAGATGGCGACTTTTTGTCAGGATAACCGTGGGAGGTTTTCATGGTTGTCCTCTCCATGTAACGTATGTGCTGGTTACTTCCATCAAAAAGTCCCCCACGAAGTCAAATTTCACCCCAATACTTAATCCAGGAGTCTTCTGGATTGGGTTCAAAATTACAAGGCTACAGAAATGTTAGCAGCCGTAAACTCAAAATTTGGGTCAAGTGTTCAATGACGGTTATAAAATAAGGTGTATCGAAGAAAAAGCATATTTATTCAGAGAATGTATCTTGCACAAATCGGTTGAATAACTCCTAGGAAATTGAATTTTAAACATCTGAATTTTCCTAAATTCCTTTTCACAGGAACTATTCGCCCGATTTCGCTAAAATTTTATATTTTGCCAAATAAAACTACATTATTTAGTATAAGCAAGTTTAGTATAAGCATTTGTAGACCTTGCAATTCATTTTTTTTTTTTTTTTTTTTTTTTTAGACAGAAAAAAATTTTATTATTATTACTGTGTAAGTTATCTTATGATAAATGAATTTTATAATTCTAAGCAAAATATTTTAAATTCTCTTAAAAGTTCTCGGGATATGGCGAAATACGCAAGAAGAGAAATTAACATTAGGGGATTCAAATTTTCTACCGCCTTCCAGATAAAATTATTGGAACCATATATTTCTCATATGACGACATTCCCCTATATTTTAATTGTCAAAAATCCTAATCCAATGAATAGCATGTTTAAACAAAGAAAGTACGTTTTTGTGTCAGTTTCTGTAACTTAATTAGTAATGTTTATTCAGAGAAAGTGCATTTTAAGTCTGATTTCGAAACTTAAAATATCGTCTGAGCTAACTAATTAGCATTTTTGAGGTCACGTCTCGAACCAATACGTGAAAACCCAATCATTATATCAAAAGTTTTTCGAATTTTTCGGTTTTCTTTTTTTTTTTTTTTTTTTTTTGGTGCTTCTTAAGATCTGTGAATGATTTTATAACTTAATTAGCAGTTAGCACTTTTGATTTCCACAACTTTAACTTGATTAATCGTTTTCAGATTTGAGTATAACTCTTTGAACTATTAAAATAGGCAGTTAATTAATGAATCCAAGGTGACTTTTTTTTTCTTTTGCTCTTTGAATAATCTTTATATAAGTTATAACAGTACAAATTATAAATTATTTGATCACAAATTTTAAAATGTGCTTTTGACAAATAAAATGTCCCATCGGGGAAGCTACATTGTGTGAAAATCCTGATTTTATAAACCAAAGTCCAGATGTGCTTTGTAAAGACTAAACATTTAATGCTAATTAAAAAAAGTATTTTGTATTTATTCAATTGTATTAACACTAATTACATAAAAAGATACATCTTTTTTAAAAAAAAAAAACAAGAAAAATCCTTTTCCGTAAAATTTCCGTAAAATTTTGAAACTTTTCTTTTTGAATATTTTTTTCAAAAAAGTTTAATTACGATTAAAAGAAATTATTTAACCAAATTTTATTTTTATAATTTTATAACCGCACTGTGGGCGGTGCAAACCGGATACGGATTCGTATCGATCAGCCATCGCCGGGATTCGAACCCGGTTCACTTCTTTGGAAGGCGAACGCTCGATCCCTTGAGCCATCGCGGCTCTAATTAACCAAATTAAAAGAAATTACTTATTATAACAATAGAAATTATAAATAAATGGAAAATAGTCACAGAGAATTGAAATACCATTGAAATAAAACGCCGTACATAAACTTTATCACGATTTTTTTCTGAATATCATAGCTATCAAATATATATATATATATATATATATATATATATATTAATAATAGATTCATTTAATATTTTAGGAAAGTCTGGAGCGCGGGCTTACGTTTTGCTGTCCATGCCTTCAGTAAATCATATTGATTTAATCCGTAGCTTTCAGAAAGTACTGTATGCAGAGAATGCCACATTTTACAAACAAAAAATAGGTAAAACTACGCAATTTTTTTCAATTCTATACATACCAAAGGGAACAACAATCCCAAAATCTTTAACTGCTACTTGTAAACTATGGGTATCAGTCTTAAATTAGATATATAAAATCCTTCTCAAAGAGGAAAACAAAATAGCCACAAATTCATATTTTAGCGAATTAAATAGAAAAACCCTTTTGAAATTTGACAAATAGTTTTTGAGGAAAGTGTACAGAGCATCAATACCTGTTTGATTGCCGGATGAGATAAGGAGGAGTTAGAAATTTCAAAATTCAACTGGCAAACTTTAAATTTCAACTGGCAATTGATTTCTAATAATCATGCTTCAACGCCCTCAATCTTGATATTTTCAATCATGCCTTCTTTACTAACAATTCATCCACATTTCGTTTTTTTCTTTCCAAGCTTAAATTTTAATTTGCGACTCTTAATACTTTTTATTTTATTTTTGAAAGGATTCTGAAAATATATATTAAAGGCTGTCATTAAAGAACACTTAGTATTTCATTTACATTTTATTTTCCATTTCTCTAATCCAAATTACATCATTAAATGCCGACCGGTCTGTGTAGGGGGCAGGGAACTGTCCTTGCATCAGAAAGGTTCTGGGTTCGAATCCTGGACAAGGCAAGGATGTTTCTTTCTCTCTGTGTGTGTTCTATGTCCTTTCTCCTTTGTGTGTGTGAATGTGACCCGCCCTATAAACGGGTTTGTGGTTGTGTGAATGGTGTGGCAGAAGTCGAATTCTTGGCCATAGATGGCGCCACTGAAAAACAAGAACAATCGTAACCCATCTGTCTAAACAGACATACGACAAAAAAAATCATCCTTAAATTTACGAAAGCCACCATCTTTAGGGATTCTACATACATTATATTAAGTTAAATGTTTCACTAATTTACTAAATTAATGACTTGTATATCAATTCAATCTTTTTCCTACACATGTTAGTAGAAATACCTACTTGCTTTGTGATCATGGAACTTAATCAACTTCTAAAAACTTTATATGATACCAGAAGCAATGCCTTATAGGCAAACGGGCAATACTTCTCCAGACATAACTTCGCTCATGGGCTGCAATAGCGGCACAACTCAAAAACTCATGTTTTGAGATAAGTGGATTTAAAGTTTTCATTGCTACGGAAAATGCATAAGAAATGCTTTAGTTTGCTTAAACGAAGATTACCTTCAAGTTGAATTATGAGTTGTGCTAGTATGCTGCTGAAAAGAATGCGTTTTTTCATATTTACGCCTGTTCTTAGTCCAAAACGCGTGTTTTTTGAGTTGTGCCACTATTGCAGCCCATGTGCGACTTTGTCAAAAGCTGTCTGATCCATACCGCTCGTGCAAGCAATACAAGTTGCCTTGTAAGTAGCATTCTATAAATTTCCATCGCTTCAGCTTTTCTTAGCAAAAGAATATTATGATTCAAAACATTGGATTTCAGAAATTTTCCCGATCTATCAAGGGAAAAAAAAATCAACACTCCAGATTTGAGAATGTTTTGACGATTGATTATCGATCTATACTATTAAATAATTGTATGTCACGTGCTAAAAGAACATTAAAAGAATAGTCTTAGTAATAATAGCCATCGTGAAGATCAATTTTTTGCCCGCACATCATAGCGTTCTATCTTTTATACATAAGTTTGAATCAATTATTTTTATTTTATTTTTATTATTATTATTTTTAATTTATAGTCTTAATAATAATTTTAATCAAATTGAAAAACTTTTGCACGCAAATATAAAATTCGTTTATCTGAAGATACAATTCCATGCAAAAAATAATTTTTAGCTAGTATTTATTATTTTTATAAATAATTTTTACCATTATATTTAATAAATAATAGGAAATATTTAGAATTGTAAAGTATACAGTTTTTTACATCATTTTAAAAAAGGCAATTTTTGATAGAAAAATACAAAATTTAAATGAAATCGGTTGAATAGATCCTGAGAAATCGAATTTTAAAAATACAACTTTTTTAAAATTCGATTTCTCAGGAACTAATCGACGGATTTCGCTAAAATTTTGCATTTTACCATGCAAAGTCACATTCTTTAAAATGATGTAAAAAATTGTATACCGCGCAATTCAACATTTTTTTATTATTATTAATTAAAATAATTAAAATATAGTAAATATTTATTAAAAGTTATCTTTTGGAGGGAATTATATCTTTGGATGAACAAACTTTATATTTGCGTGCCAAAAACTTTTCAGTTTGATTAAAATTTTCCCGAGATATGACAAAATATGCAAGAAGTAACTTTAACATTAAGGGGTCCAAACTTTGAACCTCTCTCTTAATCAAACTATAGGAACCATATTTCCCAGACTGCGGCTATTCCCTATATTTTGAGAGTCAGAAATCCGAATCTATCAAAAAAATATTATTCAGAGAAAGTACGTTTTTGTTTCTGTTTTCGTTAAATCGTTATCATTCGTTAGATCAAATCGTTAGATCAAAACACTATACTGATCATTAGATCAAAAGTTATTCAAAATGATTCGCTTTTTCCTTCTTTTTCCCTAGCGTACAGTACATTTTGAAATATCAAAGACTTTTCTGTCGTCTATTTAAGGCAGATTATTGAGTGAATAATTGTATTAACATTGATTGATGATTACACAACTTATCTTTAATCATACATTTGGACGATTCAGTGCGTCTAAGAAGTGTAAACCACACCTGCAATCTTATTATTTTTTTTTTTTTTTGCGTAGATGTCTGAATAAAATGTGTTATTTATATACTTTCAAAACTGCAAGAAACAAAAAAATTCGATTATTCATTAAAAAGAAAGAAAAAAAAATTCATTTTTAATTTGATTTTACAAAATGGCAATATAGATTCTATTAAAGGATGGTTTTAGCATGTTTTAATATTGTAATGACACCTCTCTTGCAGATTTTACTTTAAAAATAGACTAATTTTATAATCTAGTAATTTTATTAGAGGCGGTCAATGTTATTGAGAAAAATCTTCCTCTGAAAACTAGATAATTCAGCAACTATGTAAGGAACAAACACTAACGAGAACTTAAGATTGCGATTCGAAGAACCATGCTTATCCTGCATTATAGATTAATGCATCCTCCCGTAAAGGATGATTTTAGCACGATTGACAATCTTCTTACGAGAAAAAGTAGATTGGAAATCTTTCGCCGAGGATATCTAAGATTAAACCTGATTAATATAATATTCGAAGTTCTTCACAGTATTTAAAATAAAGAAGTATTAAAAAATAAGTAAGTATGCAGAAATGTTTTTCTAGCATTCAAAAAATTTTAGTACCATTATGGGTGATTTCCCCATAATCGAACCCCGCAATCGAAAAATTATAGTACAATATGATATATATTAGTTCGATTAAGGGACGAGCGGGATTGTTTTGGTGCATTTTCTATATTAAATGCATTTTATTGTAATTTTGATAGTTAAAAAATAAAAATATTAAGCTATTTTCATGGAGTGCACAAGATTCTTTAATTTTTAAGACTAATACTCATTTTTAAGGTCTAAAATAAATTAATTATGCTATTTACAGCAAGCGTGACATTTAGTGCAGAACAGGGCAGAAATAGCATAAATGTTTTTTTTTAAATAAATAGATAAATTTAGCTAATTGAACAAATAATTCAAATTTTGTATTAGATTGTAAGGATTTTGTTTGTTTGTCCTCGGGTTCTTTCAACTCTTGCTCTTTTTTTTTTTTTTCTTTTTTTTTTTTCTTTTTTTTTTTTTTTCTTAGAGGGGAGATTCTTGCCTGTGATACTTTAACTGTGAAGAATTAAAGATACAATTCACATCTTCCTTTTCACGAAAATGTAAAAAGAAAAAAATATTTCTTAAGAACTTAAAATATCAACCCCCAAAAAATATTCAAAATAATACTTCCTGAAGCTTTAGAATCGATATTCTGCATTAAATCTATTGTGTAAAAGAGCTTTATTATTTTGATTTAATACCATTTATTTTTATCAGATATTTACTAAATTAAGTTAGAAAAAGGAAAAGTTACCCAGTTTTTTTTGTTTCAGATAAATTTTTATTTTGTGATGATGTGTGAGTTTAACCTTTTTACATAAACCTTGTCGAAAGAGGCGTTTCATAACCAGGTTCATTTTATTCTTTTGTATTCAGGTTTTGATTTTTCTGATAATGAAGATTTAAATATGATCCACTCGGTATTAGACAATGTTCAAGTAAGTAGTCAAATTTGGCAAGGAGATGGTATCACTAATTGTCTTCCAAGAGGCATACGAAGACTTCAAGATGCTATCTATAGACGGGATTACATGAAGAGTCAATTTGTTTCCAAAGTATACTGGTGGACAGTTGATAAAATGAGTACAATGAGAAGAACTTTAAGGTATGCATAAAAGATTATTTTCCCCCTCAATTCAAACAGTTTTAATCACATTTAATGAGCACATTGTCAATACTATATCGATTAAAATGAATAGGTTTATGAACAAAACCCAAGTAGCACCTAATATTAGATAACATCAGAGAAATCTAACGTTATCTTGCACAACTTCTAATATTAGAAAGATACAAAAATTCGCTGTTTTCTCTGCATTATATAATATTAGATTCTATGCAAACTAATATTATGTAGCGATCCCCGTAATACTATTTTGCAATAGTTTTGACGCTTTATAATATTAGATTTTATATTTTCTGATATTATCTCGCGTTGCTTTTTATTTTTTGGAGCAAGTAAGAGGAAGATTTGGATGGTAGTAGAATAATTCGGCGATATAATTTTACTTAATTTTCTGTATTGCTTTGACGTAGTAAAACATAGAACAATAGTTTTATAATGTCGTTTCATGCATTATTTACTTAGCAATGCAGAAATACTAAATAGAATTATATTAACGAATTCTGCTATCATCCATTTTCCTCCCTCTTACTCCAAGGTATATCTTATGTTCAGTTGATTTTTTATTTTAATATTTAAAATTTATTTAAGAAATAATACTATATCACAACTTTTGTTGACATTTTTTTTTCTTTTCTTCATACGATGGGTTTTCTGTTGAATTTTATATCGGTAATAATTTTCAAGTCTTAAATTTTAAAATGTATTCTTCATTTTTTTTTTTTTTTTTAATGTGCTTATCTATCAAAATCTCAATCGAATTTTTTAGTTTGTAAAACATATTTTATAAAAGTTATAACTTAAGCCATTTGTAATTTCACAATTATCATTCATTATTTATATTCTGAAATTGTGTAATAAAAAAAGCCACACTACATAACTGCAAAGTTAAATTTACATTTGAATTGAGTTGAAAATTTACCTTTTTTTTCTTTTAAAATATGATGAGAGATTAATCTCTGGAGATTTTGTTCATAATTTTTTTTTTTTTTTTTTTTTTTTTGCTCATTTTGGACAAATTTTAAACTTTCTGCCACTAAAAAAATGTTGTAGGTGTTAGAATTAATGAAATTCCGATGGTGCAATATCAGGCGAGAATGGTGGGTGAAAAATACCTCCTAACCCAATATATTGATATTTTCCATGGTCGTTCTTTCTGATCGATACGACTCACAAAGATCAAAATAGCCGGATTTGTACTTAGAAAACCACAGTTTTTTTTTTTTTTCTTTTTATTTTATTTTTTTTTTTTCTCATTTAAAAATGTCTAATGCAGCATACATTGCCAGATGTGACTTTTTTCTGGCTTCTGACTGGCCATTTCATCACAAATTGCGTAAAAAAAAAATTTTATTTAATAATTAATGAATAAACAAACCTTAAGAGTGTGCTATACCAGGGGAGAAACTTTTCATGGCAAATTGTGCGCAAGTACATCTAGAGTAAACCGTTTGCTGAATAAATGATTTTCAAAATGCAAACAAATAATTACAGGATAATTTCGGTATTACGAACCCCAGCCATATTATTTCTTTGCATTTTAATGTCATTTGAAATTTCATGAACTCACTTTTTCAAAACATTAATGAAGGTGATGATATAAAGGATTTTCTTTGGAAACAAAATGAGCTAATAAATGATTATGCACAGAAACATTACCAACGGAATTCTCACAAGGCGTGGAATTAAAATAAATGCACGTCGAACATGCGACAAATAGTCCTATTTTACGAAAAAGAATTCCAATGTTATTTAATAAGTATGCAGTTTTTTTTTTTTTTCGTACAAAGATAAAGACTGACAATTATTATGCACAAAAGTAACATTTATAAAATTTAAAGAGAGAAAGAAAAAAAAAATTTATAATAATTTTTTTTTCTCGTCAACACGTTAAAGAATCATGTGGGATCAATAACCACAACTACAAAAAAAAAAAAATAATAAATAAATAAAAGCATAAAATATTGAAACGTCGCAGGATTTAGCGCTAAGCTAGCGCGTCGAAAAGTGAAGCGTGGGATTCGAATTTTTCGTTTCTTAACCTCTTCTCTGCCTCATTTTTTCTCGAATTTCCAATCCCAAAAGAGCAGTTTTTTATCGCTAAAAATTAATATATGTCCTATCTAAATTCGGAAATGCAAAATATTTTTTTTAGCAAGCAGTTTTTTGTCTGACCTATTGGTGGTGAAATATGTGATGCCCCGTCCACTGATCTCCAGTTTTCCCTGCAATGCACCAAAGTTTTATCTTAAATATATACACTGTAATTACATACTTATTAATTCTATTGTTCTAAGTTGTTTAAGATAAATATCTGCATAAAATTATCATTAAAATTAGGTAAAAAATAATGTTCCAACTTTTTCCTACCTTATACATCACAACTATATTGATATGCAAGGGTAACACTAATAAAAACGAAATTGCAAAAAGTACAAAATGATTTTGATTTCAGTTCAAGCTGGGAAGTCTCACTGCAAAAATTTTGAAGGAAGCGGGGCTAATTGCGCCATCTCTTAGCAATAATCAGAAACACAAAAACAATCTCGGGAATTAAAGAGATGTGTAAGTAGTGACGTATTCAATTTCAATTATGCAATTTTTTTCTTCGTCGCATGCATGCGACGCCGACCATACGGGCGCTAAAACGCCGAACGTATGAGATGCGACACAGACAGAGAAGGTGGTTAATAATATCGTGTGAAAATATAAGGATTTGTCGTAATGTCATATTAAAAATTAATTCTATCTAATTGTAACCAAATAAAATAGGGGGCAAACATATGGCATTGATTAAATAATTCTTCTGCTAAAAATCTGAATTTTCAACAAAAGTGCTTCTCATTAAAACCATAAGTTAAAAAAAAAAGGGAGGCGAAACAACATTATTTTCTAGCGAACAAAATGTTTCTTCCTTCGAAAATATTTTTTAGATTATCTATTTTATACTTTTGTGTTTATATACCTCAGTAGTTCATTAATTCTAGCCGAAATTGCTTTAGAGTTTATTTATTTTTTTCAGTCTTGTATTCCGTGTGTTCGAAGTTTATACGGAGTTGCGTTTTTCTCTAACAAATTTATGTAAAAAAAAAAAAAAGTCGTTATCGCGTGTGAAAAAAAAAAAAAAAAAAAAAAAAGAGGGCACTGATATGACCAGAATAAATGTCTCGTTATCGTTAATGAGATTTTGCGTGAATAACGAAATTCAAACTATTAATTTGCAGAACTCTGAGAAAATTTCGTCGGAATATAAATTGATTTGCGGAAAACTGCTAATCAACGGTTTTGAGATTCGCGGAATTCCCCGATTTAGCGGAAGAATCACATTCCTGAATAAAGGAGACATACCACCAAATAATTATAATAATGTATTTTATTGAAATTTCAAGTTTTCATAGTCAATGGTAATTTTTTTTATTTTACACGAAGAAGGAGTATACACGTCATACGTACCTCAATAGAGATTTGATTCGACGTCTATACAAATCAAACGCACTTAATGGGTTGTAACTGTTTAAAAGCGATATTTAACAATAATCGGTCAATAATATTATCTAACTATAATATTATATACAATAATCGGTCAAATATTTTATTATAACATACTATACTACCATACCAAACGAAATAACGTAACTTATCCCAACGAATTCCGCACGAAGTTTTGCGCAGCGGACATGCGAAATAAAAAAAAAATTGGCTTCCTAAAGAGTTTGGGCAGAAATTACGTTCGTGAGCAAGCTGGAATATAACACTACGTAAAGTACAGAATCTCTATAATATTTTTTGTACTTAGTTTTTCCTTTGAACAATTATTTCCTCTAAAAGAGGAAAAATTTTGCCTCCCGAATAAAAAACTGGCTCACAAAAACGTGAAAAGATAATTCTTAATTTCCCATGTTTAAATTTATCAATACACATTTCAAAGAGCCAATTTTTTATACTGAACCATTTGTTTTACGAATTTGAACCTTCAACTACGTATGCCTTTTTTGACAGCTAATATGTAATTTAAGAAAAGCTAGAAAAATATCAAATATTTGTGATTTTCTTAATTGTTGATAACTTTTTAATATCCTCTAAGGAAAGAAGTAAAGTACCTCGGAAACATTCTGCTGATGACTTTTTTCAACTACAAATTCTAATAATTATTTCCCTTTGAACTTTGCTTCAGAACTAAACAAACGTTGAAAGTAGTTACCGGAAATCGCTATAAAATAGATTTATTGTACTACTTTTTCTAGAAAGTCCTTTACATTACAAATAATGAAAAAAGGTAACGACTACTGAAGTCCATAGCTTATAGCGCATTAGTTCCGACCACAGCTGCAATACATATAAAATATTAGAGTAAGATTTTCATGAAAGTAGTTACCAGAAATCGCTATAAAATAAATTTATTGCACCACTTTTTCTAAAAAGATTACATTACAAATTATGAAAAAAAAGTAACGATTACTGAAGTTCCATAACTTATAGCGCGTTAGTTGCGACCACAGCTACAATACATATAAAATATTAGAGTAAGATTTTCATAAAGCTGGATAACATAAATAATTAAAGCTGGATAGTTAAAGCTTATGTTTATTTTATCATCAGCATTGTACAGAGATTATATCCACGTTCTACTCCGTAACCTTGTAAATTTGAGCCCTACTCAAAAGATAAGAGAATGGGGCAATCTCTTATGAGTGAGATTAACTTGCTATTCGCATCAAATTATAATCAGTGCTGAATTACCCATTAGGCCAAACTAGGCCATGGCCTGGGGCAACCCAATGATTAGGGGGCCCCTTAAAATTGATTTTTGAAAATAAATTTTAAAAAATTAAGAAAAATAATGATTTTTTTAAAAAAATCAATTCAAATATATATTAATAAAATACGATAATTTTTTTATATAATGTTAATCATATTTATTTATTACTAATTAAAATTTAATTTATTATGATTTATTTTAATTTTAAATATGCTTTCTTAAATGAAAAGATATATAAATACTTTTATTTTTAAAAATTTAACCTAAGGGCCCCAAAACTTTGAATGGCCTAGGGCACCGCGTACGCTTAATCCGGCTCTGATTATAATCATATAGATAACCAAGTATTTATATAATATTGCAAGAATTCAAAGGGTTTTTTAACAAGGTTCCTACAGGCCAGACAGTTTATAACAAATTTACGTTAATAGACGTTACGTTTTTTTTTTTTTTTTTTTTTTTAAATTTTCATACAGATACTCGTATATTACCCACTATTAGTGGTGCTCAATCAAACATCGACGTCTCTTACGTCATCGCTTAAGGTTTGAAAACTTTTTAATTGTGATTTTTCGAGCTTCCAAATAACAGTTTTCAAGAATTGCTCTAATTACGTATCTCAATAAGATAGCTTGAGTCTAGGACCTTGCTCCATAAAGATTATTTTTAGTATGTAATATCAATAGCAGCAAAGTTGTAACTTAAAAAACTAGAGCCAATGCTGACACATTTAGTATTAAAGCTCAGAACTTTTTTTTTTCCGGTTATTTATACTATTCAGATTTAAATGTGATATCTTAAAATATTTTTAAGGGGCAGACTACACACTTACTGATGATCAAACTACTGTTTCGCATTTTACAGCAAAATTAAAAATGATAGTGATAATTGCATACTTGATTTATCAAAATACATTGCGATATTAGCAGCTAATTGTTTATAGTATATTATATGTATAATAAAAACAGTAATGAATAGTCTATTCTCTGAATTTATTATTAACGAATACAATACCGTAAACAAAATTATAAAATAAAAAATTCTAACGTATTTTCAAAAATCTTTTTTTTTAACAAGTTTTGACCTTTTTCCATCCTCCACAATTTGAAAAAGAAAAAAAAAAAAACACATATTTTCAAGTTAAAATGTATTTCATCACTTTTTGCTCTTATTACAGAAATCTAAATAAAACATTAGCATTAAACTGTACTTTAAATTATATATTTTATCACTGAAAGTATTTAGGAATCTTAAAAAAATTAAGAGAAATCTACTTCAAAATGATTTAGCTAAGTTGTTATATTTGGATTCATTCTTCAAGGCATTCATAACAAGAGAATAAACACAGCACTATACGCTGTGTCCATTTTCTTAACACTTTCATTGGTCATTTAATTCTCTTTTAAATTTTTTTTCAGTTTTTTATGTTTTATTAACAATTAAACAATAGAATTTAAAGAAATATATTTCATTTTGCCTAATTATATGTTAAAATTTAAATTCCAAGCTATATTAATTTTATGTAACACGCATTCTGTGTTATGTCCAAAATAAATTGCTTGCTATTTCCAAAAAAGTTCACTAATTTCCAGTGTACGCCATGTTTTTCTATATAGATGGCGTTGGTTTATTCACTACTTTTAAATGCTATGACCCAGATTCGAATTCAGCTAAGGCTGGTTCATACGAATTTCGTTCTCGTTGCACACCGACTACGGTGCTGACGTTAAGTATCCTCAGTGGTACACGAATCATAGGTTAGAATCCTCTTGTAGTCGGTCTGACCAAACCAGGTATAATCATTTTCAAGAAGTTCAAGAAAAATTTATTGCTAACACAAAAGGGTTTTAAATAAGCTTCTTAACAACCGATCAATCCTTATTAAAAATTTCCTGACATAAATCTCCGGACTTCGCTAAATACAGTAGACTCTTCAAAAAGGGTTTGACTGTTCATACTTTTTTATAAAAACTCTCTTTGGAAACTCTAGTCCTTTACATATGTTTCCATCTTACAACCTAATTTTTTTTTTAAAAAAATATGGCAGTTTGTTAAGTTTTTTGTCTGTAAAAATCATAACAAGAAGTTTTTTTAACTAATCAAAATATTTTCAAAACATGAACGTCCTTATGCAAGTGAATTATATAATGCAATATTATATAATGCAATATATGTTATATAATGCAAGTGAAAGTTAGTTTCCATTAAAAAGTTCTCAGATAGTTGAACTGCTTTCAAAACTTGAAATTTTTCTGATAGTTGAATCTTTTAGTAAGATTTAAAATTGCAAGACCATTAAGGATAAGGATAAAATAAAATAGCTATATAATAAAATAAAATGAGAGTAAGGATAAAATAAAATTTCATGATAAGAGAACTTTCCCTTTTCATCAACATTTGAAATTTAAGTATTTCTTTTTTAAACTTTAATTTTTTTTAACGTTTTAAAGTACTGTGCACTACCAAAATGTTAAAAAAAAAAAAGTATGTTTTATTGGAGCCCAGGTACAAGACTATGTTGTTTCTAATATCCGAAATAATATATATGAGTTTAGGCTAATCCATAAACCTCTAATAAATCGTATCTGCACGACACCCAAGGAACTCAACTATACAGACATTTAAAACTCAGATAACGTGTCTTAGATACAGCATATGGTTTTTCTACTTTTTTTAGAATAACTTGTTTGTAGAAATGCAGTATAAATAAAACATTTCCTTTTTACACTAGACTAAAGGCCTGTACAAAAAAGTATAAGTTTCGTTTCTGATTGAGAGATCGTAAATAACATCTTTAAAACCGATATATTTTAAAGAGCAATATAAATAAATTTTAAAAAAGATTAAAATATTAATAGTTCATCCAGAAATTGTTTTTTTACCACTAAATAATAAGAGAGTAGAATGAACACAATTTGCATTTCTTTCTTTTTATTCAGATTCAAAAGGAGCAATTGTAAATAATTTCAGTTTCTTGAATTTTCTTAGCAAGTGTTATTAGTGATAAACTTATCAATAACCTTTTAACAGTTTATTGACCAAGAAATAACCTTTTTTTATTATTATTTAGTGATATAATGTGCTCTTTAAATTACGTCTATGTTAATTGCTAAATTGAAAGTAAATTATTTTTTTTATTTCCGATTTTAAAAATTAAAAAAAAAGAAGTTGAAAAGAGCAGAATTGTTTATAAAGCAGGTGCATGCATTTGGTTGACAGAGAAATTGTATTCGTTATTTGAAACTTGTAAAAATTTGAAACTAGATTAATGAATAAAAGTATATAATTCTTTTAAGCAAAACTATAATTTAAGTATTTTTTTAAGTTCGGATAGGACTGAAAGAGTTTTGATTTAAAATCAGAGGATTCTTTTAAGAAAAACTATAAGCATAGGAGCTTTCCTTTATTATTTTTTTAATTTGTAATATTATTTAAATATATTATAAATGTAATATTAATATTATATCTGGTAATTTGTTAATATTATTTATATTTCTTGAATATTATTTTTTTAGATAAATATTGAGTTATTATTAATAAAAAAATTATATTTTAATTAATAATGTCCTAAAAATTACTTCATTTCACACTTGTTTCCATTTTTTAGACATAAATAGCAGACGATTACCAGTTATTTAAAATATTTTGATGGGTTGTAAAAAATAGATTTTTAGATAACATGAAAAATAATATCTATCATATTATTTTTCTTCATTTCTTAAATTTTCAATAATTCATTTAATTATTTTACATCAGTTTGTGTTCTACTTATTTTTTATTTTTATATTTTTTTAATAGTAGAATTGTAAATCGTTAGTTTAGAAAAATTTCAGGGGGTCTGAATTAAGTAATCAAAGGCTTAATTCAACTTCAAGTGAATTTCATTTTACTTTTTTTAAATGTGTGTTTGATAATATTTAAAAGTAGGTAGTCTAATTCATTTACTAAAACAGTTTTAATTTTTTTCAGTTTGGGAGTAGACGGGATGATTACCAACCATCCCCATAGATTAGTTGAGGTATTAAATGAACCAGAATATTCAAGCTTTGCTAGGTTAGCAAACATTAAAGACATTCCTTGGAGTAAGCATCCAATAAATGAAAATTCTATTTCTCGTATGGATAATTTTACTGCACTAGATGTAGAAGAAGAGATTTTATACAACAGTTAACTTTTCTACGAAATTAACTTGCATATATATTTTGTTAATTTTGTATACATAAAAAGTGTTGCCTTTGTAGATACGTGTTATTAATGTGTACCTTATTTGCACTAATTTATATTAAATCATACTAATTAGAAGTAAAAAATATCATGCAATCTTAGAAAATAAGTGTACTGATTATAAAGGTTTTTTCCATTTAACCTGCATAACATTTACAAAACATAATTATTGTTTAAAAATGAAATTTTTTAAATCAAAAAATAAATTAAGTTTAGACATCTAAAATTTCTAATTTGGAAGGTTTTACTATTTAGAAATGTTACTTGCAATAGAGCAGAATGCAGATGTACTGCAAACTAAGATAAATGGTGCTAGAATCTAATGTCTGAAAAAAAAACTCCTGGGCACCTTAAAGTCAGAAACCACAGTTATATAACTATAATAAATCCTCTAAGGGGAGTTGAGTTGTTGTTGTAGTAGTTCATTTACGTCACACTAGAGCTGCACAATGGGCTATTCGTGATGATCTGGGAAACATTCTTGAGGATGAACCGCAGACATGCCATCAGAATTTTGATCCTCTGCAGAGGAAATGGCACATCCGCTTCGGTAGCCTGACGACCTGCACACGAAGTCGAGCAATTTACGGTAGAACAGTTTAACAAGGACCAATACAGCACACCCTCGGTCCCTACGCAGACTGATCCAAGTGGTCACCCACCCTCCTGAGGGGAGTTGAAGATATTAAAAAATTACCAATATTGTTTCCTACAAATATTTTCGAGATATTCCAATGAATGAAAATAATTAAAATTTATCCTAACGTTTTAAATAAATAAAATTTATCCTATGCTGTTTTTGTTTCGCATGAATGAAATGTTTCTATGAAAAATTACAGATTAAGTTAAGGTTATGGTTAGAAATGCTTCCAAGAAAAGTTATGTCACATCGAAAACCCAACCCTGAATTTATAATTGTGTTCTTTTCTGAAATTTTTCATTAAAGCTGAGAAGTAAATATTCAAAAATAATCATTCCCCTGAATTTCTTTCTAAAAATGTTTGAATGTAAAAATAGACTTTTTTCCATTCATCAGATAAAAACATTTTCAGTGTAAAAATGTTTTGAATAGGTTTTTTTTTTTTTTTGGAGGGGGGAAGCATGTGCGTTCAAGTAACTTATTATTTCATAAACATCAACTATATTTACCTCAATGTAAAATTCTTTCATGTTTAGAATAATTCAATGCGAACAGGGGAAGAATGAAAAAAAATCCAATCCATATCCTAAAAAAATGCAGATAATTTTGCAAGTTGAATAAAAAAAAGAAACTTTACAAAACTAAATTGCAATTCTATCTTCACACAATTTCTTTCCTATAAAAAAAGAGAAACTTCATTTTAAAAAGATATGAAGGGAGCCCCTTCATATGGAGCTCCCTTGTTTGGGTCCTGACTGCCCAACTAACCTGGTATTAATATTTTAAATAGAACATGAAAACATAGTGTAGTATTGCATGCAACTAAAATGATCATCTGTGAACAAGAAAACTGTTAGAAAATCAAGTATCATGTTACTGGAACAAATTAGTTGATCCAAGACAACGAAGAAGACTAGGTCCTAAGACTATTGTCAATTAAACAATTTTCAACCAAAGCAACTGTTAAAATTAAATTATTGAAAATACTTAAATTCCGTAAGAAAAAAAAAGTAGGAAATTTGATGAAACTAATAAAATTAAACAACCCAAAGAAGATTCATTAGCATTCAAACTTTAAATAACAAGTAATTTTAAATTTCAAGCTAGAAGACTGATATTTAATTATTATAGAAAAAAATATAATGAATATCCTCCAAGTGAAACAGAATAAAAATGTTGGGGTGTAGAAAAGCACAAATATTTAAAAAAAAAAAAAAAAGAATTTTTATTGTATAGAAATGTTATTGAATGGCACTGAGGTAAGATAATGATTATAATTTTAATATAACCTTATTTTGTAATACAGAGTTTTACAATCATATTTATGACTTTTTTTAACAAGAAAACTGCATTTCATTTTTATCTTTCAATGAGTTAAAAAACTAATTCTTAAATTAACAAAAGCAAAAACTTTATTTACACAGGAATGAATAAGATTTTTAAATTTAATGATGCAGTAACTTAATAAAAAATAAAAATCTGAAAATACAAAAAGAAAATACAATATTTAACAAAAACAATAATGAATCAAATCAAGCAATATAGTTCAAGTGACATCTATTTGTTTGGTTAATAATGTCCTTCCATCGACGATAGGATTCTATATGTTGCCTACTATATTGTATGTATTTAATTTTAGGGTCATCTAACTTCTTTGAGTCTTTCAGAGCAGTTTCAATAAAAGGTGGTAGGTCTTGAGGATCAGAAAGTAATAAACAATCATTAATGACTCCGAGTAAATACTGATTTTCTAAAGCAGCAGACACTCTTTCTTTATCAGCAAGCTGTTTATTAACTGCAACAAAAAATACACAAAATAAATACTGAGCGATTTTAGAGATGATATTTGGCACATTTTTGTAAATTTCGTTTAAGAACTTATATTTATGAAAAATGGGGCTAAATTTAGCAAATTTTATCATTTAAACTTGGATGTCTAAATAAGAATAATATTAACAACCAACCTAGCAATAAGAAAGTACAAAAAGAACACTTGATGTGCTTCTATAGCAGCATAGCCTCCAACTACTATGCAATTTCCATAATATCAAAAAATATTTTTCTCAGTGGTAACAAAGGTAATGTTCTAATATTTTTATAATTTGAACTTTGAAGTTTGTCTACCACTAATAATAAATTATTTAAACAGATAAAGAATCTGACAGACATGTGATCATGCTCTTCAGTTCTGATAAACTTTTTATAAAAATCCAGCTTCAAAAACTTCTGCTTTAGTTCCCTACCACTGGAAGAAATATTTTTCTCAAGCCTCAAATGTTAGAGAGTATGCAGAAGACACCTGCTGCTGAAGAAAGGACAACATATGCAGGCAGCCACAAACAAATGCAGGATACAAAAAAAAAAAAAAAAAAAAAAAAAAAAAAAAAAAAAAAAGGAGAGGAGAGACCATTCTGAATAATTTTTTTCTTTCAATTTTCACATGTTAAGTGCAGAACATAATAGTTCCAGTGGATGGCCTCAAACATACTAATTAACTAAAGCTTACTATTAAGTTACAAATTGGCTTTTTAACTTCTTCGTTTATAAACCAATGAATCCTATTGTTTATTTAACCTTGTTAATTAGAAGTTGCTATAGTTAATCTAATAATAAAAAAGAGCATTTTTTCAAATTGTAGACCAACATCTGTGCAACCCCAAATATCCACAATAGTTGAAAATATAATTAAAGACAGACTTATTCTTATTTACATAACATTAACTTTTTTCTAAGTATGGAAGTATGGAAATTTACCCAATTCAAACACTGACGAAGCATATTACAGAGTTTGCTGCAAGCACTTTGATTTTTACAATTCTTATATATCATTCAACATTCATTCTTGCCTGTCATGCAACATGTTAGAAAAATCATTAGGGTTTGTACGAGGAAAGAGATCAGAGGTTGTAAGAGAGAGAGGAAACTTTTCAGAAATTTCAACTTTCATATTTTTGACACTTCTATAATAACAGGCATTTAGAAAATCTAAAATAAGAACACTTTAAGAAACTGAAAGTGCGAAATACAAGAAAAATAAAAATAAGCAGTTTTTAAAAGCCTTAAATACAGTTTTATAATTGAGGAATTTTTTTAAGGATTTTAAGAACTTTTTGAGTCCAGAAAACAACAGGTATGTCCTTTACTATGAATGCTCATTTTTTTTTTTAACAGCATCCAAGCTTTGAGAGTTGTTCATCTGTAATGTAAATTTGGGACAAATTTTTTTAATAAAAAAATCAAATGTTCTCTACACTTAATGACAACGATGATTTCAACACACCTACTCTTTAAAAACCTAAAAATGATGGGTAAACACAAAATCAATTATTTACTGTCAAATTATTTACATGCCCTTCTTACTCCTTAAATGAACAGTAAAAAATATTTAAATAAACATACTTAATAAACTAAGAATAAATGTGATTAAGTTTTTTTTTTAATTTAAAATCAATATCTTTTACTTACTAGCGTTATAAGAGTTATGGTATCCTGGAGGAATACGAACATCCACCTAAACAAATGAGACATAATAACCATTAAAAAATACAATTATAGATTTTTATCAATAAATTGTTCATATTTTTCTAGTCAAAAAACACTAATTGAATCAGCATTTATAAAAAGAGAAAGTAAAAGATGACGCTCGGTGGCTGAGCGGTAGCTCTTGGCGCTCCTGTGCCACGGATCGTGAGTTCGATCCTCAGGCCGGGCAAGGTTAACTCAGCCTTTCATCCCTTCAGTGGGTCGATAAATGAGCACCAAGCCTGCTTGGGAACTAAACACTGAGGGTTCCGTGTTTGGCTGACCACCTGATCCTAACACAAAAGATGCTACACAAAATTCAAATTTTATAGAAAATAAGAAAATGCATACTACTTGATTACAGTAACCATAAACTTTATTTTAAAAAAAGAACAATTGCTATTGCATAGCCACTTAATTGATAAATCTCCCTTCATAATTTGACTGTTAATTAACCTTAAAATAAGAATTAAAAAAAATAAAAATAAATAATGATATTGGCTAGAAAAGTAGCAGGAAATCAGAATAAAATTTGGTGAGAGTTCCAGATTTTCTTGCTGCTTCTAAATTAAGTACAGTAGAGAAACAATTATCCGGAATGCTTGGCACCATCACAATCTCAGATCTATGAATTTCCTGGATTGCATAAAAAATGGTTCAATATAGACAAACTATATTCCTACTTCAATGTTGAAAAATTATTTTGTCATTTTAATCTGTTTAGTATTCCAGCTGTATAGTATTTTAGACATTTTAATATTCCAATAAAAAAAATTATTTTCATTTTACTATTTTTATTTATAAATTATTTATTAAGTAAAGTATAGCAATGCATGGTTAAAGTAAGTAAAGTATAGCAATGCTCCTCTAAGGCAAGATCATCCAGGTAAAGAATAAAATATTGAAGTTTTCTCTTTACACAGAGATAGAAAAAGAATACCTCTACTTTTCCATCTCTTCAGCTTCAAGAATGACTTAATTGTTCTAGTTCAAAATGGCAGGGAGAGCCAGCAAAATTTGTTGTGAGTTTCTGGAAACTGGTTTAAATGTTCTAAACTGTACAGCTAAGTGTTTCCCTACTTTGTTATTGAATAAAAAATAGTCATTTTAGTATTCCAATTAAATTTGCTTTTCCAGTTCATTTCTTTCACTTTATTATATTTAGATAATAAAGTACAGCAATATATATATATATATATTCATTTTCTTTCCACCTTTTATTCAGTTATATATTTGTGAAATGAATTTTTTGAGAGTAAATCAAAGAATAAACTAAATTAACAGCTCTTTTACATTTGATTGACGGCAGATTATCAAAGAGCCAATACACAGTGTGGGGGCTAGAAGGCCGAAGTCAACTTTCATCTATCAAAAGGTACCCCAAGATAGAGTCGAGTTAACACGTCTTGTATGCTAGTGAATCAGAGTTGTATTATTGTAGTGGTCGTTACCCTACTTTACTCTCCCAATAGAATTCGATAAATGGATAACACCAGTTGATTCATTGCCCTTTTGAGAGATTGAGAGAGCTGTATTAAGTTCACATTTGTGTACATGGTTGCTCCTGTGTTGCTATTAGTAGTCAAGTCTGTACGAGCACCAGAGGTGTGTTATCGAGACTGAGCAGAAACAGTGCGAGGAGAACACTGACGCAGTTACAAAAAGGAAGCCAACAGTTCAATAAAGACCATGTATTGAAGTAGGCGTGTTCAAATCGAAGTGGGCGTGTTCAGATCACATTCAGGTCAACAATGTGGGGCTAGTGTTATTGACAATGTCAACCTTCATCTTAGAAAAGGAGCCCCAACATAGAACAGAGTTAACATGTCTTATATACTAGTGAATTTGAGTTGAATCATGGGATTGTAGTGGTAGACACGCTACAGTTCTCTCAAACCAGAATTTTATCTGTGATAGAATTTGATGAACAGATACTGCTAGTTGATTAATTGCTGTTTTTGTGAAAAGCTAGGCGAGCTGTATTACTACCCTTACAATAATACAAATCCAATTTACTAGAATATAAGACTGGTTAACTCGACTCTATCTTGAAGTACCTTTTGATAGATTAAAGTTGACTTCATTGGCCCACTAGCCCTACATTGGTGACTTACAGACGTTATCTAAACATGCCTATCTTGAGACAATATCACAGACTTTGATTTGAACACGTCTACTTTGGTGGATAGTACATATTGAATGATTGACTTGCTATTTGTGACTGCAACATTTCTTTCTTCATAGTGTTACTACTCAGTCAGATATTCATTCATCAAATTCTATACCAGATAAAATTCTGGTAAGGGAGTAATGTAGTTAACTACCACTACAATAATACAATTCCAATTCACTAGTATATAGAACTTTTTAACTCAATTCTATCTAGAGGTAACTTTTGATAGATGAAGGTTGACATTATCGTTAACCTAGCTCCACACACAAGAGAACATAAAGAATTTGTTTCTCTCTTGCCTCCTTTCAACCTAAAAATCTTCAAAGTTAAGAAAGAAATATTAGTATCTTATTAACACATGAGGAGAAAATATTTTTTCTGGTTCAAGGATGACTGGAATTTCCACAGTTTGCCTCAATCATTCTAGTTCAAAAGGGTAGGGAAATTGAGTGAAATTTATCATGGTTTTCAGAATACCGGAAAAAAGGTTCTGTACTGTACAGTGAAAGTATTTTGGGCATTGTTTAGAATTATTATTTTTTTTTTTTTTTTTTTTTTTTTTTTTTTAGTTTGATAAGCTCAGATGATTTTTAACTAATAAGAGTGCTGGAAACAAACTAATCAAGGTTAGCAAAAATTATGATCCATTTTTTTTAAATATTGTATATATCAGTTTGTTTTTTTTTTTTAAATCCTTTTTTTTTTTACATTTACCAGGATCAAAGCACTAATAAAACATATTAAAAATGCTTAATATTATTTAAGAATGAAATTTTAACTGAAATATTTCATATTTTTAACTTAAAATGTCTCAAATTATTTTATAATTATGACAAATTATTCAAAGAATAAAAGAAATCATAAATATTTTCATTTATATTCAACATCCTCAGACAAAATAATTTACCAGTTAGATATCAAATAAAGAATTATTTATAAAAGCACAAATTAAAAAACATCATTCGAAATAGTCCTGCTCCATTACTTATATGCATAAACTACATATATAATACGTTTTAAAAGCATTTGCATTAAAATAAATATAAAACTAAATGGCTACAATTGAAGTATGGTTATTAAACAGCAAATAATTTTACACAGATTATGGATAATTTATAATTCAAAAGTTTCACTCATTTTTATTCACAACTAGTCTTTTTTTTTATTAGTCTACTTAGAACAACTATAATAATTGACATACATTTCCCCATCTAACTATTTTGCTTAAAAAAAACCTACAATATCAATGAAATCAGACTACAACTATAGGGTACACAGTACGCAAGAAAAAAAAAGACCACAATGAATAACTATTGATCTAATGGTCAGGTCTTCTAGGACTTAGAACAAACATGCCTGTTTTTTGACAGATTCAGATTTCTGGTCCCCAAAGTATAAGGGATAACAGGAATTTGGGAAATATTGTTCCAATAATTTGATCCTGGTTTGTATACCTTACAAATCAAGATCTTTCCAACTATTATTAAATAAAATAATAAAAAATATTAAATATTTACTAAAATTTATTTTTTGCATGAAATCATCTTTTTACCAACGAATTTTATAATTGTGTGTAAAAAAGTTTTAAATTCGCCTAATAAGTTCTCAAGATATGTCGAAATGTGTAAAAAGTAAAATTGACATTATAGGGTCCAAACTTTGGATTGTTCTTCTAACCATCTAACCCAACTATGGGGACCATATTTCTCAGATTGCAACTAACCCCCATGTTTTGGGGATCAGAAATATTAATCCATCAACAAAAAAAAGATAAGTTCATTCAGAGAAAATATGTCTTTGTGTCTGATTTCGTAATTTAAAATATCGCCTGCACTAATTAATTAGCATATTTGAGGTCCCCCCTTTAAGCCCTTAAGTTTGAGTCCTAGCGTGAAAATCCGATCATTAGATCAAAAGTTATTCAGGGTGATCCATTTTGTTCGGCGGACCATACAATGGAAAGTCCTGAATCTGGAATTGTCACAACTTAGGCAAGTCCGTTAAATAGATTTTTCTGGATAATAGGTTTTAAAGAAAAAATAACATGCATTATTCAATAAAAAATAACAAATAGACAATTATTAAAGTCAATTTTTTTACAGCAATGTTTTCTTATAGGTAAAAAAAAATGAAAAAAGTAAGTAGTTGATAATTTGAACTTTCTCTTTTAAGAATAGACACTTTTTTTTTATATTCGGTGTGCAAAATTAGCAGGGCAGATAATCAGATAAAAGTAACATTAAAAAAAGTCTCAAATTCCAAAGAAAATTAATCTGATTTAATAAAAAAATTATAAAACAAAGAACAAAATTGAGTAAGTTTTGTTAGTAAAAACATTTTTAATTTAAAGGAAAACAAATTAAGTGTGCTGGCGATCTTTTCAAACACTATTAATAATCAAATCTATCGTTTACTATTCCCACCAAGTTGTTTTTTTTTTTTTTTTTTAACTGCTTTTGTCTTTTCAACAACTAGTTTGGTGTGCTTATTGAAGCAAAATAAATATTTAATTATTGGAAAAGCAACAAGAAGAAAGGAGCAGAAATAATTTTTCTATTAATATCTTTTTAAACAGATTACAAAAACAGATTGAACATTTTTAACTGATTGAAAAATATATATACTTTTGAAAAAGGAAACAAAATTTGTTTCTTTCAATTGTAAAAAAACGTCCGGAAAACAAACATTTCCTGCAAACTGACATCTAGTTATGAGACTTAATACTGTATTTTAAATTATGCTGCATAAAAATTTTTAGACTTAAATCAATGATTTCTTTAAACTGAAATCAAGTGATTTATGTAAATCGTATTTAAGTTGCAATTTAAATCATTATAGAAATTAAGAGATTATAAAGCAATGATTCATTGTTAACAAAAGCATTTTTGTACTGAAAGTACAAAAATGTTAACACTTGTATTTAAGATGACTTTTCTGGGAATGATAAAACAATTTAAAGCTAAACTTCAGCTGCTTTATGGAAAGGAATGCTTCAATTCAGTCAATATTACAGCATGGATAAAATAAAACTTAATATGTAACTTAATATGTCAGTTGTTATACTTGAAGGGTTACTGAAAAAAGAGAGCACTATAATGAGCAACTGCTGAAGTGGAATTTTATCTAGGATAGATTATATAATTTTTCAATAATAAGTTAAAGCAAATTATATAAAAAGTATCAAATATTTATTAATATATGTAATTATTATGTGTACAATGGTTACACATATAGAATTTTTGCCTTCAGACAGGAAAACCCATGTGTCCTGTCCAAAACCAGTTTAGGACGTCCAAAACCCTACCCCTGAGAAAAGTACTTATAAAACTTCAAATGAGCAATCGACTATGTTGCTTAATCATTCAGACATCAAACAACTTTATTGTTTGGACAATTAATGTCAAAAATCAAAAATTTTGGTCTAGAAAATTATAATTTTTAATAAATAAAACTTGTCTTGCATAATTAAATGAAAACTATTATAACAAACTAAAATTTAGTCAAATAATTGTACTAACTATTGATAATAATTTAATTAAACCCTCTGATTGATTGATTAAAGAATTAAAGAAAAATTGATTTAAACAATTTATATATTTCTTAATTTATAATTAGTTTACCTATCAAGATATGTATTATAATCATAATTTACAGATAATGATCATGTACAGGCTAATTTAAAAATAACTTTGCCAACATATGACCCGAAGATCATGTAATTGACATCGAAATAATATTGCTATCTTTGTAATTTCCTCTCTGTTTTTAATGGTTTTTATCACACTCTCTTGCCATTGGTGGTCACAAAAAAATGTCAATGCTTGGTAAAAACCAAGCATCTTAATTTCTTGGGAAAGAAATATTGTTTCAACTTCATTTCAAGTTCTTTAATGTAAGGATTAAGATTCGATTAAAAAATATGGGTGTAGCCTTCTGAAAATTTTATAACTGTAACCATGAGAACTGTTCAATTGTTTTCAACATCAATCTTGACCTGTGTGCAAGGTTTTACTCTATTTACTCAGACAATATACTCTCTAGAAGGTCATAGGCTAGCTAAGTTATTTTATATTGTACATATAAGTATTAACAGTTATTGAGAATCAAACAGAATTTCACAAGTTACAATTATTGACGATAACTTTAGTTACATTTAAACTAAAAAATCTGACATAATTATGGCATACAAGGATTAAAATCAATATTTAGATTAATAACAATTAACAACTCTATTTTCTATTCTCTTATTATCTATTTAAGCTGAATAGTTATATAGTAATATATAAAATAATAATACCTGTTAAGTATAAATAGTACCATGCTTTTTGATAAAGAAGTTACGTTTCAATAATGTTGGATATTTTTTTCATACATGATATAATATGCTTACCTTGAAAGATATTGGCATTAGTCTTAAAAGATGGACTTTGATAGCCAATCCAATCAATGTTGCCATGCTGCAATGAGGAATAGTAGGCTTGAATTCCACCAAACAAATTTTAGAATCTTTATTGAGCTATAAATTAGAGACATTAACATTACATAGTTTTATACAAAGATCTTCAAATGAATGACTACTTTTTAAAGGTTAACATTTTAGCACATAAACTAAGAAAACCTAAAGATAGTCAAAGTTTATTAATGTACAAGAAGTTTTCTGACCACCACCCGAAAAAGTACCCTATCTGGAGATCTTCAAATGAATGACTACTTTTTAAAGGTTAACATTTTAGCACATAAACTAAGAAAACCTAAAGATAGTCAAAGTTTATTAATGTGCAAGAAGTTTTCTGACCACCACCCTAAAAAGTACCCTATCTGGAATTATCAGGACTTTTGCAAGTCCGGGAAATAGACTTCCAGATAATACGTCCTTAAGACAAAGAATGAAACGCATTTTTCAATGAAAAATTATTAATATGTGAAAATTAATGTCACTTTTAATACAATAATGTTTTGTTGTTAATTAAATGATATTGAATGAAATAAAACTTTAGCTGTTAGCAACTGTGCTACCATACCCTACAAAAAAAATACCAATAATTATAGAAGTTTTTATAAACTGCAAGATATTATTGTTAAAAAATGATCACCAGAAAATGGTTACCAAAGGGTTCAGAATTACACATTATAAAGCAATCATCACCTCACACCAGTGGAACGCTCTTTTTGTTAAAATACTAGTAAAATGATCATTTGTTAAATTGATCAGTTGTCTAATTTCATTCTAAATAGATTTTAAAGTATTTAATAGGTTCAGCCTGAACTCACTATTTAAGTTGTGATAAGTAGATTTTCCAAATAAAGCTGTTATAAACTTTGAAAGGCTCTTAAAAGATGAGATAATAAAACAAGGTGAAACTGACAAAAAAGATAGTTTTTCTTTAGTAAAAATAAAAAAAAAGAACTGAAATTATAAGTATTGAAACCTTCACAGTCAAAAGCAAAGCAATATCTAAGCATTACAAAAAACTACAAAATAAATCAATCTTATGCATGAAACAAAATGATTTTGGAATCTATAACCTATCCTTGTATAATTTTACCAAACACCCTGGTTTTGACAGGATGGGAGATTATGATTCACCCACCTCATTGGGCACTAAAATGTTAAAAAAATAAATAACATAAACAACCTAAAGAACAACTGATTTAGGAAGCCAAAATTACAAACTTCAAAAATGAAAGTGTTGTTTTCTAAAAACAATAGAAAATAAAAATTTCAAATGAAAAAAAAAAGGATGGGAGAACAAAGCCCTTAGATTTTAGAACAAAAATGTGAAATACTCTCTCTTAAAGTAGGATAACAAATCTAGTCACATTACACGCAATATCACAATAAATAACAAACCTGTATTTACCTAATTTCGGGATTTAACGAATTTTTCTTTCTCCACGATTAAAATGAAGGCAAAAAACCACTATTTAACAAATAAAATAAAAAACAACAAACGAATTATTCCGACTGTAGAAATTTTTTTTTTCTTAATTAGTGTTATAAAAATCATGGATTACTTTTCAAATGATTACAGTATCCATCCTGTTGGGAACATAAATGGCTTTCTTTTGTATTCATTAATTTTAGAAATGGAGGTCTCAGTTCAGCCCTCATAGGTGCATATGAATAACAATTGAGTGTAACATGTAAGAATAGGAAATTCCTTTCTAATCTCGCCTATTCTACAATAACAAAGAAGTGAAGTCTACTGGTTTTCTGTGAGGGCAGGAAATTACTTTCTTATCAATCCCTTTCTATATTCCATAGAAGAAAGGTGTGTTGGACACTCTTTTTGTAGAACATTTGATTTTTGTGAGTTTGTGAAACATAGTAGATAGATGAAAACTAAAACGTTTTTTGTTGATTGAAAAGCTTAACATTTTATGCAAGTTTGACAAAAACGTTGGACCAAAATACGCTTTAGCAGAACACCTCAAGAATCTCTGCATCAACTTTAACTACAATTGTTAAACAATGAGAAGAAATTGAAAAAGTCTCTGTAGAATGTGATGAAAAAGTAAGTAAGAAAGTCATTGAAAGTAACCCCTCGTTCTGTTCTTGTGTCTGATATAGTGGATTGGTTCAACATTGTTTGGCCAAGTATATAGCCATTAGTGGGCCTTTGATCAAAGAAAAAGCCCTTAAACTAACTAAAAAGCATAACACTTAAGACTTTTATGCATCCAATGGTTGGATCAACCATTTTAAAAAAGATACGACATAGTCCAAAAGAAAGTGTGCAGAGAAAAGGCAGATGTAAATGAAAATGTAATATGAGATTGGAAAGAAAAGTTACTCAACCTCATTGAATGATATTCACCATCCAAAACTTACAATACAGATGAAACAGAGTTGTTTTATGACTTAGAGCCTGACAAAACACTCTGTTACAAAAATGAAAAATGCTTTGGCGGAAAAAAAAAAAAAAACGAGGATCACTTGCAGTTAATGCTGATGAAATACATAAGTTAAAGCCATTTGTGATACAAAAAGCAGCACAGCAGAGATATTTTTAAAAAATTAAAGACTTTACCAACAAAGTACACAGCAAACAAAAAAAAACCAGGCTGACTTATTATTTATTTACAGATTTTTTGACGTCATTAGATAAGTCTATGAAGATACAAAGAAATATTATTTTTTTATTGATCAATGTCCCACACATCCTCCGATTTTCAATCTAAAAAATTGGTTATGAGAAAAATTACAGTGTTGTTAGAGGAAAATGGGGAGAATAGATACAGAGCCACTGTTTTGGATGTTTTATTTATTTAAAACAATCTTGGGACCAAGTTTTGGAAAATAAAATTGAAAAATGCTTTCAGAAAGCAGGATTTCCTGGGACAAGAGTCGAAAATGAGGAAATTCTCTTTTCATTTGATCTTTCAGAAGTCAAATGGAAAGAAATTGCTCCTGGAATAGATTTCAACAATGTCACATGTGGTGAGGGACTATCTATCTATGCAATCTATCTATCTATCTATCTGAGGTTAATAAAGCAGATTTATCAGAAACAATGAATAGCAACTCTGACACTGAAGTTGATGATAATGAATCTCCAGTGAAAATATTTACTTTTTCTGATGCTTTGCACGGTTTGGAAACAGTGAAAACCTAATGCAGCAAGATGTAAATAAAAGAGTATTTTCTTCTCTTTAAGATGTAGATAAGAACTTTTTAAAGTAAGAAATATAGAAAATAAGCAAACTTTACTCACAAAATATTTCAAATTAATCAACATGTGATCATTCACTGTACTTTAAGATCCTGAATAAAAAGTGTAAAATTTCCAGTAATTTTGTGTATTTGCTTATTAGTGAGGTTTTGATATTCCATAAGGTAGTCAAATTTTTTTTGTTTTGCCCCTCCCCCCTCCTCCCGAAATTAAAAATTATCCCCAATGTAGCAAATAATATTTTCGAACCCTATAAATTTGTAAAATCGGGTTCCCACCGTGTTTTTAAAAAGCTAAAAGTATGAGTTAAGAATGCACACGAGGGAAGAAGTGTGAAAAGAGTGAACCTTCACCCCCTGAAAATGCCATAAACTAAAATTTATAAATTTTTTTAAAATGGTGGGGAAAAAATAATTTCGAATAATGGCGAATTTTCTTTTAGAAATAAGGATGTTGTCAGGTATAATCAGAAATTGAGTGCAGAAGTTGTAATCTTAAGACTATTATAATATCATGAAATAATGTGTTTATATGATACAACTCAAAAGATATACATATATATACTTTTACACAAAATCAAAAGAATAATTTTTTTTTTTTTGTAATACATACTATATTTAATTTAAATAAAGGATGATTTTTAATAATCATTTCGTTTAAATTTTATGCCAAAAACTTTTGGTTTATTAGCATTAAAAAAATTTTGAAATTATATGAGAAAATTTCTGATGCACATCATTCCCTGAATATCTAAAAGAATTCAAACACAATTTTAGAAATAAACTAGAGAATATTTTTTCAAGCTGACTCCCATTTGAAATAATTTCTGTGGACACCTTTGTTATTGTTAACAAAATATTACTTTTCACAATTAATAAATAAATGGAATAAGATATTCAAAGCTATCTTTTCAATTATTTCACAATATGCAGAAAATAACTCATTTAAAAAATATATATACATTATCAAAATAATAACATAAAAAATTTTAATTTGTCAAATTGAAATGAAATTCAATAACATGTGGAATTGCCCTATGTTTAGTTTAAGATCAGTAAATTAGTAGAATTTTTCAAATAGTAAAAAAATAGTTTTGCAATAATGCTAAATTTTTCAAATAAGTATTAATGCCTCTAATGGATGGATGACGGAATGTACAACAATAACAAGCTTCCAAAAACCGGAAGAAATTTTAAAAAACTTCCATAAAAGCTTTACACAACTTTAAAAAAAACTTTCATAACATAAATAAAGTGTAAAGTTTGATATGTTTTGAGTATTATTCCTTATTTGGATATATTAGTGTAAAATATTGCCATTGGTTATCTTTTGGATTAATCATAGCATGCTTGCAGAGTCTTAATTCATTTGCTTATTTTGTTGAAATTTAAATTAAAAGAACATGTTAAATATTGTAAACACTACAAGTACAATAACATTGGATGGCACACTTTTTCAATCATAAAAATCAACCGAAAATAGTGACCCGGAAGTCTTGCGATGAATTTTAGCGACATCTGGGCTTAGCTTTACATGCTCAACAATAGTCACAAATTTTTTTAGTCAGTTAATAAAAAAAATTTTCAGAAATATTTTATATTTGATTTACGGAATGAATGGATTTGGCAAGAAAGGCATCCAATTTTGTGTAGTTGAAGGCACATATCATTCATCTAATTTATTTGATTATTCAAAACTGAGATCAATTCAAAGGTTCTCACATTTATAATATTTGTATGAATTGCATCTTGCATAATAATAACTTACTTGGATCAATTCCAATTCTACAACACCAAGCTCTTCCAAGGACATAGGATGTTCTGGATCTTTAATGTCTCGAATATAATTTTTAAGCCATTAAAGACATAACATATATCATTTTTCAATTACTTTACTCTATAATTACTTATAACAATCAAAATGTGTACAGAGAGTTCTGTGATGACCGCACCTTTTTAGGATAATTCAAAAAATTAAGCAACACTGGAGTTACAAAAAAATTTCAAATAATTGACCAAAAACTAAAATATAAGACCAAAGGAGGGTATAAAATAAAAAAACCAGTTTATTTGTCTAGTGTGGGGTAGGAAGTACAAAAAAAATTTAGGATATACATCAAATATATTAAAAATGAAGATATAATTAGTTATATATGTATAAATTTCCCTGTATTTAAAGCATAATTTATGAAATCTAATGTGCCTAAAAATAGAACATAAAGGTATAGTACTCTCCTTTTTAGTTGTTATACATGACCAGCAGTATTAAAGTTCATATAATCGAGTTGTTACACTACTAGAGAGCCGAAATTGTGTTATCAAGATATAACATAGATATTATTATAACATAGGTATCCAGATGTGAATAAATTTGAAAAAGTTAATGTAGTAAGGTTAATTGATGTTCTCTGTAAAATTTTATTTTTACTATTAGTAGTTTGTTTAGTTTATATTTTTGTAACATTCATTTACAAATAATCTTCATTATAATCTAATAATTTTAAGTTCAAAATATATTTTTCCTTTAATAATTTTAAGTTTAAGAATTATTTTATTTTAAATTTGTTTGTTTTTTTGTTTTTTTTTCTAATTTCAATTACTTCATAGTTCAAAGCATATTTTTCCTTTTTTTTTTTTAAGTGTTTAAATAACTCAACAGCAAAATAAAAATTATTTATTTTATATGCGCTATGCGCAGTTCATACTCAATTTCTAGGGAAAAAAATTCCCGAGTTTCTTTCTGAATATACATACAATAATGTAATACATTATGAGATTATTGAAGGACAAAATACAGTAGTAAATTATTATTAGCGTGAAAAATTTAATGCCATTCAGATCGATATAAAATTACTACCATTCCTATGCAACATGTGATTGCATTATACAAAATAATGATACACCTACAAATCAAATAATTGACTTGAAAATTTTTTTTTAAAAACATTTACTATTAGTTCAAGGCTAAAATAAAAAATTTCACTAAACAACAGCAGCTTAAAAAAAAAAAATTAAGGGAAATAAATTTTTACTAAATTTCTATGGGAGTTTTTCATTACATATAACAACTGCAATCAGAGACACAGGACACATTCAAAATAAAAAAACGCAGACACATTCAAAATATAAAAAAACTAACATAAATTTTGTAGCAATTGAATAAACTAAAAAAGTGTGACTTAACAAAAAAAAAAAAAAAAAAAAAAAAGGTTTAAAATCTTTTTTTTTTTTTTTCCTGTTTCTCCGAGTCTTCGTGCTGATTTCAAATCTCCATAGCTTCCTAAGTTCTTAAGGTTTTTCCAAAGGCATATGATCCCCGACCAGGTTATGCCAAAATTCCAATATTGTGTTTTTTCATGAGTTATTTTACTAGTTTTTTTTTCTTCAGTTTTCATCTTAATAAAGACACTTTTTTTAAATATCATAAAATTTTGAGATTACAACTATTTTCTTTAAAGAATCTCCTTAAAATTATCCACACTTGGAACTGAAATGAAATATCTTACTAAGTGGTGAATATATGGATATGTTAATCTGAGGACACCAAGGGTAATTTTTCACAAAACTTTTAACAATTTTTTCTAAACAAAAAGTGTCTAACTCAAGTGTCAAAGAAGAGAGAAAGACAATTAGGCAAAGAATTAGGACATTACCAGCAGTATAAAAATATATTTGATCTTCGTGTCTATCCATAAATGCCTCTTTCATTTTACATTCTTAAAGAGAATATATTATCCCTGTGTTACAACATTTTAAATCCTTTAATATGATTAATTAAACTCAGTACATATGATGTTAAATTTTATGTCCAAACCCTCCATTCAAAAATGTCACCATCTGAATCCAATAGGATGTATAATAAAGTAGTACATCTTAAAAAAACTATTAAAATTATTATATTGCAAACATAACACCTGGTATAATGGGACTGGAATGGGTTTGCTTACGGCTTTTTAACTTTATTCTCAAATTAGAAGGTTTAGACAATTTCAATCCTCCTTTGCTCTTATTGATTGATTCTCATAACCTTTGGTCAAATCTTGAAAATATTTTAATCTTTTAACATTTAAATAGTAAGATGTGACTCCAAATGTACTTAGTCCTTTGACATTACTCTTAACAATGATTTTAAATAAATAAATATATATAAGAATGCTTATAAAAAAATACAGAATTAAATAAAATAATACACATTGATAGCATTTAACACACTTTAAATGAATTTTGAATATTTTTTATATTTGCGAATTGCCGGCCAGGTGGCCGAGCGGTTAGCGCGCCTGACTGAGAAGCCATTGGCTGCGGGTTCGAATCCCGCTCTGGGCACGGATGTTTCTCTCTCTCTTCGCGCTGTCCTCTGTTGTGTGTGTGTGTGTGATGTGTGAATGTGGCCCACCCTATAAACGGGTTTGTGGCAGTGTGGCGTGGGCAATGTTGCTCGCCTCCGTGACTTTGGTTTACAGGCGCCCACTGGGTAACGCAAAATGAGCAACAATTCTGGCATCTTCATAGGCAAAGATTCAAATTCAGTGCCTGCCATAGGAAAAAAAATAATAAATAAATATTTGCAAATTGCTCTTTTATACAAGGATTTCTTTTTTTGTATATATTAAAATCATAATTATGTAAGTAAAAGATAATCAGCAACTCCACTTTAAGAGCTTATATAGCATAAATATGCTAAAATTCAATGATGGGTTGTAAAAAAGTTACAATTTGACCTCGGAACAAATAATTCTCCAGTGACAAAAATGGAAAAAAAAAATGGCATACCAGCAGGTTTATGTAGACAAAATAAAGTAATTTTTTTTTTTTTTTTTTTTCCATAAAGGAGCAAATGAACAATATTTTGAGTTGAATTGGTATAAAAGTCTTGGGAGTTAATTGTTTGGTGAATCAATTAATAACTGCATTTTATTTTATAATCATAAAATATTTTCTATGTACTTATATCTTTAAAATAAATATTTGTAGTATTATAAATAGGGATCCACTATTAGTCAGAAAGAATCTGGAAATTCAGAAATCCTGGGTTCAATTTTCGTACATTCCGAAGTATGAAATCATTAATAATTGTGGAAATGCAGTATTGCGGAAACACTAATACTTCATTTAGACAATAAATATTGGCTACAAAGCTAGCTCTTTTTTCTATAGTTTAAAGCCATTTTATTAATCAGTGACCAAAACTTGTTTAATTTTAGTATTTAAATAACAAATGGATTTTACACTCTTTTTTTTTTTATTGAAATACAGCAATTTTAAAATATTTTATAGCATATTTTAGTTATTTAAATATCTTTTAAAGTATAAATTGTGTGTTACAAAACATTTTTAATCTATAACCTAGTTTTCAAAATTATTTCATCATCTTTATGATTTAATTGTTATGGTTTAATTTTTATTTAATAATAATTGAATAATGGTTTTTTTATTATTATTTGCTTTAAAATGTGATGATTTGTTTCAACAAACAGCGCACCTGTTAAAAGTAATTGATGTGCATAGCATTTGAATATAATTTGAAAAAAATAATAGGAGTTTAGTGCTACTGTAGTGATAGTGTAAAGGAGCCAATTACATTTTTTTAATAATATCCATTGCTAAATTTATTATGCTTATTTACAAGTAAAGTTATGATTTCTTTATTTCTTTTCAGTTTCTTTTTATTTTCAAGTTGCCTCTGGAATTGAAAGATGAAATTGGTGAAGATGGTTTAAGTTCGATTGCTCAAAATAAACTGGTAAGTTTCTTAAAACTATAGTTCATCTTTCCAAATTGCAATAAAAGATGATTATTTTTGCTCTCATGTAATTAACTTGTATTTCTTGTGCACTTCATTTTTTAGTTACTAGTTTTATTTTAATTATGAAAACCATGATTAAAACCGTCAATTGTCAAAAACTTGTTAGCCCTACACAAAAACCTCAAATGTTGAAGGGTACATTTTATTCGATTGAGTAAACGTCGTTTACAAGAAAAGAGCAAAATTCGTGATTGTATAAATATGGAAACTTTAAAAAATTTATGTCTACAAAAAGCTTAAATTTATGTTTAGTCAAATTTAATTGTTAACAATGTTAAGGCTTGAAAAAATATTAACAATTCAAAATATTTTAAGACACTGAACTGAATTATAAACTAACTGAACTGAGGGATTAAGGTATCCGTACACGTTGAAAAAGTGAATTTTAGCTAAAAATGAAAATTTTTTTTAATTTTATATTACGAATCTCCATTTATTCTAGTTTTTAAAACAGTTTAAATTTTAGTTGTGCGTCAATTAGAAGAAAAGTTATGATTAAAAGAATATTAGTCGATGATTAAAAAATGAAACCGGAAATAGCATTCCGAAACCGGAAGTGGGACAAAACAGTTATATTTATCTTTATTTTGGGATAATTATCTTTCTTTCACTTAAATAATTATTATTTTAATGTTGCTAGAAATGAGCCTCCCAATTTATCATTTATATTAGTAGTTTTTGGGTTAAAATTGGCAACATTCTCACTCTCTTGTGGATTTGTTTACAAGCAGCGTTCTTCGAATATTCTAATATTATTTTGACTACATTTTATTGAAACGTAATTGAATTTCTTTTCGAAATTTTATGTTTAAGTACTTTGCAATATGGGTAATCCAAAAATCGAAATAATGGACGAAAAAAGAAGTTTCATGGGAATAGCATTTTTAAAATAGAAATGATATAATTTATACTTTAAATGCCTTTTTCTCAGAATGCACGCAAAAATAGTAACTTCACGAAAAAATAGTAACTTTAAAAATTCATTATTAAAAAAGTTGTTGATATATTTCAATAAAATTTTTTATGTGTATTATGTATAATGTTCTCTAGTGCTTGTGCTACAATTGTTTAAAAATATTTAATAGTTTTTTATTATTGGTCTAAAATGTGAAATATGACGTAAAAAATTTGACAAAAATCTCATAAAAAGTTTTTGATTTTCTATAAAAAATTTAATTTTTCAAATATTTTTATGATTGTAGTCAAATCACTAGACAAAATTCTGCTCTTTATTTTTTCTTTTCAATTTTTTCTTGTTATTTAGCTTTTAAAAACAAATTATAATATAAATGTCTAATTTCTCTTATTTAATATTAGTTTTTACATATAATAAATATAAAAAAATAATTAAAGTGTTCTGAAACTTAATATTTTTAAAAAAGTCCTCTGAACGTGTTCGGATACCTTAACAAGTTTATCAGGGGTGCAAAAAAATCAGGGTGTTTTAATAAAGGATGGGAAAAAATGAATGACGCAAGTTTAGAAAATTAAGTTAGAAAGGATTGCTATGATGCCACAGACACATATTCTATTATAAACAAACATCAACTTGAGTGTTTACTCATTCTATCAGTTTATAAAATTAATTTATTACAATTTGTTTTTTGAAATTTCAACTGTTTTCAAAACACTCCTAAACTTTTTTCTTTTAAAATTATAAATATGGATTAATTTTTGTGAAAAGTCTGCAATGTGCAATAGTTAAAAGTAAGAACAAGGCTAAGTTTAACACAGAAAAGAAAATTCTGGGGCATCCTTTCAATGATAAAATGTACAGGACTATATGGTACAATACTTGAACATCACTTTTCTTTCCATCTTACTTTTCACTTTTTAGATATTTCACAGTATATAGCATATCTGCTATAGCCATAAGTGTTATTTTTTTTTTCCTCGAGTTGATTAATATTAATGGTTCTAAAACATTTAAGATAATTAAAAAGGGTTACTTTTTTTCACAAATTTGACTGCTTAATGGTCATTATTACTACAGGGAAAATAGTAGAAGTTTTTTTGACGCAACAACCATTGTTTGAAAAATCTTCCAAGCAAGAGTTAAAACTTATTATTTTTTCAAGGCGTTTAAGAATAAAAGCAAACTTTCCTAAAATGTGAGTGAACACTTAAAAGACTAAAATGAAATATTTAAAGCATGCAATCAGATATTTGAATTTAATACAATAAACTTAAATTAACAAGACTTGATGTCCAGGATATTTAATAACAATTTGTTGCAAATAGTAGCCATTTACCTTGGTCCTATTAAATCTGACTATTATTTTACTTTCATGAGGCATGTGACCATTCCAGAAAAAAAAAGAGATTTTTTCAAAAACCATAATTTTTTGAAACTTTGAACAGATATAAAAAAATTCACAGAAAAAGGATATCAAATATTTCTCGCTCATCGAATAATATGTGCGATTTATTAAAGTCTTCTTCTGTAAAAACTCTGTCCGTTTTGCGTCCATACATGTTAGGAAATTCATTTTGAAGCATTGTAGCCATAGAAAAACCCAAAACGAGAAATGAACTATAATATACAAAGAATAATTAAAATATTTATAAAAATTATATTAAAAACAACAAGCTGAACAAAATTATTTTGATAGAAATAAAAATATATATCAAAAAATTCCTGCTTATCCACCAAAAGGAATGGCCTGACAACTGTAAATTAATAAACTGAGAAATTTCTCTCAGTCACCATTACAACTTCAGTTACCAATTTTTCTTTCTTTCTTTTTCAGCTGCAACTTTTCTTTCTTTCCTTTTTTTATTTTTAATTTCTACCTGACTCTTGGTTAACATAAAAACTTGTTAACTGTTTTTTACCACACAAACTATTTTGTAGTAATAGAAAAAGTTAATTGCAAATAATGTTTTACAGTTTTGCATTCATTATTTTTATTGTATGTGTTGACTGGAAACATTTTTACATAAAGATGATAAAGGTAAATATAATTTATTTATTGGCTAATAATTGTCAAGCCCCCAATTTGGAGTGATAATCAAATTCCAAAAAAAAAAATTTGAGAAAATACAGTTAAATGAGGAATAAATTACAGACTTATACCTAAAAAATACCTGATGGCAACCAAAGAAATCTTAGTTTTTTTTTTTTTTTTTTTTTTAAAAATTAAGGAATCATACCTAGTGATTTCTTGGGCAATAAAAATGTGCCAACTATAATAGGAAAAGACTATAATATTTATATGCTATAAAGAGAAAAATTTTGTATATTTAATATGCCAAGGGGTTAATGTGAGGGGTTATCACGTCCAGGTCACCAATGAGGGGGGAGGAGTCAGCGATCGACTATGCCAACCTTCATCTATCAAAACATACTTCAAGATAGAATCAAGTTAACATGCCTTATATACTAGTGATTCAGTATTTAATATTTATAGTGGTAGTTACGCCACATTACTACCCTTCCAGAATTTTATCTGATCATCCCGCGGGACACCGAAATATTGAATAAAAATACCTAATGCATTCATCGGGAAGATTTCCATATCGTGATCGACGACAAAATAATCGTCAATTCTTGGCAAATTCTAGGCATCTGCCTGCAAGAAACCATAAAGAAACATCTGAAAAGGGGACCAACTCAAAGAATTATTCTTTTTAAAAAAGCAATTTTGAAATTCATTTGGCTCGTTGGCAATTGTAGTTGATTCGAGAAACTACGATACAGAAATATCTCCCATTCATCTACATTATGAAGTTAAATATTATCAAACTTATTAATTTACAAAGAAAATAAACCATAATTATCATGACATACCCACGTTGCTTCACTTTGTTGATAAACAATAAATGTTTGCACTCCTGAGGCGTTGATTACCTCACTCAAATTTAAACCGTTCACCAAGTTTAGCGTTCCTAATAAATGGAATTTTCTGTACTAGGGTGCACTGCAAACTCTTTACCGCCTATACTTCCCGGTTACTGTTTCCGGTGTAATTTGAAACCATTTGGCTCACAACGTGGACATTGTAATTTGAGACTCTGTTGAGTAGTATATCATGTATACGTATATTCGTTATCTAGTTTATTATTTGGGTTTAAGAAAGAATCTCTATAAGAATTGCCATTTGAGGCCTTGTAATTTCAAGACGTAAGAATCGTCATTTGAAGAAAAAAATTGTTATAAAACACTTCTTACCTAGTCAACAATATACCAACTTGAAAATTTAAACCTAAATGATAATTTGTAAAATGAACCTAATCTAGCTACTCGAGCAATTTGATAAACCTGACGTATGATGGTGCACGACTTGTAATAAGAATAAACAGTAATAGTAAAAAGAGACCAAACCGGGACAAACAAAAAAGCGAGTTCTTTCTAAATCAAGCAACCATCTCACCTTTTTTAATGATACATCTATAAATAACTAAAACATATTTTCACTTCAAATGTACCAGAATTACTTAATATCATTAATATCTTATGAAATACAGCAGATTTGAGCTCAGAAATTATATTGTTTATTTCTTTTATTAAAAACTAAATTATCTGTTTGAAAATATTGCCTCGTAGAATAAGCTGTAGTAAGCAGTTGTTTACTTTCTAATCGGAAGTAGAGCAGGTAAAGAGCCCGAGATTGTTGATGTTTACATTTATTCACCTCGTTTTCTAAATAAACAAACAAACAACTAGTTAAGCGGAAGTAACTTCACCCGGTCCGTACGAACTTCCGCTACATCGCTATAACCTTCTTATTATTATGTTTTGCATTAGATTTCCAAACATTGTTGGCGTTTTCTCTTATCTTGATAACGTTTGTTGTTTGGAAATTTAAAAATCTGTTTTATTAAATCGAAATAAGTTTTTCCTATTATCACAAGTTGAATGATGATGGCAAGAAAAAATTGTCAATGAAAATAATATAAAATATATATTATAGAAAAAAATAATATTCAGTTGTCTGATCTTTTTTCTGGAGAGTTATTTTAAAGTTTAAAATATGAAATACAATTAAGTTTTTAAAAGACACTGGTCTCTAGTGGTTAAATATTAAGTTAAGATATATTTATCTCTCAGATATACTACATATTCATGGCATTCTAAAAACATGCACAGCTTAAAACTTTAAACTTTTAGATATGACATTAAAAGAAGTGCAAAATGTGGCTTTATTGTCAATTTGTAACAGAAATTTTATTTTCTTCAAAAAATTTAATTTCATAATGGAAATATTTTTTTTTTCTTTCTTAAATAAAAGCAATATTTTGAATTCCCGCACGCAAACAAAAGAACAAGAGATTTGTTACTTCATGAAATTTTCTTAAAATGCATTTATTTTATTTTTCTTTAGGAAATTTAATTGTATAAAGCAGGGGTGGTCAACACTGAGCATCTTGTGCACCACTTTCAGTGTAAAAAAATCTTGAACATGGCAATTATTAATATAAATTTTATGTCCAGTCAATAAGTGCTACGTGTGTTAATGTTGTTCATTGAATTATTGCACGTACAATAACTTTTTTTTCTAGATCAAATAAAGCTATAAGTTAGCAAACATCACAGATGTTATCTTTAAAATATTGAAAAATTGAATTGTTTTTAGTGAAATTTAAACAATGGCTAACATTTAACCAATCACAATTTTTTGCTCATCATTTTTATATATTTAAATGAGCAAGAAAATAACAAACAGAAAATTACATTTAATTACTTTTTTTTTAAATGAAACAATTTTATAATTACAAATAATAAGGAGAAAACATACAAGGATACAAACACTAATGTTATTTCTGTATTGTTTTAATTTTTACTAATTCTTTTATATTAAAATTTAAAAAAAATTTTTTTTTTTTTTTTTCAATTTAAATTGAGTTTGTGTGCCACACAAAATGCCACCTCTGGTTTAAAGTAACATTATTTTTTATATGTCAAATATAGCATACACGAATCTGAATTATTTAGTGTTAAAGTCATGTTTCTCTATTTAGATATTACTTTAAATTTTACATTACATTATGGGAAAGTGCCAATTTTATTTTAAATTATGCTTGATAAAATCTTGAAATTTAAAGAATAAGAATGCTGCATAAAAAATTTTTTTTGGAAAAATTTTAAGAAATATAGAAAAGTTCTTTTTGTTGAGATTATATATATTTTTTAAGCTCAGCATTTCATGCGAGGAATAACATGAGCCCTTGGCTTCATCACTGAGTAGAAACAAATATAGCCCATGTTAAAAAAAAAATAGCGTAGAGCTTTATTCTGTAATTATTCCAGGTAATGTTTGCGTATAGATCTTTATATTGAGTTATTTAGAGACTTTTAAACAAACACACTTCAAAGAACCTTTATTTCTTTTTTAACTTTTATGTATTCAAAGAACCTTTATTTAACTTTTATGTATTTTTCCTAAAAATGAATTTTTCTTATTAATCAACGATGATTGAATCAGCCAAAATTGCTCCGGAAGTTTATGCGGACCATTACGTCTGCAAGCGAAAATAAGCTCCGCCTACAAATAAGGTGATTCAGGCATAGCTGTACTAGATCCGTAACTTAACCGTTGCTTCAGCAGCCACCAGGGGCTAATGTAGGGGGCATGGAGCACAAACCTGGCCACATCTCCGACTTTTCGGACGCGGTAGCATTAAGACTAGAAGATATTGCATTTGTCATAGAGGGGTTCGCCATTGCCTCGAGAGGTTGGACTTCTACCTGTTGGTCCGCGGAAGGTATTTTATTTCCCTTCTACCACCCACTGGAAAACCAGTGGAGGCATTCCCCTATTCGGGACGCGCTCTCTAGGGGTTACAGGCTCCCCCGAAAGATCTAATTTACTTCTTTTATTGAAAACAAAGCTTTGTTTCGTTTGAAAATATCGCCTCGCAGAATAAGCTGTAGTAAGCAGTTGTAAACTTTCTAACCGGAACTAGAGCAGGTATTGAGCTCGAGATTGTTATTGTTTACATTAATATTGAAAACAACATCCATAACGAGAGGATGTGTGTGATGCCATAGGAAACAAGATACCCCTTCGAGCACGCGCAATATACTAAGGATTATGAGTAACGCCTCCTCGCTGCTCTTCTTGGTAGACTATTACACAACAGAAAATGGGGCGCTCATTTCAAGAATGTGACTAACCAAAACTTATAAAAAAATAATACAATATTATTAAAGGGGTATGTAATTATATTTTATTCAAAGTATTGATTTTCTGCCTTTTCACTAGATATTTGCATTCCCTTCATAGTTGAATAATCTTCTTTCAATTAATTGATGAACGTTGAATAAAAAGCATTGCAAGAATCTATGTTCAGTTTCTTTCTATTGTCTTTAATGTTAAATGTGTATTGACTGGTGATTAAGACGTTAAAAGGGAACAATTGAGAACAGAAATCTGAATAAATTAAGTACAATTTTTAAATGCAAATATATTGATGAAATCCTTAGTATTTCAGGATCATTCAATGTAGAGAAAAGGCAACATTTCATATATTGAATAAAATATATTTACTACTCCTAAAAAGATAGCTTTCCTCTTTTGTTCACTCATTTTTCATTGACTCCATAAAGTATTCACATGATTGCTTAAATATAACACAATAAAATATAACCCAAGCATACACGTGACGCAATTAGTGTGACTAATTTAAAGCATGTGAGCCAATTAATTTAAGCAATAACGTAAAATTTGATGCACTTATTGAGTGTAGGTAAATTCTCCGTTATATTTGAGGGAGGTATGAGTTCATGACAAATGATGAATTCATAAGCTTTAAAATATTTTAAGGCAATACTTTTAGCTTCAATACGATATAGACTTGATTAAAATCATCAACAAAAAGAGGGATTTTCTGCATGAAATTGACTAACGTAATTTAAACATATCAATTTTGCATTCTTTTCCCTAACTCAATGTATTTAGTTACAAATTCAGAAAAAAAGGTAGTACAAAATTCTTTTATGTAATAACATTATAAAAAATTCTTATATTTCAATAACGCCTCTGAAGATGGCGCCATTACAATCTTTCTATTTAAACTTTTTTTTAACTGATGCATCTCTTCCCTTGCACAACCCTTGAGAAAAAAAAACGAATGAACAAAAAAGTTAAAGAATTGGCTCTTTACTGTGTAGCAAAAAATTACAAAAGCTGCTCCAAAATATTTTAGATAAGAGTTAAACGAATTAAATTTATAAGCATTTAAAAATGAAAAGTATTTAAGCGCACCTAAACAAAGCAATCACACTTAAAAGTGTGGTGTAACTAACTACCACTACAAATAATAAATACGAATTCAATAGTATATAATACATGTTAACTTGATTCTAAGCTCCTCCCCCTTTTCCTTGTGTTACTCCCAGATACCCCAGAACATCAGGACTTTATCAACGTTAAAATTCTACAGACTTTGCCTGTTCGAATAGAGAAATTTCACGGAGGGCGCCATGCCATACAGTGTTTCAAGTGCCAGAAATTCGAACACACACAGAGTTCCTGCCCCAACGAACCCACCTGCATGAAGTGTGCTGGAGCACACTTCACATATCTATGCGAGAAGCCTCTCACCCTCCCAGCTACATGTGCAAACTGCCAAGGCGATCATCCGGCCTGTTTTACAGGCTGCAGTGCCCGACCAAAGAAAAAATATCGAGCTTCTCAGACAAAACCAATAGACTCACACTCCAATGCTGCAAGGTTCCTGCGGATCTTCAAAGAGCTCCAGGAATTACTTAAGGACGAAGCAGTAGTCACACTGCTCACATCTCTCCTTACTACTCACAAGACCTAGACTTTTCGTCACCTCAATCCATGCCTAACCCCACTGACGTAGATTTTCATCTTATCACTATTCAAGTTCCACCACAAGGAACAAAGACCTCAAGGTTACACCAGAAGAATCTGCAACACACGATGAAGAGGTAAAGGGCCCTATGGCCTCAGGCACCTCGGCCAAACTACAGGATTAGGATTACTTGATTCTATCCTGAGGTACCTTTTGATAGATGACGGTTGACATAGTCGATATTTAATTCCCCTCAATGGTGACCTGCGGACGTGATGTGAACACGTCAACATTGATGGATGACCCACATGAGGTACCTTTTGATAGATGAAGGTTGACATGGTCGATAATTAAAAATCCCCACATTGGTGATCCCCACACGCAATAACGCCCATTTCGCAGAAATCTCGACAGTAACGCCTTCTTCGTTGGATGGTCCATCCACATTAAACAGTTGATTTGCTTAATATAAACTGCTCAAAAAAAAAAAAAAAAAAAAAAAAAAAATATCCGGTGAAGTAAATAAAGTCTCCCGGTAATAAACAATATAGAATAAAAAAATGAGCGAAATGCTATAAAAAAAATTAAGAAATATAAAATATGAGCGAAATGCTACAAAGAAGAAATGAAGTAAAAATATAAAGAGCAAAATTAACTATATATATTAATAGCATGAATCAACTAGCGGTAATCGACAAACGTTCATCGAATTCTATCCCAGATAAAATTTGGAAGGGGAGTAATGTGGTGTAACTATCTACCACTACAAATAATAAATACGAATTCACTAGTATATAAGACATGTTAACTTGATTCTATCCTGAGGTACCTTTTGATAGATGACGGTTGACATTGTCGATATTTAATTCCCCTCAAAAGCATAAAATAAATAATTTATGTAGTCTCCAGTATAAATAAGCTTTGTGATAAAAAAAAAACTCTCTCTCATAAGAGTCTTTCTATATTAAATCATAAGCTTAAAATAGATTTCCCTTACTTATTTTAAGACGTAGAAATCATTCTCTTGCAAAAAGTCAATTAAAAGATTATTTTCTGAAGTTAATGGGTAAAAATTCTTAGAAAAATACGCATTGAGAAAATCCTCAACAGTCCCTATCGTCCAAATGGCGTCATCTTTAGAATATACCAAAATCTCTAAATTTTCCCATTTGAATGACGTTTGTTAAGTTAAGGATATTCATGCAACCAATTCCCTTTCAGAGTCCGTGTTTAAATAGCAGAAGTCTTCAAAAATGAGTGGCTTTTTCATGGCTAGATAAATCTGTGCTAAATTCCAAAAAAATATTTAATTATAAACAATAAAGTGTGCAAAATGTTATTTTTACCAACTGCAAATCTATTTCAGGCAAATCCGTGGCTAGAAATATGTGCAAAACGGGCAATTCATGTTTCTCTCTTTTCTTAAATAAATTGTAATTTTCTAAAATCATTTAAATTGTATAATTAATTGTCAAGCTTATTAATTATAAACTACTTTAAATTATCCATAATATTTTAGATGTGCCTATAGGGATTAATTTAATCAATATTTTTATTTGGTCAAACTAGTTTAGATAGTTTATTTCTGGGACATATCTCAAACACTCATTTTAATACTTGCATTTTCTTTCTTTTTTTAATATTTATGGCTAAAAAATTTTTTCATTTGCCGAAATGGCTCTAATTAAATTGAGTTAACGTTTTCAGGAAATTAAATAAGTAGAAATTAAATTTAATTGGAATTTTAAAGATTATATATGCAATTAATTAATAAAATGTTTCGTGTTTTTTAATTAAAGGAATTTACAGAAGTTTGAAAATAAATAAATTTTTTTCTCCAATTGTTGTTAACTTAGTTCTATTGTTTTACGCTTATATAAGTAGCGGTTTCCCGGTCCAATGTTTGGAAAAGTTTATCAAGAATTATAATCTGATTTAATATTTTAAAATATGTCTCTATCTTTAATTTTAAATAGTACACACAACTAGTGGTTAAACATAAAGCAAGCTACGTTCAGCTTGCTGTTTTGTACGCATTTGTTCTGAAATTGTCCAGGCAGATTGAGCCGTTTCCGAAATTCTCTAAGTACTATTTCTTTCACTTTTTCATAATTATTAAGATCATCATCACTTACACATAATAGACTCTTTCACCAAGTGGATAAAGAAGAATCAGATTTATATATTCATTTAGTAAATACTTAAAAATAATTGCTCGTTCTAAAAATGTAAAAAAAAAAAAAAAAAAAAAAAAAAACGATTTTCAGATTTACTACGCACTTTAATGGTTAATGTTCTTATTCTCTTAATCAAAGAACTTCGGAAATTATTAGATTCAAATATTATTCTCTTTTGGCTCAGCAGGAATATGTGCAATTTTTAGTTGTTTTTGTTCTCTCAAGCTTTTATGGCTCAGCACGAAATACGTTCAATTCTCGACTTACAATAATCTTCCTATTTAATCAAATCTGTATCTTTTACCTTTTATTTAAAAAAAAAAAAAAAAAAAAAACTACAAATAGTATTTATGCGAACTATTCTATGGTGGCGGAATATTTTACTATATACAATGCTTAATGGTTAGGTTTGTCTCGAGTTTAGGTATACTATACAGTTATTGAGATGATTTATTTTTTATTTTGCTCAAAGTTATTTTTAAATTTAACTGCTCACTAAGAATTTCTCAAAGAATAGAACGTTTAAAATATTATAATTTAGTCCAATAAGTTCAAAGTAAAATTCATGCTAAAAATTTCTTGTAGTTAATTCTAATTTTTTATTCGATTTTAATTTATATTCCAATATATTTTTTAATAAAATATCTACATGGCAAGTATTGGCATATGAAGATTAAGATATAAAATTGTTAAATATGTTTATTCTAAATCACATATTTTCAAAATAAACTGTCAAAATTTTTTACGGAATATTTTCATTTTTCACTTCTCTATCATTCATTGAAGTTCTTCATTATATTATATATACATATAACTCGTATATATTATATATGCAAGGAATAGTAAAACTTTGTCCAAGATTTAACAAATGTAAAAAAAAACTTGTAATATAATTCTCAATCAGTCCCGAGTTTTTGGCGGCCCAAAATATTAGTGGCCCTGGGCGGTCGCGCAGTTCGCCCGCTCCTAAGAACAGCCTGACAATATATAAAGCCAAATTTCAAAATTATAGGTTAACATTTTGAGAAAATGCAGGCTATTACATAGGGCCACATATAATAAATACCCCGTGGAATATGAGCAAAACAATATACAGGATATATTGACATTTGAAATAGGTCGCTTGTGTGCCCTCAAATTTGTCTATAATTTATAAAACTAAGTGCGGTGCATATGGACGTTGGCCAAACTTAAAAATTATAGATTAATACGTGGAAAAAATATAAGCTATTATGTACCGAAATTTTTTTCAATTGTTTATGTTGGTTATTAACATTCTTGGGGAAAAAAATATTTTTACTATAAGAGAAAACAAAATTTCTTAAAAAAACAAACAAACTATCTTTTTAGACACAAAAAGTAGTTTTTCATGTTTAGTGAACTAAATAAGAGAAAATGAAACTGTCAGATATATAATTCTGTTAGATTTTATAAATTCTGTTATTCTCCTCTTAATTGGTCTATAACTTAATAAACTCTTCTCTTAATTGGTCTATACTGTTTGTCTAAGATAGGTACTTTGACCGTCACTAAGTCTGTGACAGTCTGGTGCTATGGAAACAAGAAGGCATTTTAGGGAGGGTAGCTTCGATGAAGAGGTTTCCTTTTCTCTCGCCGAAACCAGTCCTAAAGAGGGACCCCGCACCCCTACTTGAAATAATCATACCTCGTTACCATAGTCACCGCCACAGCTCCAGACGAATGTCTGGCAGAGTACCTATCTTAGACAAACAGTAGGCAAGTTGTAAGAGGCATTTTCAAAAAGTAAAGATACTTCACCAATAGCAGCAAAGGAAACGTTTCTGTGAATTTATAGGCAACTCGAAGAGTGACCTTGAATGTTTCACTTTTCTTTCAAGATTATTCTTTTAGTTTGATTATGAATCTTGTTTGAGCAGCAAGTTTTATAGTGTCTGCATCAATTCAGAATCCCGCCAGGCGTGAAGCGCGTTCAGTAACATGTTTTCTTCATACAAAAAATGAGCATTTAGTGGATATTCATAATGAAATTCATTCTGTATACAGAAACGTGAATCAACAAAATATATTGAAATGGTGTTACGCTTTCTCTAAAAGTAAGAGTGATGTTCATGACAAAATAAGAACAGGTAAACAATTTGTAAACACTGATGCCCTGCTTCGAAGAACAAAGAAAGCAATTTGAGCAAATAGGTACCTCAGATTAAAAGACTTGCATAAAATCATATCACAGGTGCCTATGAGAACCCTTTATGAAGCTGTTACTGTTATTTAGATTTTAAAACATGCTAGTGCAGATGAATTTAGAATTAAAAAGAAAAGGGTAAATTAGATTGAAAGAAAATATTCAGCTTTACTAACTTTACTTATTTTTTTCAAATTGTGTCCTACATTCACAAAATTTTAAATTTACTATTAGTTACATAGGTAATATGCTAACACAGATAAATGATGACAAACAAATAAATATTACCAATGTTTGTTTACTCATCCTGAAACTATCTAGATATGTCCTATACTGATAAAAAAAATTCTTTAAAAATTGCAGATAGCTCTTTTTTTATAAAAAAAAATAATAAATTTGTAATGTTCAACAATAAAGTTTTGGTTTGTAGTAATAAAATATCCAAACAAAAACAATTGTTATTCAGAAAATGTTTATGAAAAACACTTTTGAAACAAATCCTTACCAAATATGAAAATTTTGCTTGGACGAAAGAGCTTGCAATTCAATTCGTCCCGGGACCCATAGAATCCTTTTTTGGCTTTGGCAATAAAAATTCTTACTAATATCACCTTTTCATTAAGAAACTCGAAACAGCCCCCAGAATGCCAGTTGTTACACAGCAGTCTGTTTTGAGAATATTAGGCAGAAAGCAATTGATTATTTTCGGGAATGAATATGATGTACATAATTTTATTTTAAAATCAATTGTAATTAAAATTATAATCATAAATTGAGATCACTTATAATCCCTTAAATTATAAGCCCTCTTATAAGCTTGAGTGTAAGTAACTCTTTGCTTGCAGTCATTTAATAGCATTTTGCACCTAGGACATAGCTATAAACCCAACTGAAAACAGTGTAACTGAAAACAGATCTTGAAGTGAGAAGTCTCAACATCAATGTCTCCTGCTTTTGTCACGCTGAAAAGTTTTATCAATTGCAGAGGGAAAAAAATATGAACACATTTTAGCTTCAAATTACTCAAGTGTCCCAGTGATATTCAAGAACTATTCAGTGAGTGTGGCCTTGCTTTTAAATTAATCAAAACTTGTTTGGCATATTATAATTTTTTTATTGTCAATTGAATATGAGTATGCAAGACAATTTGTTGATGTAAATATTACAGAGAGTTGAGAAATAAGAGCCATTAATGTATGCTGTTAAATTCCTGGAAAAAAGCTATGCACTTTAAGAATCACAAATTAATATTGAAATTAAAAAGAACAATGATGTCAATAAAAGAAAATGAGTGATTACAATAATCAAAAAACAATTTATTTGAGGAAGAAACTTATAATCAGTTAAGGCTAATTTATCTGAGGTCTTTTTCTAGAACCACATAAACTAGATTTGAAGATTAAATTCTTACGTTTGCTCTACCTGCCCTCAGTAGAATAGTCACAGTTTAGAAACGTTTTTTACCTCACTTAAGAAGCTTCTATCTTTCCCCTCTCTATGGCAACAGCTAATGCTTTATCCACAGAATTCTCTGAGCATAATTTGTTTGCATTTCGATATTTTGAAAAATTCTTTCAGCATTTGAAACTTCATAGTTTACTCTAATGCACTGTGAGCTCACTTTTTTATGCAGTAACTTTGAAATTATTAATAGAGGTGAAATATCAATATGAAAGTACAGTCTAGAAATTTGTTTTTCATCAAAATTCATTCCACAATTCTTGATTTCTGAGTACACCTGACAGAGCTATATATTTCAAACTTCCACAAGAAATAATTAGCAATTATTTTCTTCAATTATGAAATGTGTTATAAGTCGAGAAAATTGAAAAGATACTAAAAAAATTATTACCACTTCTCTCACCAATAGGAGTTCATGTTCTAATTGGAGATATCTTTTTTTAGGGGGAGGTGAAATAAGCTTTCTTTAAATAGCTTTGTGGTTGGGTCTTCCATTCCTTATGATTGAGAATAGATTGATTTATTTTATTCTGTTTTTTGTTTTAACAAGTTACTAATGTGTTTGGTTTTTATAGCAGATTGGGTCTGGGAGACTTTTCCATTCCTATTTCAGTCAATTTTTTCTCTTTTTTTAAAAAAATTTAACACATTCCTTTTTTTTTTTTTTCAATGAAAAGTAACTAAACATACCTTTACCAATTTAGACAAATTGATTACATTAAATCTATTTATTTATCTAATCTATTAATCTAATTGAAAGCTTTAAAATGAATATGTTGTTAATTATATTATAAAGTAATCACATAACATAATGATACCTTATTATGCAATATTTTATGATAAAGATATTTTGTCAAAGCTCTACATTTATTAAATAATTAATGATGTTAATTTCTTTTTCAATTAATTTTTACTTTTAAACATTAATAAATTGTAAGTAAAATTATGTTCAGTCAACAGATGTGGTTGAAATAGTGGATACAAAATAACTATAAAAAATTCTTAATTAACATGAAGATTTAACTTTTTACAATTATTACAAAATAATCTCTTACCAAGTTTTTATAGGAACCAAAATTTATAAAAGAATTTGAAAAGCACGTTGGTGGACGAAATTGCAATGGTAACTATCGGGAACTGAATCTGTGAAATCAAATGTGTGCCAATACAAGGAAACATTTTAGGATATATCTGTTGAATACTTTTTAATTTTGGGGGAAACAATCTGTTTAGCAGCAAAAACAAAAAATAGTTGTGGGGGCTGAGAATGTTATAAAGAATGTTACATGTTATAAAGATATTAATAATATTGCATGTCTTAATATTGCATTATAAATAATCACAGTTTGAAACTGTAATTCTTTATAAACATGTAAGTTCAGATCACCTAGTCTCATAATTGCTTTCAAGTAAATATTATTTCTAATTGTAAAATAGTAATAATTGTTATTTTTTCGAAGAAGAACAATTATTTAAATCCTATTCAGAAGATAATTACTGGAACAAACTAAACTTTTTAAATGAAAGTAGCAGACGTTATATCGGCAGAAAAAATCATAAACCTACAAAATTGCACATCAAACAACAGGATACAATTACTACTGGAAATAATTCTTGTCAACATTATGGTTCACACATGCATCATTATCTTATTGAAACGGCTACATATAGGTTTTACAGCCTCACCTCAAAGTTTAATACAGGCCTCTTTGTAAAAAATCCCAAAAAAGCACATAAAGGAAATCCCTGTAAGAAAAAGCATGTTAAAGCAGTACTTTAATATTTATATGAATTTAATGACCAATTTAATTTGAGCTGTTTAACACCCACTTAATGTAACTTAATATTATTAATTACTTATTAAAAACTTTATTTCTAAAATTTGAGAGAATATGTTCTTATTGTTTTATATCTATATATTTAAATGTAAGTAATGCAATTATATATTTACATAATATTACATATTATGTATGAATTAAAAGTAATCTTTCAGAGCATCAATTCTGTGATAAAGTCTTGTGATTATTAACTGAGTTGCTAGTTAATTTGACTTGTGCAAATTAACTGAATACTTTATTTATTTTTAATTTAACAATTGTATTGTTTCTGACAAGTTAAAATATTTTTCAAAATTTAATTAAATAGAGTAAATTATCGAGTTAAAATTATGATTCATATTTCTTGGGATAAAATAATGTATATTTAATACTTGAACGCTTAACTTACTAAATCGATTAGCTCTACAAACATTATAATAACATGAAAAAATAATTTTATATTCAATGGCTTTTTTTTTTAAAAAAAAAAGGTTTCCTTTTCTTTGAAGATGCCAAATTATTAATTTTTTTTTATTTGAATATATACAGTTAAAATCCATAACAGTGCTTAGAAAATTAAACATAAAAAAAATCAGATTTAACTACTGAAAGATTCATAAATAATAATAGTTATTTATTTCATTTGTGTTGTTAAATTTTAAAATTTCTATTTACTGATCTTTGTATTTTTTTATATTTGATGAATTCAAGAAAACAAATTTTACTAAGATTCTATAATCAAATAATATTAAAACTGTAAAATGAAAATTTTTTTAAAGTGAGGCATACGAAAAAGTGAATATACTAGTGACAATTGAATAGCACATTCATGGAGATTTTGATGAAAAATGGATTTCTAGAGAGTACTCACTTTTTGATAATTCACCTCTATTAATAATTTTAAATTTAGAGAAAAGAAAAAAGCGAGGTCACAGCGCAACAGAGTTAACAATGATGTTTTAGATACTAAAATAATTTTTTCAAAATATCAAATTGCAGATACTTCCTCATTCAAAACAAAATCTACAATAAAAAAATTATCACTGTTAAAAAGTAAACCAGATGATTTATGTGAAAAACAAAAATGTTTTTTTTTTAAAGGTCAAATATCATGAGTATCAACTTGGATAGCAGAAAAGTCATTTTAAAGCTGCAAAATGAACTATGTTATTATATTTTCCAATAAACTAAACAGCTTTAAAGTAGGTTATTGCTAAGCAAAAAGATGAAATTATTGATTTATTAAATTTTATATCAAATTCTGGAAATTAGTCTTCTTCAGTTCTGGAAATTGATCTTCTTCCTTGCTACCCTAAACTTGATGTCATCCCCAGAGGTAGAAGCTTTAGAACAACAGATCTTTTAATCACTAAAAATACTTTGAAGCAATTTTAGTGGCGGTCTCCTCACACCCTTTTTTTTGGGATGTTAAAAGCCATTAAGTAGGACTTAGCGTTTTACTTTGGGAAGAGAAGCCTCCTAATAATTGATTTCGAGCCTTAATGTGCATAGATTTTATACTTTGTTTTTACAAGAATTTTCAACATACATAAAAGAGCCAGTCATTGCAAAGCACCCTGTAAATGCATCATTCCTGATTCAGTGACTTTTACTTAATTTCCAACTTGTACATTTCTAATTCGACCTTCATCAGCTAAGCTTATTAGATAGACCAAACTATGTGTGGAGGCTAGTTTATAAACAGGATTCAGGATCTGTAATGTACAAAACAACAAATTACTTTACACACAGTACAAAGGCAGGCTGTAACTAAATTGGAAAAGTTAACTTGGTATTTCATTGCTAATTTGTTTTTGGGAAGAGTAAAATATCTTTGATCACTATGAATTAGTAAAAGTTATAACGTAAGTTTACTTGTAAGGAATTTTACAAGTAAATATCAGAGTCAAAAGAAAAAGAGACGGTCATCAATGATAATTCACTTCTCCTGAAGAACAGGTGAAAATTAAATAGCTTTACAGCTCATTTTATCTTTTTTACCAGGAACCATGAAAGTAACAGCCTTGGTTGGATCACTACATGAAAAAAGAAATTATGGTAATAATTAATGATCTATGATGCATACTGCTCTTTGAAAAGAAGAACAGGAAAAATGGTCTTTAAAGTTAAATTAATGAATAACCTTTTTACAGAGATGGAACAGCATAGCTATCAACCTGGATAGCAGAAAAGCCATTTTAAAGCTGCAAAATGAATTATGTTATTATATTTTCTCATAAACTAAAGAGCTTTAAAGTAGGTTATTGCCAAGCAAAAAGATGAAATTATTGATTTATTAAATTTTATATAAAATGAAATCAAAGATCAATAAGTCACAATAATAAAATAAATGGCACATCTCCAGATTAGCTGGCTTACAGGTTGCTTAGAGGAAAGAAGTGTACCACTAAAGCATAAGGAGATACTAAAACACACAAAGATATTGTAAAATAAGATTGACCTTCACTTGACAATTGTTCAGAAGCAAAAAGAAATCTTTTCATTTCATGTTGAAAAATTGATTTTATGCCTTAAAATGTAAAAATCCCAACTTACAGACAAATAAAAAAAAATATATAAATTGCTTTAAAAATCAGAAGTAAATAAAAACCAGAAAAAATATATTTTACCCCAGAATATGTGGACCCTATTACAAATATGTCTCTTATATTTTTATACTGATACTGAATCATGTTTCAACAGTAATTTACTTTGTGTATACAATGTCAGGTTCAAATTAGATACTGCACTGTGATGTTTTGGAATTTTTTTCTTTTGTTAATGATTAAGTTAATGATTCGGCCCATTTACTGAGGTGAGCACACACATGAACCAGTATGTTTATGTTAAAAATCATGATTAAACTGGCGCTGCTACTCACTCAAAATTTTTATGAGTATGCTTTCGATACTGCTATAGTCAGCAATTCTTGAAATCAGTAGATTTGTGAGCTTAATCTGAATGCGACCATGTTTAAAGAATTTGAGGACTCACCTCCTAGGAGAATTCAGGTAGTAATCAAGTCCAAAGACAAAGTTAACTTAAATAATACTTTTCATAATTTCTCTAGGGATAACTAATTGTTTGTGCATTGAGATTATGACTCATAACTATTTAAAAATTATTATCCATTATTAAAAGTATTATAAATGTTACAGATAATTTTCATTTAAGATCTTAATTTCTATAGTATAGTAAATGAAAAGCTACGTAAGTATTACTATTGAGATTACAAGAGAATATATAAGAAATATTTAATATATATTATTATGAAGTTTTCCTCACCTCATTAAAAATACGAGCTGAAAGAAGATCAATTTGTACTCCTACATCACGCATGTCCCCACTGTATCTGAAATATAAATCACACTTTTTATTTCACATTACAAATAATTAAATTGAATGTATTGAATTAAATTTTGTGACACTAAGTCTAAGTAAAGCAAACATAAAAACAAATTGCAAAGAAAAACTGGTTTGAGGGATGATTTTTATTCAAGCTAGAACAGGGTGAAAGGTTGTTTAAGTACAAAACAAAATCATTGTTGGTTGGACAAACAAAGTCTGTTTTGGATGATGGGTGTGGAAGAAATTTGATATAAGATTTGTAAGGACCATAGGGAAAAGAAATCAGCAATTAAAAATTATGGAGCAGCGCCACCTGTAACTTTTAATGAATGTACATGTGCTCAATGATCCAGAAGGAAGAACGTATGTAACCATCAACGAGACAACATCTCATCGTCTTAACTAAAATAAAAGTTGTTTTTGTTTTCTCGCATCATTATCAATCAACATTCATCGAATTCACAACAAATTAGTTCAAATCTCAAAGACCAGGAGTGTAAAAGGAGTGCATAAAATACCAGTTTGAGACTTCTAATTAATCCAAAATATGTTCAATGTGTGTTCCATTGATTAATATAATTCAGAAATTAAATTGTGATTTAAATCACTTGATATTTAAGTAAGTCAAATGGTTTAAATTAGTTGTTTAAAATATAATTTTTAATTAAAAAAAAACTGTCATGAATAATGACTCTCAGAAAGCACTGATAACCTTGATTTCCTACAGATAGTTTCAAGAGTAATGAATAGCACACTTCCTATTATTCATTAAAATATCGCTTTGTTTCTCAGGCTTCCTCTTACCTTACTGGCATTAATGCTAAAGAAAATTTACTTACATTGTGAAAATTCTTATTTTATAGGAACTATGTTCAATGAATAGCAAAAATATGTATTGCATAGTAAAAATATTAATTGAAAGTGACTTTATGGAGTCGTCATAATTCCTATCAATAGCTTGTTCTGTTTTTTTTTAAAGTAGGATAAATTCAGTGGAATAGACAGGATATTTGTGTGTGATTTTTATAATTTTTAACTTGATTGGGGAAGTCAATCAATTTAGTCTATTCTTATACAAATGAAAATTATCAATTATATAAATATGCATAATTTAAAAACATAATTAAAATGGGAATTCCACAATTCTTTTTTAAAATCACTATTTTTTTTAAAAAATCCAGGTCCAATACTATCTTTATTTCATCCTTAGTTCATTAAAAATAAAGTATGGACACATTAAATAAATTATTACAACAACGAATATGATATATTACATCATTACAATAAAAATATTTACCTTATGTAAGTCCAAAGGCAAAGAGTTAATAATATAACTCCCATAATAAGGTTACAAAAATGAGCAATTGCTGTCATGCCAATCAGAGAAAATATTCCAGCTGAAAAGTATATTATAATATCTAGAGTAAAAAGTGTAGCAGGAGTTTTAGCAGCTGCAAATATATTTTTTCCATCATTATGCTTTTTGTAATTCAGGTACAGAAGATCAAGCTCCTTAAAAAAAAACAATATAAAACATAAAGCAAATAGATTGATTTAACAAACAAACAAATGACATTCATGAAACAATGCTGTTAAACATTATTTTGTAGTTTCATTAACAAAATAATGCACCACAGTGCAAAATAATGCATATAATAAAAAAACTAGTAAACTCAATATTTTTAGAGTTATAAATTTTTTATGATTAGGGTTATCTAAGTATAACTTTCAAAAATGTAACAGTAGTTTCACGAAAAAAGAGCAAAATTTGTTAAGTAACGTGTTTCTAAATTATATTTTCAAAAAGATGTTTTTGTAATTATAAATTAAACTTCAAAAAAATTACAATTTAAAAGAATTAGTTTTTAAATTAAATATAAAACAAATTAAATTATTTATATTGAATAAAACAATAAACAAATTATTGTTAGTTGTTCCAAAATGTAGTTAACTATTGAACACACAAATGAACTCAAATTTTAATAATATCCCAACACATGATTTAATATTCCATATAAAATTGAAAATTTTTTTAAAAGCGAAAAGCTTTTATTTGTTCAACTGGAGAAAGGGTTGAGGCAATTATGTTTTTGTTCCACACATGATGCATGAAATTGATTAAAATATTCTGTAAAATTTTTTTAAAAATATATCTATACCTGGGATATCTTAGCACCAAATGCGAATACATAAAAGTAATTTTATTCATATTCATAAAAACTGTAAAACATTGTAATTTCTGATTGTTCCTCTGATGTTGAATCAACTGATTAACTTTAGGCTACACAAGAATGAAGCTAAACGATGTGAAATAAGTACAAAAGATATAACATTATTTGTGCTTTTTTTCATGTAGTTAAATTTTATTCTTTTATTTGATACTTTCAGAAAAAGGCGAGTTTTTTAGAAGTAAATCAGTAAAAAGAGCATTTCTAACTATAAAAACCCTATGTTCAGTGTGCAAAAGAAGGGGGGGGGGAAAAGAAACACCCTAAATAACTTTTAATCTAATGATCAGATTTTCATGTATTAGGACTCTATCTTATTGATTTGAGGAGTGATGACTGAAAATATGCTAATCAGTTAATGTATATATTTTAATATAAATCAGACATAAAAACGTACTTTCTATGAATAAATATACTTTTTTATGGATTTGGATTCCTTACTCTCAAAATATAGGGGATATCAGGTAAAAATGGTTACAGCAATTTGGTCAGGAGAGCAATCAAAAGTTTGTACCCTTTCTTGTTATTTTTACTTTTTTGTAATCCCGAGAACTTTCTAAAAAGTTTGAAAATTTTTCACACAATTTTAAAACTTGTTTATTCAAAGATGCCGCGCGAAAAAAATTTAATAATTATTTATTATTTTATATAGCAGCCAAAAAGAAAAAAGAACTGGAATGTATAAAATTTTTTACATCATTTTAAAGAATGTAATTTTATATAGCTAAATACAAAATTTTATTTCCTAGGAACTATTTATATCGATTGAGAATTCAAATCCAATGATTTCATAACTTAAAATATCGTATGCACTAACTAATTTGCTTATTTGAGATCACCCTCCTTGAAAGAAGTTTGAGTCCTAGCGTATAAAATCTGATAATAAAAATCAAAAGTTATTCAGGATACTTCGTCTCTTATTTTATTTCTTAATACACACTGTACATGTATGAAACACGTTCTTTATTTATGTAGCAATAGAGTGGAACTACTGGTCATGGAATTTTTTTGATGAGAGAAAAGGTCTGATTTTACATTATTTTCTTGATAGCAACATCCAGGAAATTACTTACCATACTTAATCAGCATGAGGGATAAAAGCTCATTTTTAAGATTGAGTCATCACAGCATATCATTAATTCCAAAAAGCAGAAACCAAGTAAGCGATAAAAATAAACAACTTCAATTAATAAACAACTTCAATTAAAAAAAATGAAACCCGCTGAGAGTAAAATATGCTTTAGCCTACCTTTAAGAGTTTTTCACAATATTGCCTAGAAAATTCTTCTCCTCCCATTTTTCTAGTGTAATTGAAAAGTATCTCACATTCATTTTTTAAATGATTATGATGGAGCTCTAACTGCTGAGGTCTTATATAAGGCTTATCACCACCACAAATCTTAAAAGTAAGAAACATTGTTAAATATGTGAAAAAAATAAAGAATTATATTTAAAAGAATTATATATTAAATATAATCCATAAATAGAGCTTACATCTAACACGAAATCATTTAAAACCTTTCCCACAAAGAAAGTAATAATATTGATCTGATTATCTCATAAAATGTAATGATGTGTCTTTAGTAGCTTGGGAAATTGATCAGTCCCACGTTACTAATTCCTATTAATATTTAAATATATTGTCCAGAGAGTTACAGAAACACTCCTTCCAAGGTCAATTGTCTCTTCTCCATCCACCAGTATGGAATGTTCTCATTTCAGAGCCTCCGGCCTTTACTTTAACAAAATTCTATAATTTCTTCATGTTCCTGCATCTGTTTCAATAAACAGCCACACTACAAATTTAGAATGTTAATGCTTTCAAATCGTAATAAATATACATATGAGTGATTCTTTTTAAACATGAGAATTTGGAATAATTTTAATATAAATAATTTTAACAGCGATATCATGATCGGTGAGAGCTGCCTACACGTCGGCGTTATAGGACGAAGAATGAATGCTAAATTAGATTGTTCTGTAGAAAAGAGTTAGACTTAATTATTAATTCGGGAATTTTAAAATCTAGACATTGTGTCTCCATCTATCCGGTATTTTCCCTTCTGGACGGTCAGGTGCTTTTCAATGAGGAAGTAGATGATGCACTTCGCCCAACTCTTACATATATATATGGGTGATTCTCACAAAATATGACAAATCGGACCAAAAAATTTCTTTAAATTTAAAGTCTTCAAAATAATCTAAACTTTTTTTTGTATACTTCTTTAGTTACACTTATTAATATCTTACAGACAGCAGTGTAGTTTACTGACATTTGCTCGAGAAAAAAAAAAAAAAAAAATAGAAATTCACCAAATCTTAATGCCAGGAAAATGACATATTAGCTTAGAAGTTTAAAAAACAGTCATTTTAGGTTATTAGTAAGTAACTCAACTTAAGCCTTTATGTTAGATGGACCATAAATTGCTTAAATTAATTCTTTTTATCCACTGTAGAAAGAAACACAAAAGTTTTTGATGCTAATATGTACAGAATAAAATTGTGTATCAATCAATCATTTGAGATCATTAAATAAATAAATAACTTTCATTAAATCCAAGCTTATTACAATCATACATACATTACAATCATACATACATTACAATCATACATAGACAAACAAATTGACTTTCTGAGAGTAAACTACTTTTTTAATGGACTCTGGTATTTAATCTTGAAAGGCTGGCAATTTGGAAAATAGACTGTTCTTAAGCAGAGAAACTGAATTTTCCTATAATATTCAGTGGCTGAGGTTTTACAAGTTGTTAATTTTCAGAATAAATTTTCACTTGCATACACATGTTAAAAAAGGATTTGACTGTTGAGGTACTTTTATGAGTAAGCATTCTTCCAAAAGAATATTTGATATTTTAAAAAATGAGTAGAAATATCAGGGGCTGCACTAAGCATTCACTAGCTCGGCAAATGGAATAAAATTATAAATTTGGCGAATAAAATTGTGTTTTGGGAAAAGTATTGCAGAGTGATTTTTTTGCAGGTTAAAAAAATATATAAAAAAAAACTGTTAAGATTTGCATTTGGCAAAGACTTTCAAAAAATTTGTGAGTACTTTTGATATTTGGCTAATAATTTAAAATCCTTAACACGGAAGAACTATCACATATCTAACGTTTTATGCATGTTAGACAGTTATTCATCCAGCCTTCTGCTAGGTGAATAAATTTCATTACAAATAAAATGTTAAAAAACTGTTTCAGGAATTAATTTCTATCACCAGTAAACTATATCTATGCAAACACTACTATCCTTAGCACATTTAGAAAGTTAAAGGTTCACTTCATGAATGTAAAATAAGCTATTTAAAATGAATAAATATACCTTTTCCATTGCGCTACTGTAGTGATCTTTTGCATTAGTAACAGCTGTTAGGTTATTAGCCTCAGCTGTTGCCTGTAAAATTATTATCGAAATTCAAATATGATCATAATAAACAAATAACAAAGAAAGAAGATTGCACCTTTGTCAGTGTAAAAACATTGAAAAAGAAAAATATAATAGAATCAAATTAGTAATAAATCATTTGTTGGTCATATGTGGGGCATTTTGTAACAGTTTTTTTTTTCATTATTTCCACGTAATATACTTAGTCTTTTTTAAAAATAGAAATTTTATGTGTAATTTTTATTAAGAATTTTTATTACTTTATTAAGAGTCACAACTCAAAATATATTATTTATAGTAATTAATGCTTGTTTGCAATTGAAGGCTTTTATTACCCAAGAAAAATGACATTTTTAACTATAACACAACTTTAACAATAATTCTACTTTTTTTAAAAGTAACTTGCAAAATTAATTTAAATTCTTTGTTTTTAATGAAATAAGTAACAAAAAAATTTTCCTAAGAATTTCAGTTTAATTAAATTTTAATTTATCATGGTTGTTAAAAAAAGGTTAATTTGTCAGTCGGACGTGGCACAGTCAGAAGAATTTTTTTTTTCATTATACAGGGTGTTTCATATTGAATGGGACAAAAAGAAAACATTATTGTAAAAGTTATAATTAATGTATTTAGAAAATTCAAATTTACCTCAAAACTACATTTATTCAAGTTTCTACAGGTGTTCAATATGTGCCCCTCTGGTGACACGACAAATGTCTACACGGTAATCAAGCTCCTGCCACACTCAAGATAGCATATCCCCTGTGATGGAGTTCAACACTGCAGTTATCCGCTGCTTCAGTTCCTCTAAGTCCTGAGGAAGTGGAGGCACAAACACCTTGTCTTTAACGAAACCCCAGAGAAAGAAATCACAGGGCGTTAGATCTGGTGATCTCGGCGGCCAATGAAGACATGTCAAATCCTGTGGCCCAGCACGGCCAATCCAGCGATGGGGTAAACGTTCGTTCAGGAACTCACATACGTTGTTATTCCAATGTGACGGCTTGAATTGGAGACGCTTCCGTAAAACACGCCACACCGTTGTGTGAGGCACAGCCAGTTCTGCACCTGCACATCGCGTTGATTTTGAGGGACTCCGTAAAAACGAATCACGAATTCTTTCAACAACTTCGGGGATTTTTTTCTTTCCATCCTGGGCTTTTGTTCTTGCATAAGCAGCCAGTATCCTGGAACTGCTTCACCCACCTGCTTATGTTATGCCGATGCGGTGGTTCTTTACGAAATTTCGTGCGAAAAGGTCTTTGCACAACAGTTACCGAGGAGGTTTCTGCACATTCCAAAACGCAGTATGCTTTCTCCTGCATGGACGACATTTTGTTTAACAGCGCCTCTAGCGGCGAGTTCGTCATTCGATGATTTTTCCTTGTTGCCAAATAAAACTTGTATAATTGTAGTTGCAGAATAAATTTGTTTCAGCTGAATAAATCCATTACGGCAGTCACACTGCGCTATTCTTTTTGTCCCATTCAAAATGAAACACCCTGTATAAGTACTTTTTGTTTCATTCATAACTGGACATTTAAACTTATTATTTTTTTTTGGAAGTTATGTGGATTTTTTAAACTAATTATTTTTTCTGATTCTTATCTGAAATAACTTTTCCTGGATATGTTTCAGATTCACCTAGCTCAATTGGTGAAGATTCAAACTTTTAGTTTGACTTTTTTTTTTATCACTGGCATTGAATTTAAGACATCAATTAATTTTGGCAAGTTACAGCTGAGCAATGGTGGTAACTTTGAAAAAAATGTTTTATAGTTTTTCTCCATTGACAAACTTACTGATTTTGAAAGAGCATTAAGAGTGTTTCTTTTTTCTGTGCAGTTGCAAAATATAAAGTTAAAAACACTTGATAACACTTTTACTCCCAAAAGGTTTCAAAGTTGATACATTGATTTTGCATAACACTTTTAAATATTTTTTAAAGTAAAAATATTCCCACTTACCAATAACATACTCTTAGGTTCTGGAAGCTCACCACATTGAAATATTTTCACATATGCCTAATTAACAACGAAATTTCTTAGTCAATATTTTCAGAAACAATAAGAATGATAGAAATACAGATATTCATTTTCTACATAATAAGGCACACCATTCTTATGCTTAAAACTTCCTACAAAGCATAAGAAACTGCAAAAATCCTAGTAGACCAAGTTATATTTTTAACTTAATTTTTAAAATAAAGAAACAGTTAATTCCATATTAAGCAAAGCCAGCAAAAATATTAAGGAAGGCATCTAGAAATTAAAAATATCATATCCTTTGTTTGTTTTTCTTTTATTATAAGCATCTGTCATGTTTGGAGTTTAAAAATAACTAGATGAATAGATATTTAAGCAGGAAATTTTTTTAAAGCTATGTATTGCTTCTCACTCTCACAATAAAAAAGTAAGTTTTAAAAAAGTAAGCTTTTAAAAGAATTGTAATTTTTATACATTAATTGGGAAACATTAAACAAACAAATTATAGAGCTCTTTTTTATTTGTTAAATGGTTATTGAACTCAAATTGCAAAGTAATTATTGAAAAGTAAAATAAACACCGAAAAAAATTAAAAAATTTATGGAATTATTTACTAAAAAAATTTGCTTAAAAAATAGTGTATTTAGAACGAAACCTTTTATGTTATTCTACAAGACACAGAAAGAAACTTGCAGTATAATTTTTTATGACTTAAAAAAAATTTTACTGATATTTTAAGATCATAATATTGACAGGCTTACGAAGAGAACTGGTTCTCAAGGTCACCCTTTCCAGGCATAGGGGGATAGCGAGAAAAATTTGATTCTTTTTTTTTGGGGGGGGGGTCATTTTTTTGTTTAAAAATGGTTTTATTTTTTTAAGTTCAACAATAAACCCAGAATTTTAAGCTACATATATACATAATTCTTTTTTTTTTAAATTAAGATTTTATATGTATTATTCAGTTGTAAAACCAACCATCTTCAGAACATGAAATTTTCTGTAAAAAATGGTTTTCTGCAACACTTAGCAAAAACACTTCAGTTTAAGAAGGATTATAATAGTGTGCTTTAAAATACAATATAAGGAGGCGGAGGTAAATGAAGGAAGAAGTTAGTTATTAAATTTTTCATTTTGGATTTAGCAAGTTATACAACTTACTTAGGAGTTGGGTGATTTTGTTGGTCTGCTGAAAAACAGTTCATCATAGCTGCCAACTGTTCCAATTAAATCGTATTTGTTCCAATGTTTTTTAGCTTTCTTTCGAAAATACAGTTTTAGTTCAAAATGTTTTTCATTTTTTTGTTATTTTAGTGTCTTTTCATTCCTTACACTGATGTTCTTTCAACCCTCCCCTGGTATAAAAACTAGAAACAGGGCATGTGATTCTTCTGGGAATACGCAGAATTCTGCGTATTTCAGGCCATTGGTTCCCTAACTTCTGTAAATCAAAATCTTATAATTCTATGGAATTTTGAAACTTTTGCTGAATCTCATTAACGAGACGTTTACATACATGTCATTCTTGTGCAATTTTTATTCATTAAGTTTGAGAAATTTTGCCATGCTGAATATTTGGAACTGCGTTGGAATCTTCTAATAACAGGATTCTTATTCATGAAATTTTAATATCAATCATTGATTTCAGTATTTACCAGATTTAAAAATTATGCATTGTTATTCCTATTCACCCAATATAAGTCTTATGTCGGTATTCCTATTCACTATGCAACTCACTTTGGAGTAAGCTGGTTTTATATCTGTTGAAAAACATTTCACTAGCCCTAAGCTATATTTCGTAATCTATTAAAAGTTTAAAAGCGTATGAATCCTCTTTTATCATTTTAATAAAAATTGGCGATGGAAATTGAGGATGAACTTATGTTTGTAAGACAAATACTATAAAAAAATAAAATGGTATAATTTATATAAAAATAATTTCTACTGAAACAGTAAAAAAATAACAAAGAAATTCTTCATAAAAGAAAGAATGAAAAAAGGAAAGTGATCCACTGTGTGAATCGATCCTCAAGCATCAAAACTTTATTGAAATTCATAGAAAAGACACTTGCTTTCAACAAAATAGGAAATACAAGAATAATAATTTCACATTAAAAAATTAAAAAAATTTCAAACTTCATGAAATTGTGTATACCGTAATTTTGAAAATAGTATCAGCAGCTTAAAAATGAATTAATTTTATGTTTCTGTACCTTAAAATATTCCAAAAGCTCTTTACAAGTAATTTTTTTTCCATTCACTTCTTTCAATATTAGATTTTCTCTAGAGAGCAAATGTGGAATCAAGAGTCTCAAACTTTCTTTGAAATTGTCTGCTATATCTAAAAAGAATAATAAAAGTTTTGTCAGTTACCTTCAAAAAGAGATTAAACACTTAAATATATTTAAATAAAAAAACTTATATGTGAAGAAGAAGTTAACAACCGTATTCCCTGCTTTCAGCTGGCTACTTCGTTGATAGAAAAAACTATATTCTTTTCGTGTTACTTAATGTTAATGATAAAGATAAAACAGGTTCAGCTCATGATACAACCTCGTGAACAGTGGGCAAAATAAAAAAGATATCTCCTTGAATTACTTTCGTTCTAATGATTGGATTTTCACGTACTAAGAGTCAATTTTAATAGTTCCTAAAATTAATAAAAAATATCTCTAATTTTCTAGGCAGTTGACAATTTTTTCTGACCAAAAAGCAAAGATTTTTCTTCTTTTTCATCTCCTTTGAACAGCAAATTTGAATTGATTTATAAATTATTTATGATTTTCCAAACTTTTAGAATTTGAATACTTTTTATCTGACATTAATTTGTTATTTATGATGTTTTTACTTCAGTTGTATGAGGATATAATAAAAAAAAATCAATATTTCATAACTTATTATAACTTATAAACAAAATTTTAAAGATAATCACTATTAGTTTTGATCGATTCTTCTGGGCAAGAAAATTTAAAGAAACAAAATAAAAAAAGGTGCCTGAAAGAATGTAGATGATATAATAATTCTAATGCTATTATGATTTCTTTGTTTTCCCCCCTTAATTTATAAACCTATTTTAAGATATTCACCATCACTTTATATCTGATATGATACTATCCTTTTAAATTCCATAGTTTTGTCAGGAGAGTGATCCTAAGTTTGGACCCCTTAATGTTAATTTTAATTTTTGCGTATTTCATCATGTCTCCAGAAATTTTAAAGTGAATTGAAAAATTTTAGCACACTAATATATAATTCGTTCATGCAAAGATAATTTCATGCAAAAAATGAATTTCAGCAAATATTTATTATTTTATGTAATAATGGTTGAAAAAAATTTTGAAATGTGAGTCAATTTCTCAGAAACTATTCAACCGATTTGCTCATATTTTGTATTATGCCCTGTAAAATTATATTCTTTATAATGGTGAAGATTTTAAGCGGTTGAATAGTTCCTGAGAAATTGACTCACATTTCAATATTTTTTTCAACCATTATTACATAAAATAATTAATATTTACTAAAAACTATTTTTTGCATGGAATTATCCTTGGATAAACAAATTTTACAATTGTGTGCAAAAGTTTTTCAATTTGATTAAAAAGTTCTTGAGATATAGTGAACTACGCAATAAGTAAAATTGAGGGGTTCAAGCTTTGGAACGTTCTCCTGACCGAACTATTTTGACCATATTTCCCAGATTGTGGCTACCCCCTATATTTTGGTGGTCAGAAATCCGAATCAATTGAAAGAAAGGTATGTTTATTCAGATAAAGTACGTTTTTTTTTGTCCGATTTTGTAACTTAAAATATCATCTGCACTAATTAATTAGCATATTTGAAGTAATTTCCTTGAGCAATTAAGATTCAGTCCTAGAACGTGAAAATCCGATCATGAGATCAAAAGTTATTCAGAGTTCTTTCTTTTTTGTGCACTGTACTATCCTATTTGTGTAATATGCCAATCCTAAGCGTCAAATGGCAACTAACAGTGTTAGTAACTTTTATTATCACTAATATGGATGTAAAGTGAGGTTGAGAAACTCTCCTTGTTAAATAGAAACTGCTATCTTGTGTAGTGACATTGTGGGTGGCTATCTTCCTTTATACATTTCTTTTTTTGTTATACCATTGAATCTAGTTGTTTTGTTATGTCTACCTTTTCTTTCTATTTTAATAGTAATGATTTTGCATCAGTTTCATTTTATGTATGCATGGCACCCCTTAAAGAGGTGTTAGAAAATTAATTAGAGATATGAGGAAAGTATAGAAGTTTAACATAAGAAAATAATAAAGCTTTTTAAAGGAATTTTGTATGAATATGCTAAATAATTAAAATTTAAACTAGTTACCAGAAAGTCTACCATCAAAATGAGGATTTGTTGCTACCTTAAGACCAGGATGAGGTAAAAGAAAACAAGAAGTATCAGCAAAGCAGGCACGAATGTGTTTTCGAAGCTGTTGAAGTTCCGGATGTTGCTTTTCAGAAATCTATAAAAAATACTTTAATTGAAATTAAAAAATTCAATAACAATAAAATCAGGGTCTGTACAGTCCTGAAATTTATTAATATAGAAGTTGAATTTCTACAATCCTAGTCAAAACTGAGTTGAGTTGAGAAAAAAAATAAAAGTGTTACAAAATTCTAACAAATAACTGAGAATGGCAAGACTGAAAACATCAAAACCTTATTGATTGCCAGAGAAAATCTGAAGGTGATTTTAAGAATTGTATTTAATTTCTGATATGTGTTTAATATGACAATGAAAAGTTTTTATATTTTCAGCCCCACTTTTTTTTAAATACTTATTTGTTAAATTTTAATTACATTTTTTTCATCATTAATTTGCAACCCTGAATAATCCCTTTTTTAAACTTTGTTTTGACAAATATTCCAAAAAATATAAAAAGATAAGCAAAACGGGATACCTAAGATATTTTTGGCAACTGGAATTCTAGATTATTCCAAAAGTGAAATGCAGCAGATGAGAGGTATATACCATATACTTTAATTCAATAACAAATAATTCAATAAGTTTAAAATTTCAGAAGAAGGGTGAATGAAATTTTTAAATGAGAAAAATCTGATTTACTTCTCAATGAAAATTCTGTTTGCTTTATAATTGTAAGTGAAAAAAGTTTAGATGTTTTGAGCACTCAAACACGGGGCTCACACTGAATATTTTAATGATGAAAATATAAGACAGAGATATTTTTAACTCCTCACTCCTCTACAAGCATATTTCATGCATTGAAAATTGGAATTACTAGTAAGATGAGCTTTCATGCTTTGTATTTTAAATGAAAATTTAAAAAAAAAATCATTGTGCATTCTCGAAACCTCCTTGAATTTTTTCCTTACTTTCCCACTACATCCAAACTTTTCTATAGCAATAGAAATGCTTTTGTAAACAACTGAATGTAAAAGAGGGTTTTTAATCCTAGAAAGGGTAAAAATTATAAAAAAATTGCCTGACAAACAGTTGTAATAAACTTGAATATCAAACACCAGTATTTTACAAAATAACTCGAATATCAAACACCAGTTATTCTAAAGTATTTGAATTCCAAATACACTAAATATTTTATTAGTATATTAATGTAATCAACACAATAAACTGCCTCATTTTGCCCCATTGGGTAAAGTAAAATGGAACACCGATACAGCTCACATATAAAACATTTACATTTCACATACAAGCATGCCAACATCTGCACACAAATCATGAACCAATTTGTTACATTTACTGCACTTGATCAACTTTTCTACTGTATATTTGGTACAATACAAGCATATAATAACAGTTGACATAAAATATAATATGACCTTATAATAACAAATGACCTTATAATAAACATAAAATGAGCTCTTTTATCAATAGTATATAAGAACACCATACATAATCATATCATATAAGAATCATAAATAAAAAAAATAATTTTGTTTATCACTTAAATAAAAATTCAAAACTTAGCAGAATAATTAAAAATAATTCTTTATTTTTTCTTTTCAAGTTAATATATATGCACAAAAAAATAAATAAATAAATAAATAAAATACCAATACAATCATTCAATGGGACTAACATTTCAGAAAAAGAGGGAATAATGAACATGAAATTTGTAACTTGTATCAATATTTTTGTTATTTTAAAAAAAAATTATGAAAGTCAAATGCCTTCTTTTCAATTTTGTTACTTGTAACAAAAATAAAAGAATTTCAAAGTATGTACAGAGAAAATGCAAAGATTACAGTTAACAGGTTATAGATGAAAGTAACTTACAGTAAGTCGTTTCTCAAGAATTTTCCTTCCACCTTGTAATCCATAACTTGCCTCATATGGGTAACTCCAATCACGAACAAGAAAAAGGAGTTTCTAAAAAATAATTAAATAAGAATATTGTTACAAGATTTGCCTTATTATTTATTTATGAGTTGAAATAGATATTTTTGTTTTTTATGAATTTAATTTCAATTATTGTTGTTTCATTTCAAATGATAAGTTGAGAAATTTGCCTTTCTTCAGTGTATCTCTCCTATAAAAAAAAAAAATTAAGCCAAAAAAAAAAAACATTTTTAAAACATAATGCTACAGAAATTACAATTCATAAAGCACTATTAATGGGTTTTTAAACTAAAACAATTACCTTAAAAGAATATTTCCTAATAAACTGATATACTAATGTATAACTGATTTTTATATTTACTCATTTTATTCAATTATAGTTTCATTTAAAATAATAATTTAACAGATTTAGCATTTTTTAAATACTGCATTAAATATTAAACGAATAAAAAAAACTTTATTCAAAAAATTATGTTACGAAAACTGCAATTTTTAAAATACTATTGTTGGTTTTTGAACTAAAAAATTACCTGGAAAGGACGTTCCCTGGTATCTTCAAGAGCCAATCTTCCATATTCTGTAAAAAGCTATTCATAAAATATTATTAAGCGCAGTATCAATTTAATGCTATGTTTAATTACAATAAAAGTTATTATATAATTTAAACGTATTGATTATAGATTTAAAAACTGCCATATGCCATCTAAACATAAAAATTATCAAAAATAGAAAAGACAGAAATCTGCAAGAAATTTACCTGTAAGTGTTGCAGATCATTTTCTTGGATGTTTTGAGGAAGATTATACACCTGTATAAATTTAATAATTTTTTGATCAATTATAAATAAAAATCCTATATTTCAATTACTAGTTGATACTTTTTAAAAATTTGACAACAAAAATAATGCTAAAAACAATATAGTTTACGAGTAAAATCATTTTCGATTAGTTTAAAATATCTGGACTTAATGATACGTTTTTAATTAATTACATTACCAATTGCATCTTGAATTTTTATTCTTTTCATAGTTATTGAAAACTTTTACTTTCTATTCACAGTAAGTTTCACAATGTTATGCTGAGCTGATTTGAATGGATTTTGATACAAAAATAAAAATTTAAGTTTAGAGCAATTTGACCAATGAGAAGTCAGTGTCACATAATTTTGATATGAAAGAGACAACTTTAAATATTTTTGTGTTTATAATTAAGTCCAGAGTTGGTTCATTATTTTTAATAACATATAACTTGTCTTAAAATTTCAGACTTACAAAGACAATGCAAACAATTAAGATTACAATACTCCAGCATTAAGTTATACCTTGGATCCATTTTGTTTTTTCATTTTTTAAACGCAGAATGTAATAATTCAAATAACTTAGAAATATTAAGAGAAATGCGATATAATATCATATAGTTAAAAAAAAATTAGTCCAAAGGTCAACATGGTGTTGTACTATAAAACTATTTTGCATGCTTGTTTACTAGACTTAAAAGTTGATATTAGTGCAATCAAAACTTATTTTGCAATCAAAACTTATTTCCTAAGAACATAGAAATTTTACATCTTATATGTGGCAAAGTCAACAAGGAATTATAATTTTGTTAACTAATGTTCAGAAGCATCTTTAGCATAGTCAAAGGTACAATTCTGTACTTTTAAAGCAAAAAGTGGCAAGTGGAAAGAAAAACAGAGCTACCAATAAATTTACCTTTTTTACCTTTACTGGCCGCCAGATAAATTCCCAAGTCTAGCCCTTTAGGATTATGATACTTTGGCACTTACCCAAAACTCAATGACTACAAAATTAATAAACCTTTTTATCACCAGTCTGAAAAACCTGAATTGGTTCAAAGCACAGCTGATAGTACCTGTTATTACATGTATCAACTACATATACGGAGTGCAGACTTTCTTTACTATGGGATGCAAAAATTCACAATGGTCCAAGGTACAACATTCTCATCTCTATAATTTCAGTCAGTAACTGCTCCTACTTAGATCTTAATTATAGTGAGGTAATAAAATCTTTGACAAAGATTGCCTACATTACAATCAGTGTATATTATAACAATAAATTGATAAAAGAATGAATGGAATAAAAACAAAATCCTTGACTTCCTTCAACAATGTGTCAAGGCTTTAAGGAGGTTTTTATGTAAGGAAACCAACAGTTATCACTCATGGTATTCTTAAAACAGAAATTTGTCACTTAAATTTGAGTAAATTGGGATAAACTATCATTTGTAAACAAATATTGTAGAAATAAATATTACAGTGACAAAATTAAGATACTTTGATTAAACTTTTATAAAATGTATTTTTAAAGAGGTTAAATAACTCATGCAATACATTAAAATACACAATAAATCCATGCATAATTAAAGTTATACAATGTCTCCTATCATGCATTTGTAAAAATAACTCTTAAAAATAGAGTTTATGTGATTTTCCAACAGAGCAATTATAGTGTTCACTTAATGTTTAAACCACAATTTAAGAAATGCTTTTAATTCTTAAGGTTTTACGTAATTAAAAAGCTTCTAAAATTATAGAAATAGAAAAACGCTTTCAGTGTATTAAGTAGTAAAAAAAAGTTTCCTTAGCAAATATATAAATATGTTTGTGTGTGTATTTATGTATATATATAAAGAAAAAGTGTTATTTGTGTCCTTTACCCTTATTCAATTTATTTTTCTTAAAATTGTTTTTCTATTTTTAAAATAACTATTAAAGTCCTCCAATTATACATTCTTATAAGTATCAAATTTATTATATCATAATCATTATGACTTAACAGCTCAATTTGAATGTGTAAAATATCACTTCAGACTCTGTCCCTAACATTAAAGCTAGATATTCAAAGGAAATTTTCACTACAAAGTACAATATTATTGATATATTGTTCCAATTTTTGTAGCTACATATTAAAGTTATTAGAAAAATATATTTTCTCTTAAATTTTTTTATAATTTCGCAATTCATCAGAAAAATTTTGTCCTGTAGTTTACTTGTCACAACTATCCATTAGTATAAATACAATTGAATTGCTCACAAAAGGCCACACATTTAAACCAAATAGGGATGAATTATAAGTTGGAATCTGTATTCTTCGTAAAGATATGAAATTTATTTAATTTTCAAATTATAATTTTTAAACTATAAATCTTACACATTTTTCCTGAACTGCATAAACAAAATAATGTAACCCAATTTTAGACAGTTTATAGTTTATTATAGCTTTTATCTTTTGATAAAGTTGGTTGATATAAATTAAACAAAAAAATTAGCTCAGTCATTTGGTTCTTGTTATAAACTAATTAAACTCTATATAGAATCAGTCTAACAAAATAAATGAAAGCAAATAAAACCTTTTATATAAGTAGCTGCTTGAATATAATCAGAATAAGTTTCACACACTTAGAGTATTCTAAACTAAAAATTAAATTCTTAGCATACCATATAAAGGAAAGGATTCCACTTTAATAGCACCAATTACCAAACAGATGTTCGCCAGATTTTGTAGAATCACATGATGAACTTATGAAAATGAAAAAAAGGCATTCTCTTTAAGAAAAACGCATATTTTGCAAGATAAATAATATTATAAACTGAATTAGTTACTATTAAAAGATATAAAAATATTATGAACATTGTGTGTGAAGATAAAAGTAAGAAAATCTTATTACAATTCAATTTTATTTTTTAAAAAAAGTAAAAAACCTACAGCCGTACAAACAGGATCCGTTATTTCAGATTATTGCTCGTGAACTTGAATTGCTAATGTAAATATAATTTGATACCAATCACTTATCCTTATTTATCATTAACTAATAAAAGTTAAGTTAATTCTTCATAATTAAATACCTATAAAAAACATTGCATTGAGACATTTGGAGTTTCAATTGAATATTTCATGCAAAATGAGGCACAAACCACATTGCACTGAACAGGTGTTTTATTTCCTGAAAGAATATTTTGGGAATAGAGTGATTGCACTAAATTATTTCATGTCATTGGAGCAGGCATGAAGTGTACATACTAGCCTGATCTTAAGCTGAACCTTGTAATTACTTTTTTGTGGGGTTCATTGAAAGACTGTCTACCAAAACAATGAATGAGCTAGAGGAATTGATCTGAAAGGCAAGTGCATCCCTTTCCCTTAGCACATTATAGAAGGTCATGACAAAATTCATTATGTTTGCGACACTGAGAATCCTGCACTTAAATTTAAACTATTCTTACAATAATTATAGTTGAGCAATTATATTGATCATTTTCAGTATTTAATCTCTTTTATTGCTTTTTTCCATTTTATCTAGTTTCTCCCAGCACCCTGGAAGAAATAGATTTCTTCCAGGTGGAAAAAGGTTTAACAGAGTCGCTGCTTATAAAAAAAAATGATAACAATAAAAGATAACAACAATTACACAAAATGTCTATAAAAATATCAATGATGAATATCGACTGATAGCTATTATAAAATGAAATTGTAAAGTGGAAAAAAATGAGACATAAATATTAAAAAAAAATTGTTGCTAATTTACTCCCCATTTGTTATCATCTGTTTCAATTTTTTAACACCGAAATGTTCTCTTTTGCATTATAGTGTATTTTTTCAAATAAGTGCTTCCACCGTGAACATGATGAGAATGCCATTAAAGAAAGTTTTAGAATCATTCTTATAGAAAAATAGAAAATATTAAAAAGGGAAAAACTATATGAGAAATGCATGAAAAATAATAAATATAAATAAAAGTTAGAATGATAGCAACCACGAAAAATAGATAAAAAATGAAATTGAAAAGTGGTAAAAAATATGAGAAATAAACAAATTGTGTTTTATTCTTAAGTCATTACCATCTGCTTCAAGTCCTTTAATATCAAAATATTCCTGTTTTCCATATAACGGTATTTTCCAGAAAAAGAGCCAGGCGCAATAAAAATCAATATCAGAATTGTTCATTCAGTAAATAGAAAAGGGGAAAAAAGATAAATAAAAGACTGAATAACAGATATAAAAATCAATGAAAATTTAAAAAAACTAATTTATTAGAAATTGCAATTAGAAATTAATTGCAAATGGAGAGAAACAAAGACAAATCCTTTAACAATTAATCCAATCTACCACAATATGCAACTACATTGTTGTGTTGCATTATTTTTACCACGAAGACATTGACATTATCAATGTTTGTACAATCGAAAAAAAATAATTATTCTGTTCAACATCAAAAATGATATTTTAAAAACTGGAAGAAAATGTGTAAAAAAATTAAGAATTAATAATAAAAAATATTTACTTTTGAAGATCTTTAAACACTGTTTGAGTTAAGAACTTTTGTTACAGATTTTAAGAATCGCCACACACTACATAATTATTTTACTTAGGTCAAAATAAACATGCATATATTTTTTTAAAAAATGAAGATGCCCATGTTAAAACAAATAAATTTCTTGTTAGTCAAAAACATAAAACTGGCAAATAAATTATTATTGTTATTTATAATATTATAAGAAACAGAAGCTCTTATATCCATAACATATAAACAACAAATCAATCAGTAACAAGCAAGTAAAAATGTTGCAAGTATTATTTAAATAAAAAAAAAAATTATGTTTTTTAAAATTTCCATAGTTTAAAGGTGTTACTTAACAAAGTATTCATCATATAAAAGGAAAGATTACCCAACACCCATGAATGCTGAAAATTAAAATCATCCAATAATTGGACAGACTTTAAAAGTTACATTTTCAAAGTGTACAAACATTCAATTATGAAGATTAGTAAAAATAGGAATTACTACCTAAGTGCAGCTACCTCAACTTATCAGATAACACAATTTAAGAAATAATATTTCATGACTTATCCAAATTTTTCAGAAAAAAGTGAATAAAATTCTAGACAACATTTTGCTGTGTATGGCAATATTTCATTAGAAATATATTTGTTCAATAAGAAATGAAACTTACTTTTTTAGAGAAAATTGTGAAGATTGCATTTTGTAAGAATCAAATTTTTACTAGGTGAAGGTTTAACATTTATATTTTATAAAAAACAAATATATAAATTATAGATGGATACAGCATGTAATCATGATTAAATTTAAGAAAAATTTGAAACAAGACATTTTTAAATAAAGAAAATTGTGTACAAGTTAATATCTTAATTTTAATGTAGAAAGTTGCAGCATAATTTATTAGAAAAAATTCTTAATATATATATTAATTATTAAGTCTTGTTGACTACTAAGTATTACCATGAATTTACGGTTGGTTGTGTTTTGTTTAACAAATGTATTATTACCTGACTTTTTAACCAAAATGAATTTTACTGACAACTCCAGGATTCTTTGATCTAATGGGAACCGCGGTTATCTATCAGGGATCAAAGAAATATTAAACTCAGAGGTCTGTCTAGGTTTTTCTAAGAGGTACCTATTTTATGAAAATTTAGACATAATTTGTGAAAATTAAAAATTATATTAAAAAATCAACACAAAAGTATGGATTTATCGTTTCTTACGAGACACAAAAATAAAATTTTAAGAAAAAGTATTTTGTGAAAAAAGTTTAATTTGTGAAGGTACAGCTAAACGGTAGTAAATTTGGCTTGGACAGACCCCTGAAAGTAGACATTATAACTTTGTTTTGAGATACAGTATTTGGCCAAAAGAATCTGAACCCTCCATGGAATGGACTCCTGTCCCGAGTCTTGTATTAATTAATATGATATTGTTCCCCCTTTTGCAAATTTGACAGCCTGAACATGTCTAGGAGAGATTTTCCACCATTTTTCAATAAATGGCCCTAAGAATTGACTTCCATCCATCACGGCTGAAGTGAGTGCTGGGAGTGAGGATGGTTGATACATAATATACATTCTAACTCTTCCTAACGATATTCAATGGGATCTAGATCATGACTCTGAGAAAGTCAGTCCAGTTTTAGAACACTCATTTTGTCAAAACATGACTGTTCAAGTCATGATATGTGTGAGTAGAACAGATATTCTGCTAGAAGAGAGATGGACTTTTCCCTGAAATATTGCCAAAGTGTTGGGAGATCCTAAGTTTGTACCCCCCTAATGTTAATTTTACTTTTTGCATATTTTGTCATATCGCGAGAACTTTTTAAGTGAATTGAAAAATCTTTTGCAAACAATTATAAAATTTGTTTATCTGAAGATAATTCCATACAAAAAAAAATTTAGTAAATATTTACTATGTTTTATTATTTTATTTAAAAACAGTAGTTAAAATTTTGAATTGTAAGGTATATAAATTTTTGCATAATTTCAAAGTATCTAATTTTACAAGGCAAAATATAAACTTTAAACAAAATCGGTGAATAGTTTTCGAGAAATCAAATTTTAAATATAAGAGTTTTTAAAATTCGATTTACAGGAACTATTCAATCGATTTTACTCCAATTTTGTATTTTGTCATGTGAAATTAGATACTTTAAAATAATGTAAAAAATTTATACCTTATAATTCAAAAAATTTTCGAGTATTGCTAAATAAAATAATAAAAAATAGTAAATATTTACTGAAATTTATTTTTTTGTATGGATTTACTTCTGGATAAATGGATTTCATAATTGTGTGCAAAGATTTTTCCATTCTCTTAAAGTCCTTGAGTTATAGCGAAATACGCAAAAAATAAAATTAACATTAGGGAGTTCAAACTTTGGATTGCTCTCCTTACCAAACTATGGGGACCATAATTATCAGATTGTGGCTACTCCCTATATTTTGAGAGGTAAAAAATCAAAACTATCAACAACAAAAAAAAGCTATGTTTATTTAGAGAAAGTACATTTTTGTGTCTGATTTCGTAACTTACAACATTGTCTGCATATTTGCGGTCACCCCCTCAAACCATTAAGATGGAGTCCTAAAATGTGAAGATCCAATCATTAAATCAAAAGTTATTCAGGGTGGCTCGTTTTTAGTTTTGCACGTTGTACATCGAGTTCATGTTTTCATCCATAGGAATTAAGGGTCCTAGGCCAAACCATGTAAAACAACAACTAGATACACTTCTTTACGCCGGTATTTGATTACTTTTGGCCAAATAGCGTATTACTCTAGTGTATCCATTAAAATCTTTACCTGTATGGAGCTTATCATGGTACTCAAAGCAAAAACAGTAGCACAATCTTTCACTGTTGACGCACTATCAAAAGCTCCTTGTGTATCAAGGAGTAAAACTGCAACCTAAAAGCAAATAAACTTACTCAGTTTCTAACATCTATTTTTAACTGCAGGACCATCTACAGCCCAAATCAACCTTATAGCCAACTATTAGCTATAACAAGATAAAAGATAACTTCATTATTATTAGAAATTAAATTTTTATAAAGTCTTGATTATTTTATCTTTAATAATGCAAATAAATAGCTGATAATACAGATAAATAATTCATTAAAAAGGAAAGTATCTATTGCAGTTTATGCAAAATAGCAAAGGATCATATCTATGGAGAATGAGTGTAATTCTTTTTCTCTTTTATACATATAGAGTCAACAACAATACTGCACTATAATGCATTAGAATTTGGAATAGATTTTAATTTATCTGTTTTATTTCAAAACTACCAAGTTTTGTATGATGTTTATGTTCTTCTGTTACTATTTGTGTGGATGAAGTTTATCGTTAAAGAAGTAAGGGAAAGTTAACAACTCTCAACTTGAATAATAAAATTAAACTGAATGATATGGATAGAAATCCAATTATGAAGATGAAAGATACAGCATCAAATGTGAAATTATCCCAGATACTTTTTCAATAACACAAAGAGAAAAAAAAAACCTTAAACTATATTAATCAACTGTTGTAAAAAAAAAAAAAAAAAAAGAAATGTAAATAGTCTCCTTCCAAGGTGGGAACACCTCTTCTTAAATGATTCCAGCAGTATGCCATTCAGAGATATGGCATAGAAAATGTGAGATACGAATTGTGAAAATGCCTACACCATAAATGTTTGGCTACACTAGGAAGCATTAGATTTAGTTAAACTTTTAATAATAGACAATAATCCAACTAGCTCTCCAGGCAGAGCTAGTTGGAAAAATTAAATGCTACCTATAGTGTTTATATATATATATTATAAAAAGTTTTAAATATATGGCATTGAGTGTTAAAAGCTTTTGTTAAAGTTGAAAACCAAAACCAAAAGTGGTGTGCTTTGTTTTAAAAAAAATTTAAAACAGGGAAAAACATTTGAACAAAGGTGTTTGGATGTGTAAGGGAAACTTCAAAATTAAAGGTTACGTTAGAGGTTCCTGAAAAAAAAAAGCGTAATTATTGTGGAGGAAAAAAGCCACTGTAATAAAGAATAAACACTGAAAAGAAAAAAATTAAATTCATGTTTAAATTTTGATTCATGCAAGATAAGTGTGCAAATTATTCTAAGGCATAAAATTTATTATTTCCAAGAAAATAATCTTTGTTTTTTCGTAAACGCGAATGGTACATAAATGTAATGTACTAAAACTTCATTATTAAACACATCATAACTAAAAATTCTACAATTTTATTTTTTATAATATATTTTGCATGGGAAAATATATATCTGATAAAAAAAATCAGATTTCATAATAAGAATAAATTTTAAGTCATAGATTATCTTTTTAGGCCTTGATACAAATAACTTCTAGACTGAAAAATTATATTTTTTTAGTTCACTATCGTGGCTCATAAAAGGTAAATTTTGAGAACTTCCAGATATTTTTTAATTCACGCTGCTCTAAGTAAAAAAAAAATTCTGTGACAATAAAGAAATGGAAGATTGAGCACTTGAAACTTTGGGAAAAACACTATGTATGCAGGATTTATTAAACTTAAAAAATATTAATAGAAAAATATCTTTAAATACTTAATGGTCAATTTTGCCGCCTCTAAAATTTGAAACTCAGAGTAGATACACAGTTTACCCACCCTTTTTTGGGTTATGCAGTTTTATAGTTGAAAAAGAATTATAAATGTAGCTATATGAGTGTGCTTTATAATTTTAAATGTTTACAGCATATCAATAACGGCAGTTTTTTAATAGGTTCATTACTTATTTATCTACAATATTATATATCATATATAAAATTACTCTCAAAAAACTGATATCAATGCAATTTTGATAAAAACTTCACAAAGAATAAAAATTGCAATCCAATTTTTTTCCCACCAGATCAAAACTTCAACTAAATATGTGCAATGTTCAATTAATACCTCTTCCTCATTAGGTAGCTTTGTCAAAAACACTTTACTCCAAATAAGGATTCCAGTAGTATCTCTTTCGCAACCACCACGCCATGAAAATCCAGTTAAAGGTTCATCTTCAGCTCCTATCCAATCAGGGTTTCCCTGAAAAAGAACAAGTTTCAAAAACAAAACTTAAGTAGAGATTATAAAAAATTTGAAATACAGTAAATTTGAAGAATAGGTGTTTTAATCTATTAATTTTTTAGAATCAATGAATTCTATATAATTACTTGAAAGTAATTGCTTTGTTTCAGATTTTAAACAAGTTAATAACTAAGCAACAAATATAATTACACAATGTAATTCAATGGCTTGAAATCACAGCAGTGGTTTATAGATTTTTTTAAAAAAAGAAATAAGACCAATGGCATATTAGCCTGAAAATAACAAATCATATTTTGCCTGTAAATTATTGTGTTATCACAAAATGATGAACTAAAAATTGTAAAACAATGAATCCAGTAAAAATGAGTAAAACAATTGTTTACATTTAGTGGAGGGTCCCTTAATTCAATATATCATTTCAAGAACTTGAAACCATCAATTAAGTCATATTAGTATTAAATATTGAGAAGATTAAAATTTAAAAACGATGATGCTCAGTGGTTTACGAGTCTCACAAACATTAGTTAGAAATGTGATTCCCTACAATCTGATGATTGACTGTGATATAACACCATTGCTTCCTGATTTCATATAATTGTTATTTCATTAATAAATTTTTTTTAACGGAGTAAAACTACAATTGAACAAAATCATTTGAAACTTTGAAAAGAAAACTGAATTTCTAGGAAAACCCAGAATTTTTCTGATTTTTCTAAGAGGAAAAAATTTGGAATTCAACCTTGGTAAATGACATAAAAACAGTAAATGAATCATTAAGATTGTTTTAAAAAATAAGAAGAAAATAACAGGAAAAAAGGAGAGGCACTAAAATATTAGGAATAGGAAAAATAAGAGATTTGTGGCACCTTAGAATCCAAGACCAAAACTTACTTTTAAACCACCAGAAGAGCTTAATGCTTAATAAAATTTTAATTTAATTAAAATGCAATTCATAGTAATGGCCTTTCTATGTGCCGCAAACAAACTAGAAACAGATAAATACGGTCTGCCACAAAAGTTTAGGTACACTCAAAAATTTTCTATAAATCAATAAAATTATTTTACTAAAGGTGTTATAAATTGATAGAAAAAGATACCACAAAAAAGAATGCAATAATTAAAATATTGAGACATAAGAAATAAATATTAACATTTTTAATGATTTTAACAGCAGCAAGTTGAGGCGTAAATGACAAGATTTATTTAGAGATAATAAAAAACAAAATTTCAACATTTAATGAGATAATCCATTTTCTTAGCAGACACAAAATTTCCAATTGAAAGAATAAGATTCTATATATTCTCAGGATATATGAAGAACAATACTGTTTTAATGGCTTCTTTTCGTTCTATGAGTATCTATGTATATCTTCACTATGAAGAATTCTATGTATATTTTCACTTTTGTGGCACACTATACAAATAAGGCAAAGGCAGATTTATAATATCACAATGTAATAGAAGCTGCTAGACCAGGGAGTGCTAATTTTTATTTATTTATTTATTATTATTTTTTTTTTTTGACAAACAAATTTAGATGTTCCATATAACTGTAGCATTTACATACATTAAAAACAAATTTTTGAATAAACAAGATTTTTACTCAGTCCATTAAATCAGTATAGTTATGATTAAGCAATGATCCAGTTAGAGGAAATAATGTTAATAAAAACAGCTTGCCAAAACATCAGAACTAATAGAATGCTTAATGATCTGGTCATTTCTGTACTAGCCTAAAGTTATTTCACAATAATACTTGTCCTAGGAGCAAGAATCTTTCAGCAGTTGCATTAACAACTGTGTGAAAGATGGTTATTTGCCAATTGCATGGAAGATATGGGCTAGAGAAAGAATGCAAGAGCAGTGTCTTGCATTCTTTCTCTAGCCCTGTAATGAAAAATATTTTACATTGAATGAGTGAGCACCAATGAGTTTCTAAGTGAAAGCAAAGACCTGCATGCCTTTCCAAGTGGAACCATGAATGCCTGATGACATTCTTGATATTTATTTGCGCTCTTTTGCTGGTGCAATAGGTGATAATTTCATGCTACAGGATGATATCACAACGCCGCACAGGACTCACATTGTGGACGATTAACTTCATTAGCAAACAATTCAGTGCATGGAGAGGCCAGCTCCATCACCAAACTTGACTCCTATCACTTTAGGAAGACATGTAGCTGCTCTCAATCCTCATTTCCCCAGACCCTAGCAGCTTTGCAAAAACAATGGCTTGCACTTTTGACAGAACTGACAGGCTGCATAATTGAAAGTATCACATGTCACTGTATGTGCTGCTACATGTCTTCCTAAATGTGCTGTGTCATACTCCATACTGAAGGCACTTTTCCTATTCCAAACTGACACATCTGATTTATTCATTTCATACATATGCTAATTTCTGTAACACCATAATTGTCTTATTAATACTTTTTATCTTATTTCATGCATTATTATGTGCACTATAATGTGTGCCAGTTTCATCAAATTCTATGCATAACTTTTTGAGTTCCGGTCATTTTTGTGTTTTCACTTTAATGTATGATAACCAGAGTAATAAAAGATATTTTTAAAACATAAAAGAATATACTAAAGAAAAATGGATACCTTGTTATTTAAATATCGTAGACAAAAATCCAAGAGGAAAGATTTCCCTTTTCTAAATGCTCCAGCAATTGAAAGCACAACAACTTTTTTATCTCGAACATTATCAGCTAAAAGAATAGATTCCAATGCCTCTTCTTGAAGCTCAAATAAATGATCATCAGTAGGTGAAATCACTTGAGCAGCATGCCCTTCCACTTTACAATCATTTAAATCATTTTCATACTCTAAAACATAAAAATAAATGGGGCTATTAGTGTTTTCATACCTAATGTCTAATAATATTCTTCTAATTATACCTTTTTATGAGCAAGGTAATAAATTAAACTACATTATAAGTAAGGAATGCAAACCAGTAATGTTTTCAGCATTGTGGGATTCTGGGAATGAAATTTACTTATCTTGTGGAACCGACAGTCTGAGTTAAGCATTTTATTCAAACTAAGAATTAATTTGAAACATTACAACTGACAACAGAACAAAAAGTATAAAATGCAAAGAGCTTGTAATTAATATGACATTTAATATTTTATAAAGGCAATACTGAGAGAATTTTAAAAAATTGGTCTTATTAAAATCCTTCTTTATTAAAGCAACTCAAAGAAATAGACCCCTAAAAATTTATGAGTTTTATCCTTAGAAATATACTAAAAACATTAAGATTAAGCAAAGTAACAAAAAAGAGGAACGTATAAACTTTTGAGATCATTTACTCAAATTTCACCTATCTGATTCTTCTATAACCTCCTCATAAATAAGTGTACTGTAAAAATCCTATTTCATGTTTTTATATTGAAAATATAAAGGTAAAAAACTGAATAGTTTCTTTTATTTTGGTATACCTTAGTGAGTAGCTTAACTTCTTTCATAAAAATAAAAAAATTTTACTAAACCTAAAGCAGTTCCCCTAAGTGAACAAAAACTTTTTAAATTTTATCTTGAAAAAGTTTTTTTTTTTTTTGCTCACTATTTCAATTCATAAGCAGTTCTTCTAGTAGAAAGTTGTATTTTTTTTCATTCCCTGAAATACCCGCATATCTAGAATTAGAAAAGAGAAAAATGACTCTTCATAAGACAGTTTTATGATAACAGGAGGTAGAAGGACTGGCCTGAACTACACTAATAGATAAAAAAAAAAAGTATGAATACTTGGAAGTAGTAAAAAGGAAATTGTTAAAACCCGCAGTGAATTTCATCAATGTACACACATTATAGCAAATAAGATAAAGAAGAATGAGGAACCTGCATGATTTTTTTGTGTTTTAAAATGAAACATCATGCCATTTTATAAAGATAGACACCAATTTCAGACCAGTACGATCACTAGTTATTTTGTTATTAATAGTTAAAATTGCTCGATTAGCCCCGTCCCCTAAATCGCTGCTAGGTTTCCCATCCGCTCTGATGACGACACAATATAGTACAACCACGACTCCCATCATGTTTTGAAACGGCGAAAGCACATGCTGTGTCGAGTATAAATTCTGAAAAATGGCTCCAAGCAAAAACTACAAGTGTTGCATTGTACCATGTGCAATAGTTCTACGTTAAACATGCCAAATAAATTATTTTTTAGTGTACCAAAGGATAAAAAAGACAAATTTGGTGCAAAGCCATCAAACGCGATGGAAAAAAAACTTGCAAATTGTCTGCAACTACTGCATCATACTGTTGCTAAGACCATTTTACAGTAACTTACTTAATTATAATTTTATTCTATAAAATTGTTTTTCTGATTGATAAGCTTCTCTGAATGAATAATTTATTATACTGAATTAAAATGTTTATGAAATGCTGTTCAGATCACTTTCTTTCTTTCTTTTTTTTTTTTTAATTCTTTAAAATGAAAGGATTTTATTCTTAGAGAACAGTGGTGTACAGTTTTTTTTTTTTTTAAAGTTAAAAACTAATTTTATCTAGAAGAAAAAATTATAAAAGTTAAGTTAAAATAGAAAATGATAGGGGTTTAGCATTATTTACATTTCTTCCAAAAAAAAAAAAAAAATAATTCAATAAAATATTATAGAAGTTAATAATAAAAAAGAATTTTATTTACCTTAAAACTTATAATTCCAGGTCATATACCATTCATTCCATTCCCTCTAATTGGGATCAACTCATTAAATAAAAACTTTCAAAACAGTTCAGACTTTTATAGATAAACAAATATAAATAAAAATGAATCAGTATAAATAAAGATAAATGAATTTATTTCAAAAGTTATTGAAAAAAAAGTAGTTTCGACATTTATTCTCAATTTTATTTCATTATGTTGAATGGAGCACACAAAAATTTTCTCAAGGAGGAGGATGCAACTGATATACACTACAAATATATTTAAACTATATATATGATATAAACATGAAAGAAAAACAATTTTTTAAAAATGCAATTCAAATTAAATGCCTTTGTAAAATTTTTTTCGATAGGAAGTTTTGGTTTGGAGGAGTCAGGATCAACTCCTCCTGTTCGCTGAGTTACTATACTTTGACGTCATAAGCAAACCCCGCCTAATTTTTTGTCACGTGAAGTTTGTTTCGTTTTGGGCTAATTTTAAGTTAAGTTTTTTTTAAAATTCGGGTCAGTTTTTTAAATTCTGAATTGATTTTAGAGAATTTTAATATATAGACTATTTAAAATAATCAACATTCTGCGATTACCTGACGCATGCAGGTTCCTCAATGAATTGTAATATATGCTTCTATGAGCATAAGAGCTTGATTTTTAAAGAAATAAACTCAAAATTAAATTTTAGACTGGCACTCCAGCTCTGAAAAAAAGTTCCAGAGCATTAAACTGGAACATTCAGACCTGATTATATTAAAAAAATTTTTTAATAAAATAGACTGAAAATACTTTTTAAAAATTTGTTACAGCTTGCTATTTTAAATAAGTTTTCTGAAAGAAATTAAAATAAATAAATTGAAAAACAGTGACTTTCAATTTTAAGGCACATTTATAGTGCCATTTGAGAAAATTTTGTTCTTCAGGGTGGAAACATTGAAGGATTGAAACAATATTTTTAAAAAGCTTACACATGCAAAAAAAAAACATGCATATATTATAGCTATACCTTCCAAATACATTGTCTTTTTCTTTCTCACAGTAATAATCAATTGTCATACACTTCTCTACAAAAAATAATAACAATTAAGATATGCAAATATTATAGAATTACATTAAGCAATTAGTTTTTTAAAAATCAAGAAACGGGTGAAATAATTTTACTCTCAAAAGATCAATAGATTAAAAGAATTGGAAGATTTTTGACACAGTTTTAACCTAGGGTAAAACAAACATGAGAAATATATGTTGTCAAATGGTAACCATCTAAAATTTCAGATGTAACAATTTTAAATAATTTGATTCACAATGGATGATAATTATAAGTAATCAACTGATACAACTAATTTCCTAAACTTAAGCCTTAAGCAATAACATGGGGCACAGCCAAATTTTTTAAGAAAATATAAGCACTTTTTAAGCACTCAAAATATATTTTTAAGCACTTTAAAAAATATCATAATTAAGCAGGGCTGGCAAGTTTTTGGCAATTGACGGCTTTAATCAGCCTTAACCGTCATGTTAAAAAAAAACTTTTGCCAGTTGTCAAAACCCCAAATTGGTGTAAAGATAATTATTAGCTATTATAAAAATGAAGTATTTTTAAATTAATATACTCGTAAAATTATAAGAGCTTCATAAATTATGTTCTTGAATTATTTTAACATAAAACTCTATTTGTTTTAAAATTTACTGTGAAAAACCCAAATTTCGGTGTAGAAAATATTAAATAGTTATAGATAAAAATGTGTCAAATTGCAATTTATCCAATCCCTTAATTTGTTTAATTATTGAAAATAAAAATACAAAAACAATTATCTTATAAAAAAACACTTGACAATCATCTTATTTCTTATATGCAAAATCAGTTTTCATTTACTTCCATTTTAACTCCTTTTTTCCTCGCAGTAAGCAAATACAAAAAAGTAGTTTTGAAGCTTGTGTACTCCAAGTTCATTTTTCAGTTTTGTATGAATAATACCGAAAATTTGAAAATCTTCTTTCGATTGATGCTCAGCTGTACAGACTAGAATGCTGACATACTAAAACTATTATAACATAATAAAGTAACATGTAACTAAGAAATTTATTCTAATAACTGTACTAAATATTGATAGTAACTTAATTAATCCCTTGAATTGATTTATTTAAAAAATTATTAACTCATTTAAACAAACATTTATATTTTTTGGAAATTATAATTAGTTTACTTATCAGCGAAATATTACAGTCATGATTGTTGGAAATATTCATGTAAATATAAGCAGGAGTGCAGAAAATTCTCAGTCCGTAATATTTCGCCAGAACTAAGGGGTTTTTTTATCGAAATTTCCCCAACCCAAAAATTTTAACTTCTTTTTTTTACTTTTAGTACAATAACTTTTTAAAAATATTTTTAGGAAGTAAAATTTACAGAAGAAAAGAAATTCATTTGATTTTACACAATTCTTGAATAAACGAGCAAAAGTTAAAAATTATTAGAAATCAAAATATATTGAAATAGCAATAATTTATTAAATTAAAGGTCCCACTCATAAACTTAAGGAATTCAAACTAATTAATGCACAAATTGCATGTAATATTTTTTAACAAGGAAAAATTTTGCTGACACTTTTTTTAACAATAAAAAACTTACCTAAAAGGATTTTTTATTTAATTTTCCTATGGCTGCTCAAAACCTCGTTTGCATGATTGGACATATTCTGCTAAACTGTTTAGAAGTAATAATAACAAATATTAAGAATAAAAAAATAATAAGTCGAGACCGGACAATTATTGCCGACTACTTTAGTTTTAATTAATCTAAAAAGTCTGCCAAAATTGTGGCATAAAATAATTTAAAATCAATATTTAGATTGATAATAATTAACAACTCATAGTTATTACTAATAATATATTAAGAGTACCATGTTTTTAGAAAAACCAGTGTCCTCCCCTCAGCGTTTTTTTAAAGGTGGCCGTCTTACCTGCCCTTTGATCCTAATAAATGCATCTTTTTTCTCCCCTGTTGGTAAAAAAAACCCCACCATTCTTTAAATACACTCCTTTTTATTCATATTCCATTTTGGAAAAAAAATTTAATCACTGTTTAAATAACAATTACACACTGGTAAAATTATCTGTGATTATAAGTTTAATTCTGATTACTATGTATTATAAATATTTACTTTGTTAGGATGCTTCTCAACTGGTTAAAGTTTTATAATGATATTTTTTGAGGGGGATTTTTTAAAATTTTTTTTTAATGGCGGGCACTTGGGATGTAATATACCAGGACTGCTACTCTCTTCTTGTTACCCTGTGGGCACCTGTGGCGAAGCCACGGCGGTGGAGCAGCGTCGCCCACATCACACATATGGGGGGGATATTAATATATCTTTTGAGTGATCGTAAATTTTAAAACTATTTTTAAAAAAAAGGTATTTGTTTAAAAACATTTAAAAAAATGCACCTTTAAATGTTCATTTTCTCATTATTTTCAGTTCAAATTATAGTAAAAAGTTTTCTAGTTATAAAAATTTTGCTCTTATTATTTATACCAGGAGTGATTGTGAGCCCAACTCAAAAATCCTGAAAATTTCATAAGTCAAATCATTAATGCTGCATTTCAAAAAATTATTCTCTTAAAATTTAAATCAATGATATTTTCACAACATGAAATTCTAAATAAATTATATGCAGCATAATTTAAATTAATAATTATGTATTGGTTTACTTTTATCTCTAATCACATTTATTATTCTACCAGAAAAAATAGACAAGAATTTTCATATATAAATGTGATCGATGATTTCTTGAAACTTCTGGACCTTGGATTTCGGGAAATTACCGGATCACGGTTAGAAAAAAATCCGATTATCCAGATTTTTTCTGGAGCACAATCATCTCTGTTATATTTTTACAGAGTTAAGTGAGTGCCCTTTCAAAAGTGCCCTTTTCAGGAAGTGCCCTGCCTTGTTTTATTCCTAAGGAGATTTCTGGAAAAACTCATCTATTATTTCAATGAATTTGGGTATATTTTATATAAATGATATGTAATATAAATAATAATTATAATAGTATATAATGCAAGTATTGTGCATAATTTATTATCTAATAAAATGCCCCCGATGTTAATAAAGAAACTTGTCTCAGGTTTTTGCTAGATTTCGACAGTTTTTGACATTAAAATCCCAACCCCACAATTTGGATATGCGCATTAATAAAAAAACTTTCGTTTTACTATTGTTGAAAGTTCTTTATGAATACATTAACAAAATGCTAAATAATTTCATAAGACTTTACATGATCATGATAAAATAACTAGTTTCTGACAAAGAACTCTTTTCTTGATTCTACTACCCACCATAAAAACATTTATACAAAATTTTAAATATATTCTATATTGAGTGGCTGAATCTATTTTTTAAATTAATAATTACTTAATTTAATTATGTAAAAAATATAATTTAAAATCATAATTAATTTAATTATTATTTAAAAAGTTTATAGAGTATACTTTTTTGATTTAAATAAAAGTTATTTATAAAACATATTCAACAAAACATTAACAAGATTAATATTATTGATCATATTGAATTTATAAAGATATGTTAAGAATTAAGAAACTAAAAAAACTTGAATAAATTCATATTACAAATGTTAATTATTGAATGTCCCCTAAAAATGCTGATTATTTTTTGTTACTTAATTCAGGATTTTTTTAAAGAAATTATTAAAAAAATTCAAATAATTTTGAAATGTAAATACAATGAGTATTGAAGCTTAACATTTTTATCAGAAGTAAATTTTTATACGGTCCCTATACTCGTAATATTTAACAAATTTGAGGTGGTAATTGAATTTTTTTTTTTTTTTTTTTTAAATAAAATCATTAAGAGACGAAAATTTTTTGGAATGACAAATCTGAATTTTTTAACTTAAAAAAACATAAGATTTTTTGCTGCATTTAAAATATTGAAATGCCCTTTATTTCATACTCTTTTAAAACCGTGGCTCTTAATATTATTGAGTTATCTCATAAAACAACTTAAGAGTACTGAAAATTTTAAAATTAATAATACAATTATTAATAAAAAGTAATAAGTAAAAAAAAAAAAAGCAATGAAGTACAATACAAGTTAACAATTGGTGGACGGTCCACCAATAAATACCTGAGGGTAAAAATATTACGCCTAAAATTCTCAATTAATTCTTAAATTTAATAAACAAAAGGGAGATGGAAATTTTGAAGTTATGAAGCTTTAGGATTCTTGATTGCTTTTGGGACCCACATGAAAATACGCAATTAGTGAATGGTCCCCAAGTCGGGTTCAAAGATAATGGTACTGTTCAATGAGTAGTATATAGCGAGAAAGCCATTAGCTTGCTAGTGACGATGACGATGGCGCTTCACCAACGATGAAATTTACAAGAGAAATAAAATTTTCTATCGCTATTGAGAAAAAAATTTTTTGACAATGTTCAGTTAGTTCCCGTAATCAGCGAAAATTCCAGAGATTTTTCGACTCGATTTCAGAGGGTGGAAAATGAATCCTGAAAGTAAGAATCTCTTGCAAAATGCAGTTGAGTTGCACACGAGAGGGCAAGAATCCTTCCCACAAACATGCAAGTATTTCATCAAACGCGTAAAACAATTGGTGTTTTCATACGGACCTACAGCAGATTGTGGTAAAATGAAATGTGAAAACGCTGAATAGAACAATGTCTTTCTGGATAATTTGTGGCGAAAATCAACATGGTAAAGAAAAAATATCTCATTTTCAAAAACACCCAATGAAAAAAAGCACCTTTAAACGCTTCAAAAAAAAAATAAAAACCTTTAAGCACATTTTAAAAACGCTACGCACCCTGAATGAGATTTTAAAAAAAATTCTAAGATTATATTATTATAAAAAAATTACAATCTGATTTCAAAACTTGTTGCTAACATAACTTAACATTTTTAAATCTCTATAAATTATTATTAGTATATGCAAATGAAATTAATATCTTGGAGATACCTCAGTCAGTATCTTGGAGTCAGTAGGCTCTAGTAAAACCATTTACTACCCTTGAGAATATTGACAAATATATGGGCCTGGTAGTGAATTAAGAAAAAAACTAAATTCATGGTGGTGAATTTCAGCAAATAAGTAGTACAAACCTTGACAATCGATACCAACAATAAAGATATTGATCTGAGTCATGATGGCTATGGGTATAAAGCGTTCACCTGTCAATGTGGTGAATCCTGTTTGAATCCCAGCCATCGTTTGGATTCGAATTCCGCACCCAGCTGGCACTAACTACAGCAAGGATGGCGCCACAAGGGGACAAGTCTCCCCCGACAGGGGGGGCTCAAATAAATTAATTCAAAATATTTAAATTAAAACAAATTTTATACTTTACATTTTTTTATCATATTATTTTTTCAAGTGTGTTTCTAAGAATCTAAAATCACTAATATTGATACCATAATGTGCAGATTCATTTTAAAGTAAATTTAAATCACATTTTTCTTTTTTCTGTTATCGATGTGTTTTGTACTGTATGGTGCAATTTACCACACATTGTAAGTTTAAAAATTACTTCTGTAATAAAGAAAAATAGTTGCAGCTGTCAAAAAATTTCTATAATTCTAAAATTCTCTCATAACGCAAAAATTATTCGATAATAAAGATTTGAAATTTCATGCACATTTAACATAACATGAAAATGTTATTTTTAAATGCATCGATTGGCTTTTGAATCATTTAAATGTTTTGCAAATAAAGTTATAAGTAGATTTTTTGCATCCACGTATTCTGTCTAAAAATATCATGTCCTGTTTTGAATGAACTTCGAAACAGTTATGCCTATTAAATTATAAAATTAAAATTTTTTTAATTATTACATAGCATAATTTTACGGACAAAAAAAAGGACTATTTTAGTCACGGGACTTGATGTTAATATGTATTGTAAATAAATACAAAGAGACTTTTAAAATTTCTTTTTATGATTCCCTTTTCTTTTCAAAGATGCTTTTAAAGTGAACATCTATGTTCATCAAAATGTTAATTTCTCCATTTGAGAAAAAGAGTGAGTCCATCGGTTTAAAATATAAAATTTAAACAACAAAGCTAAAATTTGTAATGATTTTTTAATTTAAAAATTTTAAACTTCCGTTCGAGAAACGAATATTTACTAACTTACATTATAGAAAAAAAATTGACACATATGGCTGCTGTTTGTCTGCTTTTCGTTTCTCTGCAGAGCTGAAAGCAGACTTTCCACTTTCTGTTTCGTCCTGCAAAAGCTTTTTACTTATTGGCATACGCCTGCAACGAATAACTTTTCACGCAGTTAATTGATTATTGTTCACTACATATTAACGTGAAACATTCTTCCCTCTACGATTTAAATTTGCTCTTGCTTTTATAGTTTCAAATTTTAATTCACAAAAAAAAAAAAAAAAGACACAAAAAGGTAAAGGATTAGGAGACCAAATTTCGAAAAATACGAGTTTTTTATTTTTATTTCTCAGGATTTATGTGACCGATTTTGCTTAAATTTTGTATTTAGACACTTAAAATTGCATTATTTCAAATGATGAAAAAATTGTATACCTTACATATCTTAAGTTTTTTTACTTTCATTAAATAAGGTAATAATAAATGTTTACTAAAAGCTATATTATGCAAGAAATTATCTTTAGAAAAACGAATTGGAATTGATTGGATTAATTGATATGATTGGAATTGTATGCAAAACTTTTTCAATTCTGTGAAAAAAAATTTGGGATATAGTGAAATATGCAAAAACTAAAGCTTACATTAAAGGGTCCAAACTTTCAAACACGCTCCTGAACAACTGTTAAAACAATATTTTCAGATTGAAGCTACTATATTTTGGGGGTCAGAAATCCGAATCTGTCGAAAAAAGGTATGTTTAATCAGAGAAAGTAAGTTTTTATGTCTAATTTCCCAACATAAAATATCGTTTGCACTAATTAATTAGTATATTTGACGTCACCCTCTCGAACCATTAGGAATAAGTCCTAGAACAAGAAGATCCGAACTTTAGCTGAAATGTTATTCCGTTGGTCCATTTATTTATTTTTTTGAGCACTACATTCATTTGAAGTGTATGTCAATATTGCTGATAATAGGAAAATATTTTTTCATTTTTATATAGAAAGGTAATTTAGCTGGTGGTTATCCACATATATATGCTTTGATAACTTTAAGCATTATGATTGGAAAAGAAAAATAAGGTGAAATGATGTTCACTTTCAATATTAATATCAGATATAAATAATTTTGCCCTTTTTCGTTAATTTTAATGATAGAAAAATGCATTTTCCTTTAACGAATTTTTGACGCTATTGCGGAAAGTTAATATATATATATATTTTAACTTGTTATAAAATATTAGTGTTTTGAAGGTATCGTAATATCGGACATCTCGATATATCAAGCTTGCACTGTACTTAAGTTTGCAAAAATACGAAAGGAAATTTTGGTTTATAGAATAAATATTTGCACCTATGGAAAGTGTATTAAAATTATACTAAATTAGTATTGATATATATCGCAAAGAATTTCAAAGGAAAAAAATTACCTTTATTTTTTATTTTAATGGAAATTTTTTTTTTAAAGCGTTTCTCTAAGTTTTGCCATTCCTCCATCACACAATTAGAAAGCGGTGTCTATAATACAAGAAACAAACAAATAACTAAAATTCGGCGTAATAGAATCGTGTTTTTTTTTTTTTTTTAAACTGACGTGTTTTTTTTTTTTTTTTTAAAAAAACTTTTTACGACAGGAAGATGAACTTTTCCGACCACAGAGCAGAGATTACAATTCTAATTTGTAATTTCAATTAGAAAAACAATGAAATAATATAAAAAAATATTAAAAATTAATTTTAAACAAATTTCTTTACACATTAGTTATTCTTTCGTTAGAAAAAAAAAATAATAAATTGTCTTTTCATGATTAGAAAAATTATTTCTGGTAGAATAGCACATGCATTTTAACTACAGAATGATTCAGGTCTTCTTTATTCAGTCAGGTTCATAAGACAACTTGGTAGTCTATTTTAACTCATATATAAGCCATTATAATTGAGTTTATTAGTATATTTAAATATTTACACTATTTAAGAGAAAATTAAAAAAAAAAAAAGAAGAAAGATTGACAGAAACTTAGCTCTTCACTACTTCCAAATATTTTAAAAATCGAATTCTCTACATTTAAAAAAAATGTAAAGAATCACACCGTCTACTGTGTGACGTTTAATAAAATACTTTTCTTTATTGAATGCAGAGAATGTATACATGCATTAGTCAGTCTCAAATAGTGTGGTAACATGAGTATGATGGGGTAGGAGTTAGGACAGTCTTCTTGTCTTCTGCCATCCCTCAGGAGTGTGGAATAACTTTCCATATGGACACAAACAAAAGACTTGTTCCTCAGAATTTTCTGAGGAAAAGTGAACAGGAAGTTGGTGGTAAAGTGCAAGAAAAAAGAACACATTTTCCTCTTTAAGTTTTTAATTTATTCTTATAAACAAAAACAAAAAAATATTAAATATAAAAGTTAGATTTTTTTAAGAATGCAATTATATTTCTTTTCAAGACAGTAGTATTTACCTGAGGACATTTCAGTTCGTCCCGATAGGGGGGCAGACTATGCCTGACAGGGGGGTAATTTCCCCCTCTGACCCCCTACTGGCACCGCCCTTGAACTACAGTGCTGATGTAAAACATCCTGTTAGTAGGTGGATCATGATTTAGAGACCTCTTGCCGTCAGACTAACCTTGCGAAGTTCTCCTGTTTTGCGGTTCCATGTAATGCGGGTTAATTCCATTAAAAAGTCCTAGAGGAAGGCAAATTTCAGCCAATAGTTGATCCAGGAGTTTCCTTGTATTCTGGATTGGGTTCAAAATTACAAGACTATGGAGTTGAACATTAGTTTTCTTAAACTAAAAAATTGGGCTGGTTGTTCAACGATGGTTATAAAATAAAGATATTAGTAAGTGAGAAATAAATAATAGGTTTTTAATAACAAATAAATACTACTTTGGTCTAAAAAATCCATTTCAGTTAAGATTTATTTCCTTAAATACTAAAATAAATATGCATGGAATACATAAACCAGATAAGACCAATAATCTTATATGGCTGTGAAATTATAAAATCTCTACATTAAATGAGTCTGAAGAAAATAAATTATACAATTATTTGAAAGAAAAACTTTCCTTTCAGTTTTTGGAGTAGTAAACAGAAAATAATCAATCATTGTAAGAGTTATCAAATCATACAGAATTAGATAGCTATGACATATTTATCAATGTGATTATTCAGACCTTACCGTAAATTAGAATTTTTAAAAATAGAAAGAACAAGAAAAGGTCAACCATCAAGCACGACAAAACCACACGAACTTACAACTAAACCAAGCAAAATAGACGCGCCAAAACACGATTCCTCAAATGCTCCTAGCAACAATTTTACACCGGCCCCAGTTGGACTCAAAATTGGCTAATGTGTGTCTCATAAGAACATGCAATGAGGGGATGTACCTATATTGGGATGTCTAGATTTTTCAATATTGGTGTTAGAATGACTTTCAATATTGGAACAAGATTTATTTCTATCTAGGACCAATATTGAAAAATCTAGACACTCCAAATTTTACTCAACATTATAAGTCTATAAGGGTCCATAGAAAATAGTATCGGTTCATTATTGAAAGCCACTCTAGAACCAATATTACAAAATACAGACACCCTAATATTGGCCTGTAGACTGTTGGTTGAGGCAAAGGTGTTCAGATCACGCCCGCGAGTCACCCTTGTGGGGCTAGGCTAAAAGACCCTGTTGTGTCTAATCTAATCTGAGTAGCAGCAGTATGAGGAGTTGAATATTGGTAATCATAAACTGCTCAACGGCGGTCAAAATGACAAGTACTGATAGTAGAAAATCGAGTTACCAAGACTGCATGTTTTGATTTTATTGTAAAAGTAGCACTTCAGTTATATTGATGGCTATCCGCCCATGAGATTTGAAAACAACTAAATATGATTTTAGAGAAAAGCGTTTATTATTTTACCTTTTTTGTTTTATTTAACGGCTAGAAAATATCAGTTTAATCGGCCAATTTTAAATAGGGTCTAGATTGGATGAAACACGTCTTTAAATTATCGGGTGAATTGTACATTTCTATATACACTCTATAACAAAAAAAATCGACGCACAAAGAAGGAGTTGTCCGATTGAAACGAAAATTGGTGGATAGGAAGACAATGTACAGAATAGTAAATGATTAAAATTTCAGAACAATTGAATAATTTATTGCAGAGTTACAGTAACAAGTTCAATAAGGTGTTGACCCGACTCTAGCCTGGTTACAAGCTGCCACACGGCGTGGCATAGACCGATAAAGCTCCCGGATGGTCTCTTGCAGTATTTCCTGCCAAATTCGATTCAATTGTCGAACGAGGTCATCTACATTCCGTGCCAGATGCAATCGCCTTCCCATCACATCCCAGACATGCTCGATGGGAGAGAGATCTGGTAAGCCAAGGAAGAGTTTGACAAGCTTGCAGACAGTTCATAGCAACACGTCCCGTCCCGTATGTGGTTTGGCATTGTCCTGCTGAAAAACCAGCCCAGGGCGCTGCAAAAGGAACGGTAGCAAAACAGGTCTTAGGATGTCGTCAACGTACCGCTGTGCAGTAAGCGTACCTCTAACGACGACCAAAGGAGTCCGGCTGACAAAGGAAATGGCACCCCAGACCATAATGCCTTGTTGAGGGCCGGTGTGGCGTGCAATATTGAAGGCAGGATCCCCCCTTTGCCCTGTGCGTTTCCAAACACGTCTTCGATGATCGTCAGGACACAGTTGGAAGCGGGATTCGTCGCTAAAGACTATACGCCCCCAGTCGGCATCATTCCAGCCTATCTGTTCAAAACATTCATGCATACGAAATTTCAAAGCAATCGGATGATTGTTTCTTGGAGCGTCGTCAATTTTTTTGTTATAGAGTGTATATGGTCTATATTGATTGAGTAACGTCTAAAATATCGGGTCAATCGGAAAATTTTGAGTAGGGTTTATATTAGCTGGATATAAACCCTATATGGCTATAACACATTGGTTGAGTCAAACACTTCTATATCGAACCAATATAGACTTAATAACGGTTATAAAATATCGGGGCAATCGGACAATTTTATCTAGGGTTTACATTGGTAAATAACGGCTATGAAATATCGGGTGAAATTAACAAATCTGTATAGGGCCGATAGTGGCGAAATAAGGGCAATAAAATATTGGATGAATCAAGCTATTCTATATAGGGCCAACATTGGCTGCATGATAGCTTTAAAATATCGGGTGAATCGGACAATTTTACTTAGGATCTATATTGGTAGAATAAAGCTATAAAATATCGGGTGAATCGAACAATTCTATACATGGCCTAAATTGGTTGAGTAACGGCTATAAAAAATCGAGACAATCGGACACAATGTTATGTAGGGTTTATATAGGCTGAATAACGGCTATAAAATTTCCGGTGAACTTAACAAATCTGTATAAGGTCGATATTGGGTAAATATGGGGAATAAAGTATCGGAGGGATTTGATAATTTTATATAAGGTTAGCATCGGCTGAATAATGGCTATAAAATATAGGTTGTATCAGACATTTCGATATGGGTCCAATATTGGCAAAATAGCGGCCGTGATTCCAAATTCGCACGTTGTAATATCGTATTATGGATTTTTTTTAAAATCCATGCAGAAATCAATAAAAGTAGATATATAATTGTCGCATCAAAAATGAATACTTAAATGCACGATTCAAACAGTTTTTTTTCTTTTTCTTCAATTGCTATTTAAAAAAAAAATCAATAGCAATAACTACCAGAAAAACGATTGAAACCCACGTAAAAAAGTATCTAGTTGATGTTTTACCTGGTGTGGCCTACGACCCTTAGTTTCTATGGTTGAAAACATGAACTCTATGTACAATGCGCAAAATAAAAAACGGACCACCCTGGAAAACTTGTGATCTAATGATCGAATCTTCACGATTTAGGACTTCATTTTAATGGTTTGAGGGAGGACCTAAAATATGCAGACGATATTTTAACTTACGAAATCAAACAAAAAAATGTACTTTCTCTGAATAAAAATACCTCTTTTTGATGGTTTTGGATTATTGACATCGCAAAATATAAGGGATAGCCGCAATCTGGAAAATAGTAGTCAGGAGAGTGATCAAAAGTTTAGACCCTTTAATGTTAATTTTACTTTTTGCGTATTTCGCTATATCTCGAGAACTTAAAGCGAATTGAAAAATCCTTGCACAAATTTATAAAACTCGTTACGATTATCCAATGATAAATCCATGCGAAAAATAAATTTTAGTAAATATTTACTATTTTTATTATTTTATTTTGCAATAGTCGAAAAAATTTTGAATTGTAAGGTATACAATTTTTTACATTATTTTAAATTATCTAATTTCACACGGCAAAATGCAAAATTTGAGCAAAATCGAGGGAATAGTTCCTGAGAAATCGAATTTTAAAAAAACTCGTATATTTAAAATTCGATTTCTCAGGAACTATTTGACCGATTTCGCTCAAATTTTGTATTTTGCCATGTAAAATTATGTTCTTTAAAATGATGCAAAAAGTTGCAAACCTTACAATTCAATATTTTTTTTTACTATTCTTAAATAAAATAAATGTTTACTCAAAGTTATTTTTATATGACATTATCTTTGGATAAACGAATTTTATAATAGAGTGTAAAAAAATTTCAATTCGCTTAAAAAGTTCTCCAGAAATACCGAAATCCGCAAAAAATAAAATTAACATTATGGGATCCAAACTTTGGAGCGCTCTCCTGATCTAACTATTGGGACCATATTTTCTAGATTGTGGCTACCCCCTTTTTGGGGGGTCAGAAATCCAAATCCGTTGAAAAAAAGGTATGTTTATTCAGAGAAAGTACGCTTTTTGTCTGATTTCGTAACTTAAAGTATATTATTTGAGATTGAGTCCTCGAACGTGGAAATCCAATCATTAGATCAAATGTTATTCAGGGTAGTTTTTTTTTTTTTTTTTTTGCGCACTGTACATTTATTATATTTTATTTTATAACCGTCGTTGAACAGCCGACCCAACTTAATGGGTTTACGGCTACTAATGTTCAACTCCGTAGCCTTGTAATTTTGAACCCAATCCAGAAGACAAGGGAACTCCTGGATCGAGTATTGGGAGAAATTTGCCTTCGTGGAGGACTTTTTGATGGAGCTAACCCGCATTTGCGTTACATGGAGAGGAAGACCACGAGAACCTCCCACGGTTAGCCTGACGGCAAGGGGACTCTAACCCATGATCCGTCTACCACTGAGGATATTTCACGTCAGCACTGTGGTCAGTGCAAGCCGGATGCGGAATTCGTATCGACTGGGATTCGAACCCGGTTCGCCTCATTGGAAGGCGAACGCTCTATCCCCTGAGCCATCGCGGCTCGCGCACTGTACATTATTAAATGCAATAGTTCTAAAAAATCAAAGAAATATTGTACTTAGATAGAGCAGAGCCTAAGGGGTAAAATAAACTATAGAAAGAGCTCAATTCAAATGTTTAAAATATATCTCTATCATACATGATTTGATTTAATCTTCCAAAAATAGTAAATAAGCCAATGAACCCCAATTAACTCTTCTTAAATTTCAACAAAGGAAAATTCAAATTATTTTTATCTTTATAATATTATTCAAGAGTTCTAAACGTTCACAAACACATTTGGTATAATAGTTATGTGATAGTCCATTCACCTCTGAACAAGTTGTGGATAGTCCTCCAGTTCATAATATCAAATTCTTGTAATTTTAGAATTGTTAAGTTTACAATAGAAACCAGGCAACAAAAAAAAAAAGAAGCTGAACTACAGAGACCTGAGAAAAAGTAGCACGACTGATAAAACCAATAGCCTATTTATTAATTATAAAATCAAATTTATCACATTAAAAAAGCAACAGAAATGTAAACTAACAAGAAATATAATTTCCAGAATGGAATTGGGGAATGTTTTTTTTCAGCCCCCTCATATTCGAGTTATTGCAAATTAACTGTAATATAGAAATATTAAACTTTAGAAGAAAGTCATGTAAATATCTTCATGTATTAATCAGTAAATGATAAACATAATAAACAAAGTATTGGAGTGAGGAGAGTTTATCTTCAGTCCCCCCAGATTCGAGTTATGGCAAACCAGACTGCAATTCACAAATGTTTTGCTTTGTTTGAAAGTTAGGTAAATATTTCCATTTACTCATCAGCATATCATGTTTTTCATAAACCAAATAAAAAGTATTTGTACCAAAAACTTGAACTAAATCTCTAAAAATTTTTACTGAAACTTCAATTTGTTTATATATATATTATATTTGTCTCTATATATTTGTTTATATATTTAACATTTATTGCTACCTTTTAATGACAAGTGTTTAGAAAAATGGCAGAAACCATGGCAAAAAAAAAAAAAAAAAATTATGAAAATGGTAAAAACTAAACAAAACATTTTTTTCAAGACAATCATGGTAAAAACTGTTTTTTTCCCAAGGAGAATAAAAACCAGATAAATACCACTATATAGTATTCACCTAATTCCTAACGATGGTTTGCTTTATTATCGGTAGGTGTCAGCACAATAAGAGGCATTTATAACTTCCTTTGGATGATACGAATACATTGATTTATACTAACTTAAGCAGAGAAGTTCATTTTATATATTTTTATTTAAATGTTTTAAAAAGAAAATTTCTAAGAAATGGTTCAAGATCAAGTAAAGGTGCACAACCTTTATAAGTGAATGGCCACTTGCACAACAGGTTGACCAATGAAGGGCCACTTGCTCAAGTATTTAGACATGTTTATAGCACTTATGGTAATTTTTTATATAAACATGAACATTTTAGGTTCTAAGTCCTTATTATTAGTCCTCTTAGTAAAATATTTGCATAATATTAAATGTTTTTAAACATTAAAATTCATTAAAACTAAAGAATTCCAAATTTTTATATTATATAATGGAAATATTTTTTTGAAAAAAATATTTCCATCTTAGATATAAAAAAAAAAAAAAAAAAGATTTATAAAAATAAATATAAAACAAAAAGTAAAAGTTCATATGATACAAGCTTATTTTAAAATAAATTAACTGTAATTTTCCTAGAATGAAAGTAAATATAAATAACGAAATATTTTACTTAGCAATACATATGCCAAGTAAATATTTTATTTAGCAATATAAATGTAAATTTAATGTTTTAGTTAAAAATATATTTATGGTGTTTAAAATGATTTAAAGTAAATCAAACACATTGTAGCTCAAAATAAGATCCGACATTCAGTTGGGAATATATTTTCAACTCTTCATTATTGTTTAATGAATTATAAAAAACTTTATCATGTTAAATCTTAAACGGTTTTTAAGCACATTTTAAAATACAAAAAATTAGAAATAAAGTTACGGTAATGAGTCAATAACCCACACATTTCACCACACTTTTTCAAAACTTACATGCTGTTATATTATTGTACTAAAATATTGGTGTATTAATTACCATGTAAAAATAAGCAGCAAAAACTGCCAAAAAATGGATCGGAAAATAACTTGGATTTATGGTGAAATTGGCATGAATAAAGAATGTCAAAAAGTGATTATTTAATTGTGCACTTTGAAACTTGTGATAATATTAATGCATAATAAAATAAAAATATTTGGATTTCAAAATCAGAAGAAAAAGCGTGAAAATAACTGCCAAAAAACAATAAATAGATACTTCAGATTTACAATGAAGCTAGTACAAATGAAACATATAATTAAATGCATGGTTCAAGAGTCATAATATTGTATTAAAATACAATATCACATTATTATCAAAACAATGTCAAGATGCATAGCAATAACTGCCAATAAAATGATCAAAAAATAACTTGCATGTCAAAAGTGTGCTCCCCAATTTTAGATAATATATAAATAATAATTTTAGATAATAATAAAAAATATGAATAAAATGAGAATGTTTTTAACATAGTCCCCTTGATTGTTGTGTAATAAAATAAAAGATTATATCTGAATGAACTTCAGTAAACTTTTTGTAGTTATGTTAGCTTTCAAAATATTAATATTATGTGTAATTATTGAATTGTAATTATTATGTATAATTATTAACACAAGAACAAAGTTAATTTTTAGTAATATTTAAAACGTTACATATTTAAAACTTTACATTCTTTGTAAAAATTTCTAGCAAAAGTGGGACACTAATTTAACTAAGCAACAAAATTATCCATTCAAAATTTATCCCCATAATAATTCAGATAAAATTTAATTCATAAAATTGTGATAATTGACTAACACACATTTTAAAATAACAAGCTAGAAGCAAATATTATGCGGATTGCAATGAAAAACTCTATCACTGCAATTGTTTCATTATATAACTAAGTATAACATTGTATAACTAAGTATATTTTATGAAGACAAAACAAACTCAAAACACGTTTGGCTTATGACATCAGAAGAGATAAGCAAAACTTCTTGTTGGGTTTTTTTTTTTTTTAGGATACAGGGTATATATTAAATAAAAAAAAAATTACTAAAAGAACTACATAAAAAGAGCTACAGTGATTAACTAATTTGCATCTCCTGGTAATCTATTAGAAAAAAAAATTATATTTTCCATTTAAATGTTATTAATTTTCAGTTTTAAATTACAACTCATTTAATCAACTCTCTGATTTATAAACTGAGAACAAACTTAATTTTTAACTGTAACGCTACAATTAATTAAATTTATTTTTTACTAAAAATTTGCTACTACTAACTACTTTCTTTTTTTATTACCATTGGTTTCATTAAAAGAAAAAAACTTAAAAATTACATAACTCAAGAACACATTTTTTTGAATATACTATATTTAATTTATAAAATATAAATCAGGCATGATTCTCAATATAAAAAAAATTACATTTTTTGAAATTTATAAGTAATGTAAAAAATTTTGCCAAAAACTGTATTGTTGCCTAGTAGCTTTAATTAAATTGTTACTTTTTAAAAGTGGTTTCTAAACTTCAAAAGCACAAAATGAAATTTTTTCACAAAATTATTTTTAAGTAGTAATAGTTTTGAGCATTGTAAATGTATAAATTTTAATATTGTAATTCTTCTTTTAAATATTGTAATAACAAAATAGTTTAATTTAACAAAAGCTACATTATTCTCCCAACACAACATATCAAGTGGTTGCTTAATTACATGGCCTTTAATTTTATTTTCAAGTCAAATTCAACATTTCGGTGAAGAAAAGCATTTATTAAATTTCAACAAATATTTCAGTACACAATTGAAAATAAACCACATGAGAATTGGAAAATATCACTTAATTTCAGATTTTGGTAGCTTTTTGACACTGTACCCAAATTCTAAAGCTATTGCTACTTTTTATAATAAAACAAAAGTGTCAGTTTGCAATGTTTTTATTCTACCATTAACTTTCATAACAATTAAAGCCACATGAGCTGAGCATAAACTGAAAATTCGGTACAGCAAGGCTACTCCATTTTTTAATATTACATAGTTAAATAATAATTTATTGATTCAGAGATCTTCGTGTTAAGATTTATTTTTAAAGCGTTAATAATTAACTTCTTTCTTATTTTAAAAAGATGCAATGTGAAAGAGCTGTAAAAGTTTAGGTTAACAAAATGATTATAAATTTTCTTTGAGCTAAAAGTATAACACAGCATTTCTGAAGGATATCAATGCCTTAATCTAATTATATCCATACCTTGTTTTAACCTATTATGAACAAAATTGTTACCACGTTCTGCTGCTATTGAAATCGAAACATAAACAAAATAACAAAATTTTTCAGAAAGTTGCCACAAATATGGTAGCTATAATAAATCTAGGGTTTACATATTTAGTAGCTATTTTTACCGTTAGATAACTCCGGACCATTTTAGTTAGTCTGACCGCGCCAAATGGGTGAAGAAAGTTTCTTTGCCAATAGCGATAAATAATTCTACTTAGTTGCTCTTTTTCCGCATGTACATTCTACGTCATGAACTCCTCCCAACTACGTTAATCCAACGAACATAGAGCAAAGCACAGGTGGCGCTAAAAGTGAAAATTTATTTTAAAACTTCCGGGTTACTACTTTCGATTTATTATTATGCCTAAGATTGAAAAAACCGGCCATCGAATATTTTTATACTTGTAGTGTTTACAACATAATGCTTTTTTTCGATTTAACTTTCAGTGGAACAAACAGCAAACGAATTCGAAAGACTCCCCAAGCACGAGTATGATGCTACCCCAAAAAAATAACTAACGGTAATGTTTTACAAAAATATAGCCAAATAACAGTCATAGCATGGTAAACCTTACGTTTTATTTCTGTTGTGATATTAATTTTCTAAAATTTATTTACGGCTAGCAACCTTTTAGAATCGATAAATTACTGGAAACTCTTATGAATTTTTAAATTACACGTGAATTTAAACACAAAGCACAATTGGCGATCGAAATGGGCTGCAGGTGGCGTAGAGCAGAACTCTCTACCTATGGCAGCACTTCACCTGCTTTCCCCATTAGCGTGTGGAGAGGTATAGAGGAAGGAAGTACGTTAGTTTCTCTCTTGATTTTCATATAAATAATGTCTTTTAAGTTATAAAACTATATGGAACTGAAAACTACATTAAACATAGTTCTAAAGAAAAGTATCACGGAAATTTAAAAAAATATTTTTATTAAATAAAAAGGAAAAATATTAAGAAAATTGAAAATATCGTAGTATATTCCTATACAACTGAAAAGAGGAGGAGATGGAAGGGAGAAGGGTCAAAGGCATGAAACCGGTCTTTCCCCAGATGGCGTATTCGAGCGTTGCGATCGCCAATAATAAAACTTCCTAGAATATCAAGACTGATCCCCATCTCCTCGTAAAAATAACAGACGTGGAGGGATACATTGGAAGTTTTCTAAATTTCTTCCGGTTTTAAGAATCTTGTTATTGTTTACATTCAGTCAATCATTCATAGACAGGATATATTTTAAGTTTCAAAGTTTGGGAATAAAATGATTTTTTTTAACAACGAAAAATACAACTGATACTTTTAGATGCTTCTAAATGTATTAAATTTTAAAACATTTCTGAATTATTTGATTTAATATTTTTTTATCCTGTTCACTGCGACATTTGAAACCAAGAACTTTCCTACCGGTCAGCAATAGCAACGTTTATTTCCTACACGAGGGGGATAATTTTATAGAAGTTTTCATCATGGAAATGCGGAAGCGAGTATGATATAATAAAAAAAAATTCTTAGGATTCAGACAGAAAAATTTATACAGAAGACTTTATTTAATACTTTTTTAATTTAAAATTTCTACTAACTAGTTTCTTTTTTATTACTCTTTGTTTCATTAAATAAAAGATATAACAAAACAAAAACACTTTAATAAAAATGTAAAAATTACATAACTCAAGACTCAAGAACACATTTTTTTGCAAATACTAAATTTAATTTATGAAATATAAATAGAGCATGATTCTTAATAAAAAAATTATATTTACAATTTATAAATAATGTTAACTTTTTTGTCAAAACCGTTATTATTGCTTAGTAGCTTTAATTAGATTATTATTTTTTAAAGGTGGTTTCTAAACTTCAAAATCACATAATAAAATATTTTCACAAGACTATTTTTAAGTAATTAATAGTTTAAAGTATTGTAAATGTAAAATTTTTTATATTGTAAGTCTTCTTTTAAATATTGTAATAACACAATAGTTTAATTTAACAAAGACTACATTATCTTCTCAACACAACATATCAAGTGGTTGCTTAATTACATAGCCCTTTATTTTATTTTCCATTCAAATTCAACATTTAATCAAATTTCGGTGAAAAAAGGTTTTATTTATTATGTTTCAACAAATATTTCAGTAAACAATTGAAAATAAACCACATGATTCTTAATAAAAAAATTATATTTACAATTTATAAATAATGTTAACTTTTTTGTCAAAACCGTTATTATTGCTTAGTAGCTTTAATTAGATTATTATTTTTTAAAGGTGGTTTCTAAACTTCAAAATCACATAATTAAAATATTTTCACAAGACTATTTTTAAGTAGTAATAGTTTTGAGCATTGTAAATGTATAAATTTTAATATTGTAATTCTTCTTTTAAATATTGTAATAACAAAATAGTTTAATTTAACAAAAGCTACATTATTCTCCCAACACAACATATCAAGTGGTTGCTTAATTACATGGCCTTTAATTTTATTTTCAAGTCAAATTCAACATTTCGGTGAAGAAAAGCATTTATTAAATTTCAACAAATATTTCAGTAAACAATTGAAAATAAACCACATGAGAATTGGAAAATATCACTTAATTTCAGATTTTGGTAGCTTTTTGACACTGTACCCAAATTCTAGAGCTATTGCTACTTTTTATAATAAAACAAAAGTGTCAGTTTGCAATGTTTTTATTCTACCATTAACTTTCATAACAATTAAAGCCACATGAGCTGAGCATAAACTGAAAATTCGGTACAGCAAGATTACTCAATTTTTTAATATTACTTAATTAAATAATAATTTATTGTTTCAGGGATCTTCCTGCATAGATTTATTTTTAAAGCATTAATAATAAGCTTCTTTCTTATTTACAAAAAAGCAGTATAAAGAGCTATAAAAATTTAGGTTAACAAAATGATTATCAATTTTCTTTGAGTTAAAAGTACAACAGCATTTCTGAAAGATATCAACACCAAAACTAATCTAATTATATTAACCTTGTTTTAGCATACTATGAAAAAATTGATATCACGATCTGCTGCTGTGGATGGTTGACTGCATGTAAGCAATAACAAGCTCCCTAAAACCGGAAGGAATATAGGAAACTTCCGGTGTATCTCTTCGCTTATGTTATATTTACGAGGTGATGTGTGAACAGGCTTACTATTCCATGAAGTTTCATTATTATGATTTATGTTTAAATTTACGCGTAATTTTACCATTTATAAGAGTTTTCTGTAATTTATAAATTCAAAAGTTTTGAAAAAAAATTTATTGCTTACGTTAAATTTTCAAATAATTCCAAACATATTTTTAAAAAAATTCATTTCTCTATCTGCATTATTTATAAAGTGTTGAGCGCTTTTTTTTTCCTTAAAAAAATGTCAGGTATTTCCAGCAAAAACAATTTTCGAATGCATGTTTTTTTAATGTTTACATGTTATTTAAATCTCCAGAGATTTGTTTCTGTTGATAATGGAACTTTTAAGTCATCTCTTTTCACAATCAGCCTAAAATGAAATTGTTCATAAGCGTTTTGAAAATTATAAAAATTTTACAGCATGTTATTTTTATCTGTGCATTCGATATTTTTTGAATTTTTTTCTTTTCAATTTTAAATAAAGGGAACCATAGAAGTTGTTGTAATTGATATATTAGCAAATGATTGCGCAGATTTACTGCAGAAACCATATTGCTGATTTTTTTTATGAAACATATTGCAGAAACTTACAGCTTTAAAAACTTAAAAATTAAAAGAGTTTTGTAAATTTTTAAAAAATCTGAGACAAATCGCATCTAAGTATTCATGTTTGAAAATTAATTGGTTTTCATTAATGTCTACTCGTCATGCAACTGAAACAATGTTTATTTTAATTTTATTTAAAAAAAAATTGTTCTGAGGGTATTTTGACTCCTTCGCCATTGAGCAAATCAAATCAAATCAATGCAAATCAAATTTGCATTTCTTTATACTTGAATGAGTTCTGGAATTTTATTCGTAAGAATTTTTTTTCTCACAAAATCTCTTTTATATTATGAAATGCTAATAATACTGTTTCATAGCAACATCAAATAGTCCTACATGTTTATTTTATTGAGTTATAACGAGATACATAATATTGAGTTGTTCTTAGTGAGTTATAACGAGATACATAATATTGAGTTGTTCTAATAAAAATTAAAATTCAACACTTAAAAATATTTAAATGCCAGTAAATTAGCTAAAGCAAAAATAATTTATTTCACTCATAAAATATTTGAATTATTTACTATAGTTTTCTCTTAATACAAATCTGCACTCCGAGGAAGACGTCACTGCGTTACTGAGAGTCCTTTACTCTCCGTGGCTATGTTCAACGGCTTTATTACTCGATGGCTATGGTTAAATGCACTTCGGCGGAGGCAATGTGGAGAGTAAAATCACATCTAAGTATAATAACTTGTGACGAAAATTAAAACAGGAGTTTACTTCCTGCCCAATTCCTCGACATAGTTTAAAAATTCACCAGTTTGTAATAAAATTTTCTCCTCCACAACCCAGATAGCACAGACTTTCACAGTGACGTGATTAAAAAAAGTAAAAAATGGTCACAGCAGTCACACTCACAGGTGTGACCCTTTTAAATTGTCCCAATAAGGTCATAATGTGACTTTGATGTTACTTTATTTTGTGATATCACATAAAAGTCTACCTGACTATTTATTGTGATTTTGTCAGTTTGTAGTCATACCTGTATTTTACTGGAACTAAAGTTGCTGAGAATCATTGTTGCCACTTTTTTGCAACTTTGATCCTTTGAAAGTCGCATGAGAACTATTTCACGACTTGTCTTTCAAAAGTTATAGGAGTATTTTTTGCGATCTGTCTCACTCAAGTTAGACCAGAAACTTTAAAGTCTTGTTAGCATTTTTTGCGACATCTAAAATTAAATGAAGTAATTCAGATCACTGAATCATACGATTCGGATCAATGATTCGAATCAATGTTATTCAAATCATGTGCTTTCGATCACTGATTCAAATTATGCGATTTGCATCACTGATTGGAATGACGTGATTCAGTTTACTGACATGCGGATCATGATATTCGGATTTGTAGTTTGATTTGAATCAAGTGGTTCACATCACGGGATTCGGATAAGTTATTCCAATTCTATTCGGATAAATGATTCGAATCATGAGTTTCAAATCACAGATTCAAGTCATGTGATTTGAATCTATGTTTCGAATGAAGTGATTCAGATCACTGATACAAATAGTGTGATTCGAATTAATGATTTGAATAACGTGAATCATATCATGTGATTGGAATTGGGATTCGTATCAACGATTTGAAAGAAGTGATTCAGATCACTGATTCAAATAATGTGATATAAATGAAGTGATTTAGATTACTGGTTAAGAAAAGTGATTTGAATCGTGCTAATTACTATTAAAATCAGATGATTTAAATCACGTGATTCGGATGAGTGATTCGAATAAAGTGATTCAAATCATGTGACTTGTATCAGTTATTCGAATGAAGTTATTCTGTCCAATGGTTCAAATATCTTATTCAAATATGTCAATTATTCCTGTTATTCGAATCGAGTCATATCATTGATTCGAATCAAAAGATTCAGATGATTGATTCGAATCATGAAATTCGGAACGATGAAGGGATTGAAATCACTGATTCAAATCACGTGATTCGGATAAGTGATTTCAATGAAGTGATTCAGATGACTAATCCGAATCCTAAGGTTCAAATCAATGATTCGAATGAAGTGATTTGGATCACTCCTTCGAATTCATGCATTTCGAATCAACGATTCGAATTAAGTGATTGAAATACTGATTTCAAATATGTGATTCGGATTAGTGATTTGGATCAATGATTCGAATGAAATGATTCCAATCATGAAATTCCGAACAATGATTATAATGAAGTGATTCAGATCACTGATTTGATTCATTCGATGCGGATCAATGATTCGACTGAAGTGATTCAAATCACTGATTCGAATGAAGTAATTCAGATCACTGATTAAAAACCAGTGATTTAAATCATGCGATTCAGATAACTATTAAAATTCAGTGATTCGAATTCAATAATTCAAATCGCTACAGTGATCCATATCATGTAATTTGAATCTGTGATTCAAAAAAATTGATTCGTGTCATTGATTCGAATCGTGTGATTTCGATTGCTGATTTGAACCGAAAGATTCGTATCGTGAAGTTCGGAACAATGAAGTGAGTGAAATCACTGATTCAGAGCACGTGATTCGAATCAATGATGATTCAAATAGTGTGATTCCTATCAATGATTCAAATGAAGTGATTCAGATCAGTGATTTGAATCATACGATACGGATCGATGATTCAAATGAAGATATTCAGATTACTGATTAATACCAGTTTTTCAAATCATGTGATTCGGCTCAGTGATTCCAATGAAGTGATTCAGATCAATTATTTGAATCATGTGATTAGGATCACTGATTCCAATGAAGTGATTCAAATCCTGTGACTTTGATCAGTGATTAGAAAGAAATCACTCATACAATGATTCAAATCTCTGATTCAAATCATGTTATTCGAATGAGTGATTCGAAAAAATTGATTAGGATCAGTGATTAGAATCATGCGATTTGGATGAGTAATTGGAATCAAAAGATTCAGATTATGGATTTTAATCATGAAATTCGGAACAGTGAAGTGTTTAAAATAAATGATTCGAATCATACTATGCAGATCAATTATTCAAATGAAGTGATTCAAATCACTAATTCAAATCATGTGATTTGAATGAAAGTGATTCAGATTACTGATTCAAACCAGTGATTCGAATCATGTGATTTGGATCACTATTCAACTCATGTGATTCAGATAAGTGATTCGAATGAAGTGATTCGGATCAATGAATCCAATCAAGTGATTCAAATCACTGATTGAAATGATGTGATTCGAAAGAATTGATTCGGTTCAATAATTTGAATAAAGGTATTCAAATCACTGATTTAATTCAAGTGATTCGATTTAATGATTCTAATCAAGCAATTCAGATCACTGAATCATACGATTCCGATCAATGATTCGATTCAAGTTACTTAACTCACTGATTCGAATAATGTGATTCGACTGAAATGATTTGGATCACTGATTCAAATCAAAAGATTCTGATCATTGATTCGTATCGTGAAACTCAAGTGATTCTAATCATCTAAACCAAGTGATTCTAATCACTGATTCAATTCACGTGATTCGGATTAGGGATTTGAATTGAGTTATTTTTATCAATGATTCGAATGAAGTGATACAGATCAAAGATTTGAATCATACGATGCGGATCAATGATTCGAACGAAATTATTCAAATCTCTATTCGAATCGAGAGAATCAATAAAGTGATTTAGATCAGTGACTCGAATCAATTGATTAGGATCAGTGATTCGAATCAAGTTATTCGGACCTCATTTCGAATCGAGTAATTTGGATCACGGATTCGGATAACATAAATTAAATGACTTAATTTCGAATGACATGATTCGAATCAAATGCATCAAATCAATGCTTCAATTACACTCAAATCACAAATTTTCAAAATAAATAAATAAATTACTTACCAATTTTTTTTTCGGGTGTCGATTGGAAAAAAATGTATTATGATTTTTCGTATATTCATAAATCTATTTTAATATTACTTTTTTAAAGAAAGAATTTGCATGTCGTGTCCTTCTCTTTCTAAGATATATGTATACGCTTACATTTCCTTAAAGATTCATGTTAAAAATTTCAAATTTTACATAACTGATATAGCCACAGACCGTCTTGGCGAGATTTATTTCATTCAAAAATATTATTGTACCTACTGGTAGAAAAATTAAGTTTTGGAGCGGGCAATCTCATAAACAAAGCATATTTGTAATGTTTTAATTTTTAATGAAATGCTTTTTTCTTATTTTTCGTATATTTGTTTGCACAACAATTTATTTTCAGGAATAAATGTAGACAATTTTTCAATAGAATTAAGCACTGAAGCATATTATATTCATTGCCTAATTCTATTGAAGCATATTCAATGCTTATTCTATTAAGCATTGAAGTATATATTGTGTTTAAATTTCTTAAATAATCCGTAATTTAAAATGTAATTAATAGAAATTACATTCTTAATTACTAATAACTTGTGTAAAATTTTAAATTTAATTTGTCAACTTATAAAAATGTAAGTTGAGATATTGTTGATAGATGAAAATCATCCAAACTAAAAAACATTTAATTAACATTTGTTCGCAAAAAGCAAACGATTTTAAATCCAGCCATGGGTGAAAGCGAGACGGAAAAGAGGAAAATCTGGTAGTAAACCCATTTCAGTTTTAACATGTTTTCGGGAGGAGTTACACTACTCTCTTTTTCAATTATTCAGCTTTATCCACTTTTCTATAAAGAAAGAACTTTTTGCTTTTATTAAAATTAAACTGGGTGCCTGGGCCGCGCAGCGGCCCCTAACCCATTCATCATAAAATATGTACAGTGTGTAAAAACATTTTGGTTTTTGCAACATTATGGTAGCAAGAACAGAAAAAGAAAAGAAAAGATAATTACATAATAAAAAATTTTTACATTAAAGATATTGCATGCTTTGTTTGTTGTTTAAGGTTGTAGTTTTCTTTTACATGGTTATATTACTGTGGTTTTATGCTATTACTTTCAGAATTATAAAGAAAGAAGCCGTTTTATATATATATATATATATATATATATATATATATATATATATGCTAAAATTGTAAAAAAACTACGGTAATTACAGAAATTTAATGTTTCTTGAAAAAAAATGCTAGAATGAAATGCCTTTCTTATCAGTGTTTTGCTGTTTTCCGTCTTGCTATATAAAGGCTTTCAGCCCTGAATCCAGCGCGTCGGAGCTACCGAGTGACCATGTTCCGGTCGTAGCTACTATCGGCCTACATAATAATACTATTGTGTATAAAAAGAACATTAACTGGGATCTCTACTGTAATACCCTCATACTGCAAGAAGAATATTCCCAACCCACCACAATAAAAGAAATTGATACCAATATTAATAGACTCACATCTGATATACAAAAAGCCATAGATGATGCCTCAACTGTTACTTACTCTGATGATAACTACCAAAAACTACTAAGGCATATTAAAGAAATCATTGGCTAAAAAAATCACATTAGAAAGCAGTGGCAAAAATATCGAAATCCGCATGATGAAACGGAACTCAACAGACTTATCAAAGAACTGTGTAACAATCATAGAAATGACTGCTGGAACGAAAAAATAGCCAACCTAAACATCAATGACCAGTCAGTTTGGAAAATGAGCAAATCTTTAAAGACTATTAAAAATCCAAATAAACATATTGTCCACAACGGCAATAACATTTATAGCCACCAAGAAAAACTGGATATTTTTGCAGACACCATCGAAAAACAGTTTACTCTTAATACCGAGCCATCGAACCCCTCTAATGATATCCAAATCATTACGAAATATAATAATTACTTAAACCAAAATAGCAATAGTTCAAATGCTCTCAATAATGTCTCCTTAGATGAGTTAAAAAGCAATATTAAGAAATTAAATAATAGAAAAGCACCAGGGCAGGACAATATTAATAACAAAATGATTAAGAATCTCCCAATCAATAAAATCAATGACATCATTAATATCATTAATATCTTTAATGCCTGCTTAGTAAACTCATATTTTCCCACAGCATGAAAAAACGCTGTAGTCATATTATATGCGAAACCTAATAAAGATTCTAGGAACCCGGAGAACTCCAGGCCTATAAGTCTCCTCCCCACCCTTGGTAAAATATCAGAAAGGATTATTTAAACTAGATTAGAACCCCTTTTAACTTTCATTCCAAAAGAACAATACGGGTTCCGCAAACAACTCTCCACTACCAAACAGCTAATCAAGTTAATTGATTTTGCCAGTGATGGCATATTTAAAAATGATCTACTGCCCTGCTCATGCTAGACTTAGCCAAAGCATTTGACCGCGTCTGGCATGAAGCACTAATTGTTAAATTAATAAATCAAAATCTTCCCTTTGATGTGATTAAAATCATTAACTCCTATTTAACTGAAAGAACTTTTCAAATTAAACTAAAAAGTGAGTTATCAAACAAAAGACCAATACGTGCTGGGGTACCACAGGAGGGAAGTATCCTGGGCCCAGTACTATACTTAATCTTTATTAGTGATTTCCCTGTAAATTATACCAATCATAACTACTTTATTGCATTCTGCGCTGATGATACAGCTATTGCCATGAAATCCCTAAATCCTAATCAAGCTGTTAAAAACCTCAACAACCAAATGCCACCTATTGAAGATTGGTGTCTAAATAATAAGATAGCTATTAATACAGATAAATCCCAGCTAATGATTATTAGGAGGAAAAAACGGCACAAAAAGATAAACAGCGATGTTATCCTATTTAATGACAAAATTCAAATCACTAACAAGGAGGTTCCACCTACCTTGGTGGAACGTCCATGTACAAAATATTATAAATAAAACCTATGCAGCCTACAACTGCCTCAAACCTATACTTAATGCCAACTCATCCCTCCCGATATAGTTCGTTCACCAGAAGTTGGCACTTGGCTCCGCCTTCATCACGTGGTATCCGATGACACTATTTCGCTTTTTTGGGGAGAAGGATATAAACAAGGTTGCTATTTGGCGATCGTATTACAAAAATATTTATTTCGCTATCTTCATGTGCATTTTATTTCATAAACTTGTTGATATTTCTTTCTTTTTATTGAAAAGTTTATTCTTTTTGAGATATTTTGCTGGGCAAAAGTTTTTAAATATAAAAGAGTTAATTAGCTAGAGTAACGAAAGGTATGATAGCTGATGATAAAGCGAAGAAAGTGACTGAAAAATAATTCACTGTTCGTGTTTGGCCATCACCTCCTACATCAGAGAGCCTCCACATGATTTCTTATAAGTTGTCTGCGCAGACAGACTATTTAAAAAGTGAACAGTTTGAGCGCATGAAACCAAATTCTATTTTAAAAGTGACTGAGAGGAATTTATCATATATATTTGAGAATTGAATCTGTAGTGGTAGACAAGTAAATAAGACAAACTAATCATATTGAGAAATTAAGAAAAATATTAGACATATATTTGCTACCACTTTATTATTTTTACTAGATTTTCTATTAAAGGGCTCTTTCGTAAACTAGTTTACCTTCATAGTGGTCATATCGGATTTCCTATAAAAAACCGTGTGGAGGCTTTCAGTTGTAGGAGGCGTTTGGTTTGGCGATCAAAAAAGGTTATCTCGATTTCAAGCATGGAGATGTTTTCCCCTTACTCTCCCGCGATGAAACGAACTCTGCGTCCGAGGAGGTGGAGCCAAGTGCCTACTCCTGGTGAACGAACTATAGACCTAAAACGCTTACTGTACCTACAATTCTTTAGGCCTATCCTAACTTATGCATGCCCCGCTTGGGGAAATATAATTAACAACAACCAGATTAAAAAACTCGAAATTGTTCAAAATAAAATACTGAGACGTATTACTGGTGCACCTCGATTTCTACCTAACATCAATAATAAAAACGACTTAAATATCGATCCAATTATGAATTTTATAAACAGATTAAATGCTAATTTTTATAGCAAATCAAAGAACAAAGACCCAGGTGGATTTAACACCTTGCTAAATAAAGAATTAATTGTGGACATGAAAAACCACAACCCCATAACTGCATTTCTGCTTTCAGATTGCATATTATCAAAGTATTATAAATAGTAGCCCTCTCTATTTATCTATATGGATGCTCGCAGAGAGAGGAAATGATCACAAGGGTGATCCTCGACTCGCGAGCATGCCACTTTATACCTAACTTTATATTGCCACTTATGCTGTCCCCACTATATATTAGGATTTATCACTCTTAGTATATACTGATTAGTGACTTCTGCAACTGTGCTTTCGCTCGCCCCTCTACCTAACTATAGACATTATTCCAGTCGCCCAAGGGCACCATCTCACATGAAGAAGTCAATTGTTCGCTTCGCGGACAGGCACTTCGTAATTCATCTTAGTTCAAGTTCAATCCAGCGCGTACCACAGCTGCCGCCATTTTTAAATGTCAGCACATTTTTTTTTTCTTCCAGGAAGTAATTCAAATTCAGATGCTCTGATGCTTTAATTAAAAATTGAAAATAAAGTCATCCGTAAAAGATATGTTACAAGATTAAAAATCATTAGTTTGTGTTGAATCCGTCTAAAACGATTATGCTTGCTTTTTCTTTATAAAAGCTTTGTTCGACTTTCATTAAATGTTATTTGCTTGCTGTTGATTTTGATGAAATTTTACTTACTTAGTAGTAATGTATTATTTGGTGAAAAGGTTCGGTTAACTGGATACACTATGCCACATCTTTAAAAATCGTAGCCCATTCTGATATTGTTCATTTGAATATATAAACAAAGAACTCATCTGATAATTATAGCAACGATGATGCTACCAAAAACTGAATATTTTAAGAAAGTGATCACTTTTGAGGAGTGTTGTATTTAAACTTTAATTCTTTTATAGATTGGTTAATAGCCATCGAGTTTATTTATTTTTTTTTTTTTATTTTATTTTTTTTTTTTTATTATTTTTTTTTTTTAAATTGTTATGTATTTCAAGCTTGTGATTTTAAGAAGTTTTGAGCTTTTCGTAGGGAATGTTTTAAAAGCAGAATGAAAACGGGTGAATGAGTCCTACTACTATTTTGTTTTCTTACATATTAGCTCTTATATCAGAAAATAAATTCGTATATGTAATTTAAGGTAAATGATATTACGTTAGTGTTTTAATAGACGCCCGGTGGCTGAGTTGTAGTGCTTCGCGCTCATGTGCCACAGGTCCTGGGTTCCATCCTCGGGTCGAGCAAGGTTGACTCAGCCTTTCATCCCTTCAGTGGGTCTATAAATGAGTACCAAACATGCTTGGGAACTAAACACTGGGGGTTCCGCGTTCGGCTAACCACCTGACCGGAACATCTGCTCTCACTCCCCAGAGTCTAAGATCAAGAAAACTGAGATGGGCACAGCAGGCCTTGGCTTTCCATGGGCTGTCGTGCCACAGAGTTTAGTTTAGTGTTTTAATATTGATGATTAAAGAAAATTTATATGTTTTGAATTTAATTTCTTTATTCGCTTTCAATTTTTTTTGAAGTCCATTTAATGTCATTCTTTTAATGTTCTTTTGTTTTCAAATACGTATCTGGTGTTTATTTTTGATTATCAAGTTAATTTTGATCATATTTTTTTAGTTTTCTCTTCGTTTTTATAATAATATTTTTGCTTATTTTAAAATATTTTAGGCCTTTTTTTTAACTATGCACATAATTTTTTGAACAGTTAAGAAATTAAAATTTTTAAAGTTTTATTTCAATTCAAAATTTGGCTTTTTTAACGGCAAATATGTATTGGATGCTTCCAAGATTATTTTAATGGTTATATTTATTATTCTCACTTTACACAATAATTTATTTTATGTTATAATGAATAAATATTTTTTTAGCACTATCATTACTGATTTTTCAAAATGAACCTTCGCTCATTAGTTTGTAGTTATTGAAATCTATGACTTATACACATAATTTTTAAATATTATTAGCCTATCGGTCCCTGTAAACACAAATAACTGTTTAAAATTTGTATATTTTTTAAGCAGTTTTTAGAAAGTAATATATGGTTGGGTTGTATTTTATAAATACTACAAATAAAAAAATTCAGGCGCTGTTAGCCTGAATTTTTGGGCATAGCTCTAAATCACAATGTCCGAATATTTACGTGCTCTTCTCGCCATCTCTATTCATTTTAGTGAACTTCAGGTCAATCAACTTTATCTACTAGATATTTTTAATTAGGAATAAAAAAAAGTTCTCATTCTGATCAAAATTGACGTTTTTATACAGTCAAACTGCTCTGTAGTAGAACATTAGTGAACTTATAAACGATGGTTTACTATATTTAAAATCTTTGAAAAATAATTTTTAGCAAATTGCATAAGTATTGTTAGAAATAATGATGGAAATAGCACGTAAATGCGATAATATAATAATCGTTTGTAATACTAATAGTATCTGATATAATACGTACTACAGTCCCTGACCAAATTATTAGACGCACTAAAGATTCTATGTAAAATCTTAATTATCATGTAGTACTATACAGCTTTATTGTTTTTACATGATTGAAGCCAGTTTACACTTGTTTACTTTCGAGTATTAATTGGTTAACATTGTAATGCAATACGTTAAAAATAAATGCAAATTGGAAGTATTTACAAATCTCTTGAATAAAAACCCATTACATTTATGTTTAAATATAACAGTATTGTATATAAACTCGTGAAAAACATGTAATTATATAAAAAAAAAAAAACTACACTGCACTTAATAATTTGGTCGAATTATTATAATATACTAATATAATATCTGATATAATTAATATTCTATATTTACATAATATATCGTTTAATTTATCCAATCGTCGAATTTTTATTTTATATCTTCTATCTTAACCAATTAATACACGAACATAAACAAGTGCAAACCGGTTTCAGTCGCGTAAAAACAATAAAGCTGTATAGTATAACCTGATAATAAGATTTCACATAGAGTTTTATTGTGCGTCGAATAATTTGGCCAGGAAAGTTTTATTACAATTAATGTAACTAATGAAATATATAAAGTCCTCTTACAAATAATGTGCTTTGCTGTGAACATCTACCTAAAACTAATTTTTTAATTGGAAAGTTAAATAACATTCACAACATTCTCCATACGCCGACCAGGTGGCCGAGTGGTAAGCATGCCTGACTGTGGACCCGATCGTTGCAGGTTCGAATCCCGCTCAGGGCATGGATGTTTCTTTCTCTCTCCGTTTTATGTCCTTTCTTCTGTGTGATTGTGTGTGAATGTAACCCGTCCTATAAACGGGTTTGTGGTTGTGTGACGTGGGCGAAGAGAGAAAAAAAAAAGAAACATCCTCCATACTAACTGAATACCCGTTTTCCGTAAGGGTGATGAATTATTATTATTTTTTTTTTTTTTCTTCCCCTCCCGTATCTCTTGGAATGACGTTAATGCTCGAAGCCAACTAATGATGGCCAAAATTTACCACAGTTAAGCGGTTTTCTCTGGTTTGAACCGTCAAACACTTTTATCCGCATTATATTGATTAAAACTGCAAAGTATTAATGGAGTTTTAATAGATGCCAAATATACTAATTTTACCTACATTAGTACATTTGGTATTGATTAAAATTGCCCGAATTATCATAATATCAAAAGCGCCTATTGCCAAAATTAATAAAACACCATTGCCATCAGTAATAGTATGACGATTTCTTAGGTTCCTCCTGAACGAATTAGTACTATTTTTCCATTAATTTTGCATTTCAGTATATAGTTTTTATTTTTATTTTTTATTTCAATTAGTATGTATTGGGCCGCGATGGCTCAGTGGATAGAGCATTCGCCTTCCAATGAGGGCTCGAATCCAGAGATGGCTGGTCGATACGAATCCGCATCCGGCTTGCACCGACCACAGTGCTAACGTGAAATATCCTCAGTAGTAGACGGATCATGGGTTAGAGTCCATTGCTGTCAGGCTATCGGTGGGAGGTTCTCGTGGTCTTCCTCTCCATGAAACGCAAATGCGGGTTAGTTCCATCAAAAAGTCAAAATTTCTTCCAATACTTGATGAAGGAGTTCCCTTGTTTTCTAGATTGAGTTCAAAATTACAAGGCTACGGAGTTGAACAATAGTAGTCATAAACCCAAAAATTGGATCAGCTGCTCGACGACGATTGTAAAATTAAAAAAATAATAATAATATATATTACCAAAATTAACTAAGCATCATTGGAACCAATAACAGCATGGCAACTCTTAACGTTTTACCTAAGCGAATTAGAATCATTTCCTCACTAATTTTGCTTTTTAGCACACAGCATATAGTTTTATTTTAATACCAAAATTAATTCAGCATCATTGGCTTCAATAAAAGTATGGCGAGTTTTTACTTTTCTTCTAAGCGAATTAGTAGCATCTCTCCATTAATTTTGCTATTTAGTACATAGTTTGTTTTTTATTTCAGTTACAGTACCTATTACCAAAATTAAGCATCATTGGCGTCAAAAATAGTAGGGTGAGTATTTGCTTTCCTCCTATCAGAATAAGTGCCATTTTTTTAAAATATAAATTATGCTTTTTAGTATATAGTTTACTTTTTTATTTCAGTTAGTACATATCACTAAAATTAATAAAACAACACAGGCATCAATAATAGTATGGTGATTTACTGCAGTTCTCCTAAAGGAATTAGTATAGTTTTCTAATTAATTTTTCCCTTTAGTAGTTTATTTATTTTTTATTAAAATTAACACCTTTTACCAAAATTATTTCAGCATCATTGGCATCAATAATAGTATGGCGATTTTTTTTACCTTTTTTCTAAATGATTTTGTACTGTTTCTTCAGTAATTTTGTTTCTCAGCACATATCTTATTCTTATTTTATTACAAATACCATTGATTATAAATTATTTAGTTTTATAGAAATACATTATAAAAGCATAATTATATAAAAAAAAAAATAAACACGTGGTTTTATATTACTTAAGGAATATTCATTTGGTGACGTATATAGTTTGCCTATGCTACCACGCTCACATTGATAATTGAGTTTATCTGACATAACGAAGGAAAAAATAACTAAATATTAATAAAATTTATTTATTTATTTATTTATTTATTTATTTATTTTTTTGATTCATGAGAGATATAAACAACCAAATATCACTCAGGTTATCTTTAAAATCGTTTCATTTGTTTAAATGGCGCTAGCTCTAAACCAATGAGAATATTCCACTTTTTAAATGTCTAGCCTGAATGATCTAATTAAAATTGCACTCTGTCAGACAAACAGTTCTGGAATTATAATAATGCACAAACATGATTTTAGAAAAACACTGATTTTTTGTAGATATTTTCTTTTGTCCTTTTGAAGTCATTTTTTGTTGATATTCTATGGGAATGGGAGCTGAGAAACGGCTACATAGAGTTAATTTTATGACTTTGATTCTCTTTGGTTAACCTTGTGGGGAGTACATATTTTAGGTAAATTTGGGTTTCCAGGTCTCTGGGATAGCCTGATGGTTTTTCTTTTTATCATGATTTTCCATCAGACTGAGTTTATGGCACCCTTTATTGTCACCTATGTCTTTAAATCTCTCAAGTCGGTGCTTACTAAATTGTTTTTCCTTTTTGAGTAAGACCAAGGTGAATCACTTGATGCAAAAAGGTCATAAAACATAAATAATCGATAAGCTCTTATCAGGGTGCGTAGTGCTTTTAAAAAGTGCTTAAAGGTTCTTATTTTTGATTTGCGGTTTCTAAAAGCCCTTAAAGTGGCTTTTTTTATTCGGGGTTTGGAAAAAGTGCTTAATTTTCTACCTTTTAAGATGAGACTTTTTTGTTTGCCGTGTCAATTGTTGTTCTAAATTTCAAAAAAAAAAAAAAAAAAAAAAAAATGATTTTCACGATTTTCTCTGCAATACTTATCAGAAACTAGTTATTTTATCATGATTATGTATAGTTTTTGAAAACGTTTTTGAATTTTACTGACTTTATGTTTATAAATTAAGAACTTTAAACCATAGAAAAAAATAATTTTAATTACTTCACAGATCCTAACTATGATTCATTTTTTGGAAAGTGGTTGAAAATATTTTTGAGTGCTTAAAAAGTACTTAAAAGGTGCTTATTTTTTGTGAAAAAAAATCTGGCTACGCGCCCTGTCGTATGACCTTATCGCTTTGAGTCATTCAAACATGTATTAATGAGCTAGCTATTCAATTGGCTCAGTAAGTAATCGAAAAGCCAGTCCGACCTCGATGAGAAGTTGCAAGTATCTGCAAACAAGAAATGAAAAGAGAGAAAGAAACCTTTCACTTCCATCCCCACATAGCCGTCTTTCCCCCACAGCGAGAACAGAGCCACCTTAACATACGTTTCAGCCGGCAAGCATCCAAGCAACAGGTCAGTCTGAGTGCGAGAAGCAACTACAGGGAAAACAAACGTGTACACCAGACTGCATCTCCTGTAAGAACCAGCAAGCATTGTTCTGCACAACAACCCCCAGTAACCACCGAGATCCTACTAGAAGACTTTAAGGTTAAACTAGTTAATTAAAAACCAAGTAAATTAAAACCTGAATAAGTTATTAAACGAAGAATCTGGCAGTTTAAGAATCTAAGAAGTTAACTTTTTATTGAGAACAAAAAAAAAATTAACATTCAATTGAGAGCCCCTTATAAATTTGAACCGAACTCAGAAATAGGGAATAAAGCTACTTTTGTTGTTGAATGCTGTTTCAACTAAAAACAAATCCGATGTAAAAAGTCGAATTTTCAGACAAGAATGCATACAGGATGCTCCTCAAAGAACGGGCTTATAATATATTTTTTATAAAAAGTATACATATGGGATATATATACTTAAACGCACTAAATCATACAAAACCTGTTTGATTTCGAGTAAAATTGGTTATTAGAAAAGTCTTCAAGTTTCAACCTCTAATTAGACAGGTCTTGATGTTCTGTGCACCCGCCTTCCTTAGTTGTAATTTGTCAGATTTCGAGTATAAATTAGTTTTTCCGAGTATAAATTTCTTCTTATTTTTTATATTACGTTTTTTTTTTACGCTTAAAAATTGATCTGAAACGTTTCCACCTATTTCTGCTAAGGATTATAAAAATATATACTTATAGAACGGTCCGTGTAACAGGTATACACAAGATCTTCACCTTCACTAGCATATAAAGCTCAATTATTGACATTATATATATATATATATATACATATATATATATATATATATATATATATATATATATATATATATATATATATATATATATATATATATATATATATATATATATATATATATATAATTTTACTATTATGATAGTTAAAATAATAAAAAATAATAAATATTTACTAAAAGTTATTTTTGCATGGAATATCTTCGGATAAATGAATTTTATAATTGTGTGCAAACATTTTTGGATTCGCTTGAAAAAGCTCTTGAGATATTTCGAAATACGCAAAAAGTAAAATTAACATGAAAGGGTCCTTACTTTGAACCGCTGTTATGATCAAACTATTGGGACTTATTGTATATATAGCAATATTAATAATATAAAAAAAAATTTAATTTAAAATATATATGTATAAATATTTTTTTTTTTAGACAAAGAAAAGAAATGCTGAAATATAAATTTTGTGTACTTCATATCTATGCTATAATCAATTAATAAACGGAGTAAAAAGCTTGCTTGGAAAATATTTTATTCCTGAGCCTTCCCCAATTTTGTTTTTTAAAAGTGAGGTTTATAATATTTTTTTTCCCGCCGACAAAAGTCTCGCTACTGTATGTTCAATCTTTGCTAACAGATTTGTTTATATTGAAAGTGTGACTTTGGATGCACCGTCAACTTTGCAAATAAAATATCTCAATGTTAAGTCTTTTTAGAAATTATTGTTTGTTTCATTTGAGTTATTGCAACATCCACGTGGTGTTTACGTCATTATTTTCTTCCTGGAGAAGTCCGTGCCACCCCCACACGTAAGCTGAGAGGGAGGAATACGTATGTTACCTATTTTGGTGCGTTCCCAAACCAATGGGAACGGGAAAGTCTTCCCATTTGACCAATATTCACTTCTTACTGAACTCTCTTACAGAGAACAAGCAAGCAATGGCTAACCGAGGACCTTCCTTTGGCCTTAGCGCCCAAGTGGCTAACAAGGTAGGCCTGTTGTTTGTTTACAAGCAGTCTTCAAACATAACTTATAATACTATTTGTATATAGTCAATAATAATAGACTTATTAAAAGTCATTTCTCTCAAAGATCATAAAAATTTTTTAGAAAAACTTATTAACAATTATATTGGCAAACTTTCTATCTTATGTATAAAAGCTATTTTATTCTTAAAGATTTGCATGGCAGTTAGATTTGCTCTTCGCGTTTTAATTTCTCATGTATTTTTCAAAATGTAACGCTTAATAATAATTTATACAATTAATTAGGATTGTTGAAATAATCATTCTAAAAGTTTTTGCTACAGTTTCAGTGAATCGAAACGCATAATTTTACGAAAAAAAAAAGGCCATAAGTGATTTTGTCTGACACTGCTTAAGTTAAACAAAAACTAATACTTTTGTCGCTTAATGTGCTTAGTTGATAAAATATAAGACTTTTTGTTGACATTTGAGGTCGTGAATGATTTTGTATCATTCATTAATAATGCTTTCTTATACAATTAAGATTCATCTTAAGAGATTCCTTTAAATTATATTTTAGAATAAAGCCAAACAAAACTTATGCACTACCCTACGTAATTAAATTATTAAGTAACTAAACAATTGAGACCATGTTTTCTAAATTGCAACTACTCCTTCCCCTATTTTTAAAGCCAAAAATCCAAATCAGCCGGAAAAAGACATGTTTATGCCAAAAGTAATGTTTTTGTGTATGATTTTAAATCTTGATTAAGAGTTAGTACTATTTATTAAGCCAACCTTTATACCTTTAACATTAGCACTTAATATAGAAAATCATTAAAACATAAGTTTTTGAAAGTGACATCTTTATTTGTTTGATTCAATGTATAGTTTTTCTATTTTGAAGAGATGTATGTCCTTACAAAATAAACCATTAATATCAAATATTCTTTTCTGTGAAGCTTCTTGCATCGAACTAAACTTTCTAAGAGAAATAAAGGGAAATTATAAATATACTTTTATTTAATTTCATTAGATATTTATTCTATCTTTACAAAGCAATATCTTTTCAAACAAGTAAAATTAAAGGTTGCCACCTAATTGGAATGATAAAATATATATAGCTGGTATTATTCTAAAATTCAATTGATTTTTCTGACTATATTATACCAATACAGTTCTGCAATCAGCCTTTTTGGAATAATGTTAAGTATTACACGTTTGTCTGATTTTAGATTTGCAATAAATAGCTTGTTTTTATATATATATATTTTTAAATGTCAGCATCATTCAATGGGATTTTTATTTGTTTAAACAATAAAGAACCATTATTTAAAAAAAAAAAAACTTTAAAAACAGACCAATGTGTTACATAAAAATTTTTTATTTAAAATGTAAAAACCGCATAATTGTATAGCTCCATACTTTTGAGAAGAAAAAAAAACCCATAGAAGTTTCAAAAATTATCAGGTTGAAATTCTCCTAATCTAATAAAGATATATTTTTTTTCTCCAACTTTTTTGGGTAGTTTATTGCTGTTGAATGGTAATCTATCAGCAAAAGTTAGTTCAAGAAAAAAATAAATGAATAAATAAAAATAAAGTAAGAAAACACGGAGAAAATAAATCAAAATTTAACCTAAAATCTAAGAAGAGGTCACTTAAGATGTAAATTATGTTATTCATTCCACTTATTTATATTTCTTTTTCAATTATTTATGATTCAATTAAGAGAAATTGATAATAAGAGCAAAGAAAAATGAATATCAAAATTTCGATTTTGATGGAATCTCTTATTTTTCCCTCTACAGATGCAATAAGGATTTTTGTTATTCAATTTATCTTCCTTTGTACCCAAGAGAATTTTTTTTTGCATTTGCAGTAAAATTACAAAAGAGTTTCTTGAATAGAATTAGTGACACTTGACATTATATTCTTTGTAAAATAAGTCACGGAATTCCTCATATCATTGAATCAAGGGTGTCGCAAAGGACAGGGGTGTAGTGAATATGTACTTTTACTTCTTTTTCGATTAAACGAAATTTTTTTCTCTCGTTAATTTTGCAGTCTTTTGTAAATTGTAAATACATCTTGAATTTTTGTAAAGGTATATTAAACTTCATATATATATATATATATATAGTTTTTTTGCCGGTAAGAACTAGCTTCTATCAAAGTGGCTTGGTAAAAGTCCGAATCTTTATATGATTTCATTTCATTTCGACTTTTTACCAAACCTAGCGATAAAACCCTAGCCACTTTCGTAAGTTCTAGGTTTTACATGCAAACTCTAGAAGATACCTGACTTAGGGCTTTTACATCAGACTTAGGGTTATATATCAGAAAATTTTACATCAATTGCTGTTAGAAACAAATGTTTTCATATGTTTTTTTTTTTTTTTTTTTTTTTTTTTTTTTTTTTTTTTAAATGTTCATAAGATAGAGTTGCCATTCCTTTATGAACATCGTCCCTCAATGAAAGATTTACCACTGAAACACTGAGATCAAACTTTCAATATACTTCCAATATACGAATTTTCAATAATGAAATTAAAAGAAAAAAACGGAAAATGATATTTTACTAACGTGGCCATCAAACATTTTTTTTAGATTATGTTCGATCTTTATTGCTATTATCTAGTTAAATTTAGGATAAAATTATAAAAATTTTAATTCTGAATTGAACGAAATGGAAAAGTGTTATTCATGAAATTATATTTTTTTGCACTAGACAAAATTGATGAGACTTTTTAAATCTTAATTTAATTTTGTTTTTATTTTAAAAAATTAGTTTTGGGGCTTTAATCCGATTCGAAAACTGAAATTTTAACTATAATTAACTAATGTTTTCCTAATTTAAAGCAATAATTTTTTTGTGTTCATGCAATATTTAATTTAAAGAATTTTAAAAAAAGCATGATTTTTATTACATTTTTCATGTTTTAAATTTTAATTACTGTTAAAAAGGTAAATTTTTGTCAAACACTTTTGGTGTAGTAGCTTTAATTCAATTTGTAAAAATTTCGAATACTCAGATGTACTTTAAAAATATTTTTCAGTAATAAAAAAAATAAAAAAAAAATTCTGTGATTTCTGTAGTATTTTGCCTAGTAGCACCCCCGAACCTACCCTGAGAATTCTTCTTTGGGTGCGTGACTACGGTTTTTGCTGCCATGGGGTAGGTGGAACAAATTAACTGTATTTTCAAATTTCTTGTTACTAAAATATTAAGTATTTGTAACTTTGAAAAATATATTACAACTTTAATATTTTGAATTTTCTGTGATAATATAAAAATTTACAAAAAAAAAAATACAAATTCTTACAATTTTAAAAATAAATGAACTTGAGTAAGTTTGTAAATTGTTTTTTTTTTTATTTTTTATTATATTTTTTAAAATTTTTTTTTTATATGTGGAATTAAATCTTATTTGCCCAAAACGATTCCTTACATCGGCTCTGAATATTCTTTAAATTTTAAATTTTATTGTACTATAAAAGTTCGATATAACGAATACGACATGTTATAAGAAGTCCGTTATTTCAACGATTTTTAAGTCACCTACAAAATATGCATTAAAACTAAAGATACAAAAATTGCATGTTTATAACGTGTTAAAAATTATTAGCCGCCTGCTTTTTTCAATAACATTTTCTTAGGGAAATACATTTTTCTGTTGTTTAAGGGAGCAATATTGTACGAACAACCTTTTAAATAAAAAACATTTTATGTATTTCTGGTATCAATATAGAAAAGCGAACATCTTTTCCTTCTTAAAATTTTAATCCCTTACTATAATATAGCAATATATGGCAAAGCCACCAGCTAAGTTATCCTTTTTCCCGCTATGTACAGAAATCCTATCTCGCTATTCAAAAGAATGCTTTTTTGTTGACCACTTTTTCTATCATGCTCCCTTATCTCCTTTCTTGATAACTTATGAAAATCAACATTCATTATCATTAATGAACGTCAAAAATTATTACATTTTCTTTAATTTTCGTCTTGCAAAAACTTGTTATGATTTGGAAACTTGCTCGAACATTCCTGCGGAAGACATTTTTGCCTTTCATAAAGTACAGGCCTACGTAATTTAGCAAAATTACGTAGTAAAATTCTTGCAAAAATTTGTTACGATTTGGAAACTTCCTCAAACATTACTGTGGTACATATTTTTGCCTTTCATAAAGTACAGTCCTACGTAATTTAGTTGTACTTTCTGATGGCAAAGGCAGTCTACTCTAGATATGCATTCTAAATAAAGAAAAAATATATATTACGTTTTTTTTTTTTATCTTTTTACTGCTGTTTTAACATTAAATTTGGGCATTTTCCTATAACAACAAATTCGCTATAATGACAATTTCATGTGCTATGTATTTGTCGTAGTTACGGACTTTTACTGTATTCTTATTTTCAAAGAGTTGGTTAACTGTTGATTTCCCGTCAAATATACAGTTATATATTTTTTCTTCGCATTTTTCTCATTTTATCACTAACTTCTCTAATAATATGCTTCTTATAATGATGCTTTTCATATTTTTAGAATACCAGTATGCTTCTAATAATAAAGCACATATTCTTCAGCTCCCAATTAACTGCAGAACTGCTTCCCTTCCTATTTCCATATGTAATGACATTTCGGCTCTTTAAACAATTTATAATGTCTACTAAATCAGTATTTGGGAGATGATTAAATTGAGTGAAATTATTTTTCATAAATCGTTATTATTTTTGAATAAACCATTTAAAATACTTGAACAATATGAAATAACCAGTTCAATTTTTTAAATGATTTAAGAGCAGTTTGAAATATTTCAACTATGTGAAATTATCAATACATTATTTTATTTATTATTTTCCCAATACCTATATATCCTATAATATAATCCGTCATTCAGGTATCAGAAGGACAGATAGGTTGATCGCTCGTTCAGAAACAGGCACCATATTAGGTGTGCCATCATTACCCCTACAGTAAGAAGTACAAATAGTATAGAAAAGAAAGAATGAACATCCATGCCGCTGACCGGGATTTGAACCCGAGACTTTTCTGACGTCAGGTCAGTTCCCTGACTACCATACAACCCGGTCGGCTCCAATATTTAACAAAAGTAATGATCTGAAATACTCGTGCAATAAATTATGAACCCAATTTTTTTAGATTAAATGCTTCATTATCAATCCATTCTTTTTTTAAAAAAACATTATGAATTACCTGAACTAAGAACATTTTTTTTATTTCCAACAAGAGAAAGAGATGTAGCGAAAGTCTATGAATATAAAAGATCTTTCAGTAGTGAATTATAATATTACGTTTGGTTAAAGCTCGGTAGAAGTAAAGTCGTTCCCAGAAACTACAGACAGGACTTTGAAACTTTGTGGAAACGATGCAAGTGTTCGGGAGACATTTATGGCCAAAGGCGAGCCTAAAATCAGCCACCATTTTATATCTGAGCCATTTTGAGGCTAAAGATAACAATGGGGAACAATTTTTTTGTAGCATTCATACAAATACTTGATCTTACCTAATTCGAGTGGAGATTTCAAATCTGAAATTAATTTTGCTCCTAAAGCTACATTTTTTTATTTAATAATATATTTTTTTTCTCGTATGTTTTATATAACAGAGGATCGCGCAAATGTGGCGACAAGTTTCTAGGGTAGTTAGAGCACATCATCAGGATTAAAATTGTAAAGAAACCCATGCCCAGAAATGTCATCGTACCTGGCTAGGGACAGAACCCTATTATGAACTGTTTCTTCGCGTGCTTCTGAGCAGATCATGATAGGGAAGCACCCTTAGCCACGTACGACGACATTTTCGGGCACGAATTCCAATGGCAAAAAAACAAACAAACATTAGAACCCTATTATGAACTGTTTCTTCGTGTGCTTCTGAGCAGGTCATAATAGGGAAGCACCCTTAGCCACGCACGACGACCTTTTCGGCCATGAATTCCGATGCAATTTTAATCCTGATGATGTGTCCTAACCCCCCAAGAAGTTTGTCGCAACACTTATATAACCCCCTGTTATATATAACGTTTTTAAACTTGTACATTTCGACAAAAATAGACTAAAAATGCCATTAAAGAAACTGTAGCTTGGAGAGAGAAACCGATTGCAGATTTGAAATCAGCGACGTGAAAATATCTAAGATCCGTTGAAAAAAAATACATACTAGAACATAAAAAAACATACAATAAACAAACATTCAAAGAAATTGAAAAATAAAAAGCTTTTTTTTTTAAATTCGAAAAATTGGATTTTTATTTTAAAAAAATATTCTGATCCCCCCAAAATATAAAATATTTCAATTATTCAAGTGCTATTATGAATTTGAGCAACATGCTATACTCAAACACTATTCACTAATTTTTAATTTAATAGGTTTCTTTAAAATCGAGTAATGTTGCCAGTCATGTGAAAAAGTTGAGTTGAGAAAAACAGATTTAAAGACAAAATTTTGAATCAATATCTTCGACAAAAAAAGTGAGTTTTCAGACAATTCAATTAAGAAAATGGGTTTTTCTGATTTCAGTAAGTTTTTGCCATAACTTATTTAGTAACTTAACGAGGTTAATTGTATTTGACGTTTGATTGCTCTGAAAAACATACATTAAATTTTTTCTTTGTGGGGAAAAACCATCTAGATCCCTTAAGAAACGTTTTTCACTAAAAAATATTTTTTTTCTGTTAAAATAGAAAGAGAAACTAACAATAAGAATCTCAGAACAGTTATAAAAATAGCATATTAGAAAAGGTGTTCTGGCTCACGTGGATTCACTTGAATCTTTGAAGAGTTATTTTGAAAGTTTATTCTTAGAACATCGCATAGCTTTTTTCTTTGCTTTCATAAATGACTTCCAAATACGCCACGTGCCATGTTATAAGACTTTTGCAATCACCGTAGGCGTAGCGTCGGGAGGGGGCACGTGTCCCCCTCAATAATTTTTCAAAATTATTACTTTAAGAGAATTATTACTTTTATTTTTTTTCAAATTATTGCTTTAAAAGGAAATATAAAAATATTTTTTTAATTAATAAAAATTAATAACTTTAGATAGATTAATTTAGATAATTTAACAAAATATTTATATACTTATAACTTTTCGGCTTTAAGTGATATCTTAATAAACATTTAATAAATTTTTTAAAATTATTTCGATCATTATTTAATTATTTTGATATTGAAATTGGGAGCGACAAGTATTAATATAGTTTAAATGTGATTATTAGTTAGTTAGTTTAATTTATGCACTCTATATTTTTTTAAATTACAATTATTATCTATTAACATTTAAAGTCCTGTTTATTTTTGTATCGAAAGATTTTAGTACCGTTATAATTTATTTTTGTTTTAAAGCATTAAACAACTGTCAGGTTGTTTAGAACTTTAAGTTTTCATTCGGATTTGTGTTAAGTATAAATCTTTAGGTAAAAGTGATAAAATATACTTATATTTACTATTCTTATCTTTTCTTAACCAATAAGTTTCATTTCATACGAAATATCTATTTTACATTACTGATTAATTTTCAATGTACCATACCAATTTTCAACATTTTTCAATTGCAATTCTAAGCAATTAAAATTAGCTATAACATAACTTTTTAAAACTTACCATCGGACTTGAATTACGGGATTGCACTAAATGCATAAAAATATTAAAAAATGACGCATTATTGCACTTTTCAAAACTGTTATTCTTTTAGATTTTAAGGAAATTTTATATCAAGGAATTGCAGTGTTAAATAATAAATAAAGTACATTATGATGGATCGGATTTTCTCATAATTTTCCGGGTAATATATAAAAAAAATTAAATCTGAAAAAACTTTTTCGCGTTTTGGGCAATGGGGCGATAGTATCACTTATAAGAAGCTAATTTTATTCATGCTACTTTAATATTAAAATTATATTTTGTAACAGAATTGCATCAGAATTTCCATAAATTTCAAATTAAAATGAAACATAATTCGAACAAAAATTTTTTTTTAACATTTACTAAAAGAAGTAAATATCAGAGAAATAAGAGTGAAAAGTTAAAGAAAATCAATACAACAATTTTTTTATAGTTAATTGTTTAAAAATAAACGTAGAAACTAAGAAAAATCGAATTTTTATATCCTTTTTTTGAGTAGAATTGTAGAGTGCGAAAAAATAGATAAATAAATAATAATATCAACGGATCACCCTGAATAACTTTGATCTAATAATCGGATCTTCATGTTTAAGTTACAAAATCGGATACAAAAACGTATTTTCTCTAAACAAACATAGTTTTTTTTGACGGATTCGAATTTCTGGCCAACAAAATATAGGGGGAATGGTCCCAATAGTTTGATTATAACACCGGTTCAAAGTTAGGACCTTTTAATGTTAAATTTACTTTTTGCGTATTTCGAAATATCTCAAAAGCTTTTTTAAGGGAGTCGAAAAAATTTTGCACACAAAAATTTTGCAATAAAATTCTTTTATTTAAAGATAATTCCATGCAAAAACAATTTATAGTAAGTATTTATTATATTTTATTATTTTAGCTAATATAATAGTAAAAAAAATTTTTCTAGAATTCTAAATATATATAATGAAAAGACCGCGTGGTTCCTCAATAATTACTTTCACGCAATCACAGTTCAAATTTATTTTTAATGACTAATTTTATTATTAGTGTATTTATTTATTTCGTTTGAAATAAAATTAACTACAAATAACAGGATTAATATGAATTAAATATTAACTTTTAAAAAAACCATTGAAAGCAATAGTATTTCTGTATTTGATGTATTTTGTTGCTTACTTATTCAAAAATGGAAAGATGTTTACTTTTTAGTTGCGTTATTGAGTTAATATAATTTTATTATTATTATTATTTTTTTTTTTTTTTTTTTTTTTTTTTTTTTTTTTTTAGATGGTTCGAGCTTTAAGAAAAGGATATACCTCATTTTTTTTTTTAAAGTATAAATGCCAATATTTTCTTTTAAAATTAGAATTTTTAACCAGAATTTCATTTAAAACTTAATCAGTATTAATGTTTTTTGAGCCAAAAGGAAAATAAAATCTAGGAAAATGAATAATAAAATCACGAGATGAAAATATCTTTTTAAAATAAATGCAAGATAAAAAAATAAATAAATAAAGCATTAATTTTTAAAATTTTATTTGATAAACTTTAAAAAAATGTGTAATATTAGACTTCTTGCTACCCCATCCAACTCCTTATAACAAACTTAGTAGCAGAACTGAGTTTGTGTTAACGCGCTATAGCTTATTGTCCTTCACGAATTTTTTTGGAGTGGGAATGTAAGAAAAATTAGTAAAAAAACGAAACTTTAAAAGCCACGGGATCCGCAAAATTTACCAGACTTTTAGAACAACGATTAAAATACAAAAGTATCGTAGATATAACTTTTTATTTCTCACGTTCTAGAATGTTCTCATTTTTATTCAGTTCAGTCAGTGTTAAGTTCAATTTTATTTATTATTATTTTTTTATCAATGTTAATCTATTTATCAATGTTAATCTATTTAATCAATGTTAATCTATTTAATCAATGTTAATCTATTTAATCAATGTTAATCTATTCTAATTATCTTCAATGTTAATTTATTTCCATAAAATAAAAATAAATGAAGTCAAGAATAGTTTTCATTTAGTTTTACTGTAACGGAATTTTTATTTCTCCAGTTAATAAATTTCAAACTAATAAAACTTCAATTAATTAATTTTAAGTACTATACTTTAGCAGTGCAGCTATTTCTTCATGTATTAAAGATATACGTGTCCATCAATAGACTGTTCGCAAGACACGATTTCCAATAGATCAAGATTAAGATAGATTAAGTCAAGCATCACTGGCTGCGTTCAGTGTCAATGTCGGTGACTACTTTGATCAGTTGCGATGGGCCCGAGGGTGTACCTATCGATTATCGTTAAACATTGCTCTGCGGTAAAGTGCTGGACTACCAGCGCAGGTCGACGGACTACCATAGCGGCGGAGCTATCACTCTGCAGAAGATCAAAATAGCGATGGCATGTCTTCGGATTATTCTCGAAGATGTTACCATCGCCATCATCCTATTGTGCATCTCCAGTTTGACGTAAATAAAGTACTATTACAACTGTCAGACAATCTTGCCTATCAAAACTTACGGATCTACAAAATGCAACCTTTGAATACAAGTATTTTAAACAAAAACTGCTCTGCAGATACATTTTAGAATATTTCCAATAATGTTGCAGATTAATACAGATCATTCTCTACTAAACGATATCAAACTGTGACAGAAAATTTTGAATGAGATTCTTAAGAGCAGATCTAGAGATTAATAGAAATGTTTTTATTTACAGTTGGCTGGAAAACGAGACCCTGAATTAGAATCTGATATTTTACGATGGATCGAGGCTATCATGGGACAAAAATTACCTAATGGACCCTATGAGGAAATCTTGCGAGATGGTGTGATTCTTTGCAAGTAATGTATTCAGAAAAAAATCTTTTTAATGCCCTTCATAAAGTAATTTGCATTTTACAATTGAAGATTAAAGGGAATTTCCATTTTTCACAAAAATGATGATTGGATCGACATTAGTTGAATTTTTAGGTTCTTTGATAAGTTTTAACAAATCAATAACATGGAAAATCGGTTCTTACCAAGAGTTATTACACATTGTAGATAGTTTTGGCAGTGCTGGTGAAAAACCATTCCTGTCTGCCTTGATATTCGTTTTTTTTTCCTTCTTAGAATAAGCTCTCTCATACACATAAACCGCTCTTCCCCTTGATCTTCAATTGTAAGAATCTTCTTTTTTTCTTTGTTTATACGTTGGTTGATTTTTTTTAACAATTTAATTTAATTTTTAAAAAAAAAAAAATTTGCGATTTTTTTTTTATTTCACGACATTAAATATTAATGAGACGAGTTAAGTGATCTCATTGTAAACCTCTGCAAAATATTATTTCATATAGAATAATTTATGAAACATTGTAAAAACTCATGAGCCGTATACTTTGTTTGAATTTTGGTGTACATGTTGCTCTTTAAACACAAATCTTGAATTTATAATTACAGAGAATGATTATAATTCTCGTAATATTTATAATTCTTAAAAGTAATATGTAACTTAATAAGAGGGGACAAAAATTAATATTTAAGAGAGAAAAAAAAAAGTTTCTAAATATCATCGGGTCTCTCTCCCCTTCTCCCCCCCCCCCAAAAAAAAATAATAATAATTAAATAAACAGTTTATTTTTCAAATAAGCGTGAAAGAGGATTCTTGGAGAAAGGCGAATGTCTTTCATTTCTTAATGAATCATATCATTTCTAAATATTAACACTAAAACTCAAATTGTTTAAAACACAAAACTATTTAAAAGCAACAAATTAATCAAGATCAAAATGACGCTAAAAGGGTTTTTCAAGGAGGCTGTTTCATAAAATAAAATAAAAAACTAAAAACAGTTTAAAAGCGTCTTAAACTTCAAGAAAAGACATAATTTAATTTACTTTTCTAGCCGTAAATAATTATTTTGGCAAGATATTAAAAAAATTTACAAAAGGCTTTAGAAGAGATAAATAACTTAAATATTTCACAAAAATTATTAAATTTTTTTTTTAAAAAAATCATTAATTTGGTTCGATTTTTCATCTTAGATAAACATCAATACAATTTTAAATTTTTTCAAAATTTTTATGAGCCTATAGACATTGCAGCGTTGAAAAACATTTTTAAGCACTAAAACAATTAAAATTGCAAATGTTTTTCACATAACTATGACTTCTCTTCTTGATATTTTGTGCTATTTTCATAATTCGCGTAAAGAGTTAAAAGCGTAACAGTAATGAATGACTGTTACTAACGTATGACAATTTTTGAAAAATAAATATTATAAGCTAAAAAATCTTTACTCTAGTTTCGTTTCTTTCTTTACTCTAAAAATCTTTACTCTAGTTTCGTACTATAGTAATAGTTTCGTTTCGCCTTTCTATCAGACAAAAGACACTCCAAAGTTGCATAAATGAATGATTAACGGATTAGCTCTTTAAATATAAAAATATAAATTTATTTTTAATTGTTTATTAAATTTTTAATAAATAATTTCTTGCAAGAAAACTAACGTAAGCTGTTTAAAACGTATCTCAACCAAAAAAGCACGTAATAAAGCCATGCGTGTTTGTCTCCAGAGAATGTGAATGAGAAAATTAAACTAGAAATTTCCTGACAACACTGACTTAATAAGAGTTGCAGTTGTGCTAGTGAAGTTTTTTCTTTTTCTTTAAAAAAAAAAAATTAAAAAAAATGTGCTGAGCATTATGTTAGTAAAGTATAAGTTGTTTATAGATGTGTAGATTAAAATGTTAAATTTTTTTAAAAGAAAAAAAATCGGACATAGTTCTTCCAATCATAAATTTTTAATTCCCCCCCCCCCTCCAAGAAAGACATTTTTCGAATCTCAAGAGAAGAAATAGTTCCCAAACTTCCGTCGCCTATAACTGGTAGAATTACCAGGACTTCATCTCGAAGCGCATTCGAAATCGGCGTATCGAAGTTTTTGATAAAATATAAAAGAAATTTCAAAATATTTAAAACAAGAATCAAATTGATATTGTATTTTAAATGAATTAATTTGCTTTTAAAATGTCTTTCTCGGTAAAGGGAGATGCTCTATTAAAAAATAGTATTTTAATTAAGATATATAAATATTTTTTCTTCAATATAGGTTAGATTGAAATTAACTTTAATTTGACTTCAGATATACCTTTCTGAATTGTGATAAACGATTTGATATCTAAATAATATCTCTAAAACTATTATTTGAACCAAAAAAAAAAAAAAAAAAGAAATTGTGAAGCAATCTTTAATTTTTCTCTGAAAATATAATAATTCAATTGGTTAAATGGAAATTAATAATTATATTTTATCATTATACTAATTGTATCCTTAAGCGTTTTGAACAATAATCAAAAGTTTAAAAGTTACTGGCATTGGATGAAAAAAGGTATAAATTATAAAGCTTAAATTTATTTTGAATATTAATTAAAAAAATTTCATGAAGCATATAATCTGAATATTATTTATAAGTGATATACTATAGAAAAACACTGAATAGCTTTTACTTTAATAAATAGACTGACAGTGCGTAAAAAAAAATGGGGAAAAAAAACGGACCTTTCGAAATAACTTTTGATCTAATGATGGGATCTTCACTTGAGGAGGTGACCTCAAACACGCTAATTAATAATTGCAGACGATATTGTAAGTTACGAAATCAGACACAAAAACGTTATTTCTGAAACTGAAATTTTTTATTTTTTTTTTACCGGATTCGGATTTCTGACCCCCAAAATATAGGGAATAGCAGCAATCTGGAAAATATAGCTCCCGTAGTCAGGAGAGTGATCAAAAGTTTGGACCCCTTAATGTTAATTTTAGTTTTAGCGTATTTCTCCATATCTCAAGAACTTTTTAAGCGAATTGAAAAATTTTTGCACACAGTTATTGAATTCGTTTATCAAAAGATAATTCCACACAAAAATAAATTTTAGTAAATATTTATTATTTTTTATTATATTATTTAGTAATGGTCGAAAAAATTTTGAATTGTAAGGTCTTCATTTTTTTACGTCTGCACTTATTAATCAGTATATTGAGTTCACCCCCTTGAGCCTTAGAACATAAAAATCCGATCATTAGATCAAAAGTTAATCAGGTTGATTCGTTTTTCTTTTTGGCGCACTGTACAAAGAAGAAAATTTGATAATAGAAACAATTCATTCTGCACTGTAAAAAATTTTCGTGTATTTTAAAACAACAATAATAGTGGTAACACTTTACACCTAAGTAGTGTTCTATTACACCAAGAACTAAGGCTAATTTCTAATGTAGTGAAACACCAAAAATGTTCTTTTACGCTACTTGGTGTAAGTTTTTTAATAAGTAACACTACACTGTAACTGTGGCGTAATACCTATCCGAATTGGTATTGAAAAACTCTAAAAAGTGTGTGAATGATTACTTTATTTCAAGTTAACACTGAAATTAGCTTTCTTATATACTGCAAAGGGTGTAATAAAATCTTAACACCATAAATTGATGAAATTCAAACCAATCTGCTGTTTGTTGCTGCGAATATGTTGTGTTTGTAGAACTTTGGTGAATAATAAGTGTATATTTAAACCATTTAATTAAATTCTTGTGTGAATTGATAAGAGGGTATGTTTTAAACGTATAACAAATTATTTTGGACTATTACTTAAGATTAGACGATCTCAAATCTTGAGGACAGTCCTCGAATTTAAATTGTTGTATTAAAAACTTTCTAACACTTTGAGAACAGAAACATATATGTTGCCTCAAATCTTAAAATAAGTTCTCAAATATCCGCAACTTTTTTTTCCGAAAATACTTTTTTATATGCAGTGAAATATCAAAAGCAATGCTAAAACTAACTGATAAAAACTCCATGCACTCCTGAAAATAATTCTAACAAAAATAAGCAAATTTTAATTATCATGTACTCATTTATTTTATTAAGCAAATGCTGATCATCACGATAAGTCAAAACTGCTTAGTTATGAAATCATCTGGCATTAGTTATCAATGTTTAAAAAATTACCTTGTTGGGTTATCAGTTCATAGATAGGTTGGAATGGGAATAATATTAATTAATATTTTCCATAAATAAATGGATGTTCTATAATCGTAAACTTTTTTGAGGATACTCCGCTGATTTGTCCTCAAATCATGGCTTAGAAATTTGGTCACCTTGTTATAAAAGCCAGATGATCCATCTAGTGGACTTTGTTACTATTATCAGAAGTTTAATTGCGAGTAATTCTGCAATTTCAAGAAATTGACATCATGGCGGCCAATAAGGCGGTTTGTTTACATGAAGTGAACTTTTTGTCGGATTTATTTGATAAATTCACCATAGTCTATTTACTACCAAGAAAGTTTCAATCCTTTTCCTTTATTGATAAAAAAGTTTTGATTGTGGTCGATTATTTGTTAAGTAATTTCAATCTTCTTGACGGATTGATTTGACACACTACTCATGTTACAGTTATGAAATGCTTTTTAATTTTAATCTCGTAAGATTTACATGAATCTGTCAATTGTATAAAAGAATTTTATAATGTTTAACTTCTATTTATTTCTGTTTTGTCCGAATTCATATTAATACCCTGTTTGTGCTGTGTGAATGCTTAACTAACAAGCTAGTTTTATTTTAAGATATATTGTAACTATGCATCCTAAATTTATGATTCTTGTTTTATATTGTATAGCAAAAATATCGTTGCTGACTCTTCTATACTGTGCGCTAAAAAAACCCGGATAACCCTGAATATCTTTTGATCTAATGATCTGATCTTCACGTTTTAAGACTTATTCGTAATGTTTTGAGGGGTGACTTCGAATATTCAAATTATTTAATGCAGACGATATTTTAAGTTACGAAATCAGACACAAAAACGTACTTTCTCTGAATAAACATACCTTTTTTACGACTGATTCGGATTTCTGACACCTTAGTTATTCTGACCCCTTAGTAGGGGGTAACCGCAATTTGGGAAATATAGTCCGAATAGTTTGGTCAGGAGAGCGGTCCAAAGTTTTGACCCCCTCATGTTAATTTTGCTTTTTAAGTGTTTCGCCATACCTCGTGAAATTTTTAAGCGAATCGAAAACTTTTTGCACACAATTATAAAATTTGTTTACCTAAAAATAATTCCGTGCAAAAATAAATTTTAGTAAATATTCCTTATTTTTATTATTTTATTTATTAATAGTCGAAAAAATTTTGAATTGCAAGGTATATATATATATATATATATATATATATATAGCGTTTCTTAAAATAAAATTAGTTTGTTGATCAAACTACACCCAGCACAGAGAGAATATTAATATGAGTTTGAACTAAAATAAACAAAAACAAAACGAGTAGAAATAAAATATTATAAAATTATTTAATATTGTTCACAAATCTTTAAAAATTAAAACAGTGATGGAAAAAAAAGTCCCAACACCAAGAAAAATTTATTGTACAGTAAAGAAAGTTTGGCAATGCGTGACTCTGAGTAACGTATTTAATTGATTAAAGTTTCAAGATCACAGGTTAATGCAATTAAGATAGACACCATTTCAAATGGGAAATACTGGTACATTACTGGTACTGGTACATACAACTGGCGTAAATACCAGAATTTTGTATGCATGTCTGCATTGTGTGAAAAAGATGCCGTATGTCATTTTGTGGGATGAAGTTCAATGCCTGTTGTATTTGGTCAGTCAATACGGGGATAGTCAATGCTGGTTGTGAATGACACTGAAGTTGCATTTATTTATTTATTTTTTTAAAAAAATTACTAGTACACTAAGTTATTAACTCATATTAAGTTAATGTCGCCAGAAAGTTTCAAGTTTAATTCTGTCATTCACATTATCTAGAGCTTTTGATTGAGAAACGTTTTAGATAGCTTATTTCTACTGCATTGACAAGCACAGAATCAATTTTAAGTTGAATCAATTTTAATAAACAGTTTTAACTAGACTATGAAATGGTTCAAAAGGACAACACACAGAGAGCAGGCTCAGCGATATTTCCCTTACTGGAGAAATGTAAACAACTAGCAAAAGTTAGTACAGTTAAAAATTGTTTTAGTTTCATATATGAAAAAAAAAAAATATATATATATATATATACTAAATTTTTTTTAAAAATTCCTCTATATTGAATTACATTTTTTTAATAAGTTTTATAAAATAGCTCTTTTAAATTTTTCTTAAAACCTTTAAAAAGTGGATTAATATTGAGGTTTCGTTTTTTTCTTGAGATTGAAATAACTATTTCTAAAAGTATATGATTCTACAAAATCGCTCTAATTTAGAAAATAAATAATATCAAATGTGTTACATTTATAACCAATTCATATATTTTCCATTGGAAGTTTAATGGAGCCAGTGTAGACAGGTCCACACTAATTCCACGGGGACACGTGTCTGTTTATACTTAATATTTTTTAATTGAAACTATAAACAGTTAAAGTTAATATCAAAATAGGTAATATATATATATATATATATATATATATATATATATATATATATATATATATATATATATATTATATCATATTATCATCTTCTTTTTTTTTTTTTTGAAATCCTTAAAATAAAATATGTCAATAAAAAATAAAGAGAAAGTTTGAAACCTTCTTTTGCAAATTTCATTTAAAGTATTCAAAGTATGACTATACAATTACATATAGAAAAATTCATCAGTGGTGCAAACCAACAATATCCTACAAGGGCAATTTGATTAATAATTAATAAAATTGTTCAAGCTCCCTATCGGCACTCTAACCTCCATATCGGCACTTAACCTTAACCCCCCGATCTTTAATGTAATGTAATATAATATTTTTCAGTTGCTGAATATATTTGAGGAAGCGCAGTTATTGTATAGATCTTTAATATAAATGTTTTTTTTTTCTTTTTAAGTTTAGGAACATTTGAGCAAGTACAATTATGATATAGATTCTTAATATAATGTAATATTTTTCCAGTTTAGGAACATTTAAACGAGAACAATTATGATACAGATACATAATACAGATCCTTAATATTTTTCGCATTAGGAACATGTCGCTGGTTCAAAACTAAAACGACACATCTCCAATTGAGTTAACATTGCAGATGTGTCGTTTTAGTTTTGAACCAGCGATGTGTACAAGGAAAATTATAATATAGGTCCTTAATATAATGTAATTTTTTTTTTCAGTTTAATGAATACACTGATGCCAGGATGTATTCAGAAAATTAATACTTCCGGTGGACAGTTCAAAATGATGGAAAACATCAACCGTTTCCAAGAAGCAGCTAAAAAATGGGGTGTACCAGAAATCGACGTCTTCCAAACAGTCGACTTATGGGAACGGAGAAATATTGGCCAAGTAACACAATGCTTAATGGCTTTAGGCAGAGCGGTAAGTTTATCTATTCAAACTATGAAATTTTAAAGCTAAAATTAACTTTTTTGAGTGAAAAGAACAGGATAAATAATCTGAAAATAATTCGGAGATTAGAAAAAATAAATATTTAAGGTAAATCTCTCAATATTGCATTTTCAGAAACTTCTGAATTGATTTTCAAAAATATTTTTGTATGAATTCCCAACTCTTGAAAAGTACTTTGACATCGAGTTTTATTTTTTTCAAAAGAAATAAAAAAAAAAAAAAAAATGAAACACTAAAATTTGAAGGAGAAAAAGAAACTATGTCAAAACGCGAACAAGGGAAAAAAGGTTTTTCAAAGATCCTCATGAGACATATCGCTGGTTCAAAACTAAAACGACACATCTGCAATGTTAACTCAATTGGAGATGTGCCGGTTTAGTTTTGAACCAGCGATATATACGTGAAACATTTACACGAAAAACATTGCACAATAATGAATTTAAAGCAATTATTCATACACACAGCAATTATTCATAAAACAGAGTTCGAAGTTTTGGGGAAATTGTGATGGAGAAATATTAAAGCAGCAATCAGAATGAAATAAATTTTCAGACGATAAAGAAAAATTAAGAAAAATATAACAGACGTCGAAAATCGGAAGAAAAAAAAATCATGCAAAACTAACAAACATTAAAACTAAGAGAATTTTGATTTAATAGAAATTTGATTTATTTGATTTTGATAATGAAATTGGTTGACAGAACTCAATTAAATAGCTGTTCAACAGTTATAATTAGGGTTGCAATAAAAAATAGTTTTTAGAAGATAAGGAAAAACATGTGAGCTTAAGGAAGAACCCAGAATTTTAAACAATATTCGGAACTCCGAAAGTAAACAAGGCCAGTAATTTGCTTATTTGAGTTAAGGGATTATTTATGAAATATGACAGCGGTAGTATTAATTAAATATTGTATAAAAGGCTTGCCATACTAAATTTTATTGGTATGGTTTTCAATGTAGTATTTTTTAAAATACTTCACATAAATAAACAGTTTTTTCACTCACTAATTTAAATTTGTAAAGCTAAAAATTTTACTAATTTAACTCTAAGGTTCTTTCGTTTAGAAGTTTTACTAAATATTTCCAATTTAAAAACTCTAAATTCTAATTAAACTTCCAATTCTATTTTAGTGTCCTAACTATCTTCGTTAAAAATTTTATTATTTATAGTAAAAATTATTTAAATGTGGTAGTGTGTTGCTTTATTTATCAAGAAATGGAAGAATATGCATAATTTCTTTATTTCCCGCTTAAAAACGGTGAAAAAATAATAAAACTAAGCTAAAATATACATGGGGTGTACAAAATAATAGAAACACTTCTATACTGATACATTTATTTTTTTATTTCTCAAGAAATAAATAAATCGTTTATAAATTCAGAAGTGTTTAGATGTACTTTTCATTGACGTTTAAGGCTTTTAGAGGTATAAGGGACCGACAATAAGTTATAAATGGAAAAAAGTGTTTTTGAACACTATGCCAAAAAATGTAGGAATAAATTGGCAACTTGCAACAATTATTTTGGTAATTATATGATATGATTGAATAAAATTTCGTTGAGATAGCTAAGATATTTATTAAGATATAAATATTTTTATAAAAACTAATTTTTTTTGTCTAATTTTTTTGTTACAACATTAAAAATATTCAATAAAATTAAACAAATTTTTGGAGCACTCTAACGTTTATTACAAAATTACTGCTTTAAAATTTTAGAAACATTTGTTTAAAAGTACGCAAGATATGGGTAATTAAAGTAGTTCTTTTATATTGTGCATGCGTGGAAAAAAGTTGCATGTTTTTCTCATAATTTTGCTGTGAATCGTATTTGGCAACTAATGAAAAAAGTCCGAATTTAGTTCGAATCTCAATTTAGAAAGTTTCAAGCAATTTTCAAAGTAGTTTTTGTACCTTTTAAAAGAATCTCACAGTGATAAGGGGTTTTCTACAAATAGTATTTTGTATCATAAAACAAAATTAAATAACAGACAGTAGTTTCTTGTAATAAACATTTATGCACCGAAATATGATTGTATAAGGAAGGAAAACAGGCGAAAGAAAAGATGCTTTTATGGGGAACGATCCCCAACAAAGCCGGTGTCATTTTTAATAAATCTTGTTTAATAGTACAACATAAAATTTGTGGAAAACCCCTTATCACTTCGAGTTTTCTTTTTAAAAATACAAAAACTACTTAGGAAACTGCTTGAAACTTCCTAAATTTTTAAGATATTCAAGTCAAATTCAATGTAATCTAGTTTCTGAAATCTAGTTTTTGTTTTGCAATTGTAATTTTAATAAAGTCGAAATGTTACCTGGTTCATGTAAAAACATACAAACTATTGACTTTAAATATCCTACACGTAACATAAACAGTCTAATTTATGTTTAAACTAAAATAATACTTGATAAAATTGTATTTGAACCTGAAATATCTTTGTACTAAATGCGAATAGGAAAAGTAGATCTATTCATACTCAGGGTAGGAAAGGAATGGCCATGAAATTGCAAATGACCATTTCTTATAGTATCGGTCATAAGCTGGAAATTTGAGTTATTTTATTTTTAAGAAACAATATTAAAGAAGATAAATTAAAGGGGGGGGGGGTCATTAAGTTTGTCTCTAATAAATTTTTCTTCCCATAAAGAAAGTATCTCAAGGATTTTTTTAGAAACTATACTGCATTTCCCCCCCCATAATATTTACATCGTTTTCAGGGTTAAATGTTGTCTAATTTTCTACATATTCATCAAATCAGTTGATGCATTTTTATAGGGGCTATGTGAAAGTTTTTGTATTCTCATGTCCAACCAGCTCTCCTCTATATTTGAGAAAGCGAATTTTTCACCTCATCGGTTGCATCAGAATCATTTAAAGTCGGAGTAGATTTCATTGTACATGTAACCATAATAAACACTGACAAATACCGTGAAGCACCGATAAAACGTTCTCTTAACGTCAATATTATAGACGTTTAGAAAATGTTCACCACACACATATTTATAGACTGGACGTGGTGGAAAGCTAGCATGATTTAGAGAAGCAAAAACTATGCACAAAAATGCTTCAACTGACTAGGTAATTAAAAAGTTTCCCTACATGCAAACCTATAGAAAATAATTTCCCCAAAAATGATGTAAACACAAGGTTATTACATTTAAAGTTACAAAGCTAAGATTAATTTAAAGTCCGTTTTATTTACCGGATGTCTATGAAAATCGGTATATACATCACACAGATCATGAGAAAAAGATATTTGTAATATAGAATTATTCCAGCAACCCGCATTATTAAAAAACCTGCATAAATCTAAAATTAATTCTCTGTCAAATTGGCTGAAAATTTAATGTTGTTCAAAACATTCTGAGCTGAAGTTCTAGTTGACATAAAGTCCATAAAAGGATAGTTTCCGAGACACTGAGCCTGAAACATAAGGTACATATATAGCCAGCGGCCAAAATGGTGAAAGGTGATTGAAGCGCGCTTGCGCGTAACATTGGGTACTTGTGCACACATTGCGAATGTTATATAGTTTCTAGGATATGCACGGTATAGAGATAACATTAAGTATCCATCTAAAAAGTTAATAGAATGTATCTAAGAAGCAGCGATTCGATCACTGAAACTGAATATAAATAATATTGAAATAATTGAAGTGTAGTCATGTTTATGCGTAGCTATATATTTGTATACATCCAAGTATCTTTTTATTAAAACAATCAAAGGCTATAACATTTGAAAAATCCAATCATCCGACAACCTCCACGTTGTGCACATTGGTTAATGCTAATGACAAGACGGTATATTAGAGAATAACTATTTATGTTAGAGATTTCGTATCTCGGAAACTATAATTTTTTGGACTTAAAGCAAATGAGAACTTTTATTTAGAATGTTATGAACTACAACATATTAAGTTTTCAACTAATTTTACAAAGAATTAGTTTCTATCACAACATGTATACGGGGTCCTTCCGACCAATAGGTGAGATGACACGCATAAAAATTAAGAAATGGAAATTAGATACGCAAAAATGTATATGTGCATTTCATTTTTGTTAAGCAGAACGCGCATTGCCGGCAAACTTGTAATATCGAAACGACTTTAAACTTTCAATTGAACTACATGTTTGAAATTTTTACAAAAAAAAAAAAATAATAATAATAAAAATACTCGTGTCGAGGCAGGTTTTGAAAAAGAAGATATCTAAATCTGAAGATAGACAGGGTAATTAGAGGAGTGCTACGAAGGAGACGGTTTTCAAATGAAGCCAGATTGAAAGAAAGTTGCCCAACACATCAAGATGTAGCAATACATCTTGATATTCTTCGCACTAAATGGTTCAACATGTTATTTTTCTTCTTTATGTGGTGCACTATATTTTTTACACTTTACGGTAATGATTGCTTATTTCTTAATCAGCTTCATATTGAATTCCTTAAAAATACGTTATAAAAAGCTTCCTATATCGATAAAAATATGGTCTATATACTGTATATATCCAGATCTACAGGGTAATTAAAATTACCCTATATATATAAAAAAGACCTTACTTCAGAATAATTATTTCTTTACAGTGTTACACACGTCCAGATTACCATGGACCCTGCCTCGGTCCTAAACCAGCTGAAGAAAACAAGCGTCAATTCACAGAAGAACAACTTCGAGCCAGTGAGGGTATTATCAATCTTCAGTATGGTACAAACAAAGGAGCCAACCAAAGTGGACAAAATTTTGGCAATACGCGACACATGTAGAATCTTTCAAGTGCTTGTTTCTCGGGGGAACAAAATATTTAGCTTGGCTTATTTTTCGTGTCAAGAAAATAAATATATTTACAAAAAGTGTGTGTGTATATTATGAAAGAGCTACCTTATTTTTTTTTAATTTCATATGCTCAATTGTTTTATAAAATCAGACTTTACAAACCTAGCAACACTGTAAAAAAAAAATGTAGCGTTTCTCAACGCCAAAAATAGTGGCAACTGTTTTACACTATAGTGTAAGGAAGAACCATAGGGAAGTTCTTAGTGTTTTACTACACTAAGATTCAAGGATAGTTCCTGGTGCAAGGAAACACCAACAATGTTATTTAAAGTAAAATAGCCATTATAGAGCCATAGCATAGCATTTAAGAGTAAAATAGTCACCACCATTTTCAACAGCAATCTGGAAACATTATGGTCCCAATAGTTTAGTCGGGAGAATTTTCGAAAGTCACTTGATGTTAATTTCATTTTTTTGTGCATTTTGCTATATCTCGGGAACTTTTTAAGCGAATCTAAATTTTTTTGCTCAAAATTATAAAATTCTTTTACCTAAAGATGTAAAAAAAAGAAATTTTTGATAAATAGTTTTCATTTTAAGGGTTGAAATTTTTTTAAATATTCTGAATTTTGAAACAATAATGAAATAATTATTAAAAATTATTTTTTGTTTGGAATTATTTTTCGATAAAGGAGTTTTATAATTGAATGCAAAAATTTTTGAAAAAATTCACATTGGTGCAGACTTTATTTCATAGTCGGCATTGAGCAGTCGACCCATTGTTTTAGTTGAAGACAATCAATGTCCAAATCCGGAGCTGTGAAACAAGGAAACTCATGGATCAGATATTGGGACAATCTAGCTTTCGCGGAGGACATTTTAACGGAAGAAATCCACATTTGTGTTACATGGAGAGGAAAACCACGAAAACCTTCCATAGTAGGCTCGATGGAATGGAAATTCTAACCAATGATCCATCAACCACTCAGGATATTTTGCGTAGTTCTGTGGTCACTGCAAGCCAGAATTCGTATCATCCGGTATAATTTCGAATAGTATCTAACAGAGGGTTGAGCAGCAATATGCGCTTTTGGTTTCGAATATTTTTTTTACTTTCTGATTCGGGGTATTTAAACGTGTAACCAACTACGCATGTTTGGCTCTTCCGAGAGGTTTGGGCACATGAATTACATAGCTCTGTAATTTGATGTTTATGAGTCAGTTCTGTAACTTTTTTTAAAGTTTTCGAACATTTTAAAGCGTTCGCCTTCCAATAAGGTGAACCGGGTTCTAAATCCTAGCAATGGCTGGTCAATACGAATTCTGCATCTGGCTTGCACCGACCACGGTGCTGACGTAAAATATCCTCAGTGGTAGACGGATCATGGGTTAGAGTCCCCTTGACGTCAGGCTAACTGTGGGAGGTTTTCCTCTCCATGTAACGCAAATGCGGGTTAGTTCCATCAAAAAAGTCCTCCACGAAGGCAAATTTCTCCTAATACTTGATTTACGATTTCGCTTGTCTTCTGGATTGGGTTCAAAATTACAAGGCTACGGAGTTTAACATTTTTAGACGTAAACCCAAAAAATTGGGTCGTCTGTTCAACGACGTTTAAGTTTTAAAAAGTTTTTTTTTAAGTAAGTAATAAATAATGCAAGGGAAAAAAAAAAGCAGCAGTTTTCAGCAATTTCTAGCAACTACATTTAACATTAGTTGTTTAATAAAGAAATAAGGTTCAAATGCAACGAATATTTCTAATCTGATTGATGAATATCTTATTACACTGCTCAAAAAAAATTAAGGGAGCAAACAAAAAAACATTATGAAACCTTAGCGTGGTAGTCATGCATGGGCGTAAAATGAAGAATACAGGATTAACAAAACGCAATACATGAAGAAATAAGAAAAGTTTAAAAAAAAAAAAATAAAAAAAACATTTACATGGAAACTTTAATTATTTGGAATGGTATATGGAACATGAAATGTTTTAAGGCAACGATTTGATAACATATAAATGACAAAACCTGATGGTACGGAAATGCTACAGGATGTTAACAATGGCGTCTGGTCCCCATGAACTGCTTATGAGTGCCGCACACTAATTTTGCAAGGATGTGATGACGTTATCGATGAGACTTTGGGGAATACAGTTTCACTCTTGACCGAAAGTTATCTCCAAGTTTTGGATAGTAACAGGAGGCCTTGATCTAGCGAGAACACAACGTCCGAGGGTGTCTCAAGCAGGCTCGAACTGATAAAGATCAGGAAAGCATGCTGGCCAATCCATACGATGCATTGTTTGAATTTAGAGAAAGTTCTCCACAATACGAGCTGTATAAGGTCTGACATTATCCAGCATTAAAAGAAAGGAGTCACCGATGGCTGTAGCGTAAGATACGACATGTGGTCTCAGGATCACGTCTGCATACATTTGAACCGACAAATTGCCTTTCCGAATAAAATGCAGATCAGTACGCCTGCCTATGTGGATTCCACCCCATATTTATATCACCTCGTCTGTCATGTCATCTTTTTTTGGACAAATATAGGGTTAATTCGCGTGCCCTTTTTTCGTCATACCAAAACGTGTCTAGTGTCATACTCTAAACTGAATCAGGACTCGTCCTTAAACACCACATCACTCCAATCACTTTGCATAAGGGCCGGGATAGCCTAGTCGGTAGGGCGCTGGGCCCATGTCCAAGAGGTCGTGGGTTCGATCCTCGCCGACCGAAGACTCCCCGTGTAGTAAATGGTGACTGATGCACGCTAAATATGTCGAGTAACCAAGTCCTCTATGTTCCCATAACAAATCAATACCTCTGTGGGTACTGATGCAGGAGTTTCTTTTTCTTCTAGATTGGTTCAAAAATACTAGGTTACGGGGTGAACATTAGTAGTCGTAAATCCAAAATTGGGTCGGCTGTTCAACGACGGATATAAAATAAAATCATTCTGCATGTGGGCCGGGACAGCCTAGTTTTTAGGGCACAGGGCGTGACCTAGAAATCGTGAGTACGATCTCAGGATGGCCGAAGACACCCTGTGTAGTAAATGGTGACTGATGCATGTTAAATCTGTCCAGTGACAAAGTCCTTCAAGTTCCCATAACAAATCAATACCTCTAGGGGTACTGATCCAGGAGTTTCCTGGTCTTCTGGATTGATTCAAAATTACAAGGCTACGAAGTTGAATATTAGCAGTCGTAAACCCAAGAACTGGGTCGGCTGTTCAACGACGGATATAAAGAATAAAATTACTTAGCATCCAATCTCGATGTTCAGAAGTACACTTTCTTCGGGCAGTTCGGTGTCTTGCAATCAAGGCAATAGACAATATTCATCTTCGTGCATACAGAAGCATTGTATTTATTTTAATGTAATCAAGAAATGGGAAAAGAGGAATTTTTAGACGTGCATAAACTTTGCCCGTTAAGCAAAAATTAATAATAATAAATTTTAAAAAAAATACGTACGCTGATTTTTAAGTCTTCGGTCCCTCATTTGAAATGCCTAACCTTCGAATGCGAATATAAAGCGAGCAATACAAAAAAAAGGAACACCTTAAATAACCTTTGATCCTAATCATCGGATTTTTAAGTATTAAGATTCAATCATAATAGTTCGAAAGGCTAACCTCAAATATGCTAATTAATTAGAGTAGGCGATATTTTAAGTTAGAAAATGAGACACGAAAACATACTTCCGCAAAGTTAACATATTTTTCTCGACGGATTTGAATTCCAGAACTCAAAATATGGTCCCAATAGTTTGAAAGTTTGGACCCCTCAATTTTAATTTGACCTTTTGCGTATTTCGCCATACCTGGAGAATTTTCTAAACGAATTTAATCATTTTTGTTCACAATTATAAAATTTATTTATTCAAATATAATTTCATGCAAAAAATAATTCTTATAAATAAAAATCATACACATGAGCCCTCCCTTATGCACATTTATGTATACAAAAGTAGTTCTAAGAAAGTACTAAATTTTAATGCATAATTTCAAAATGCAGTGCAGTCCCGCATTTTACTGATCGTTAGGACACGGTTCCCGGTGGAATACAGAAGTGAAGTATCACTGGCTGCAGTCAGTTAGCGGGTGGGTGGCCGCTTTCATCAGCATGCGTAAGGACCGAGGATGCACGGTATATGTCCACGTTAAACTGTTATACCGTAAAGTGCTCGACTTAGCGCGCAGGTCGTCGGGCCACCAAAGCAGGGCAGCGAAATTGCTATGGCGTGTCTTCGGATCATCCTCAGGGATATTTTCCCAACTGCCACCAATAGCTCATTGGGCAGCTCTAGTGTGATGTAAATAAAGTACCTACCTCACATTGCAGAAGAGTTGGCAGCTATGGAGTGGCCACCCCAAAAATTACGTCTCTTTTTTTAGAAACTCCAAAAAAAAAAAAACTTATGTTGTTGCGCATTTCCTTGGTTTCCTAGGAGCCTATCCTATATTCTTAGCCTAAACCATGTTAAAAAATCATGCCGCATCATCAATTAGACTCTCATTCATTCAATATATATATATGTGTGTACAACTACTTGTACTACTAAACAAGGCAATATTAGTCTGAAAGGAATAAATATTACTACCTTAAAATAATTTGTATATACAGATATTTTAAAAGACAAAACTATGCAGAAAAGTATTTATTATTTACTTAATAAAAATTAAATTATCAATAACATTAGAACTAAAAACCAGAAAATTTATTATTTTTGCGTTAGAGGTTTTAATGTTAATGTGGTTTATGGAAAAACGCGGTTCATAGAATTCGCATTATATAGATCTTCTATTATAATTTCAATGTTTTTACTCTGCTTTTCTACTACTATGAAAAAAACTTTAGCAAAAATTGGAAGCTAAGAATATGATACGAAGACACTATGACTGAGCAGTGATAATTAGTAAATAGTTAATTATATGCCAAATTGCATTTTGGAATTTAGTTAGAACCATTGTAACGCGTTACAATTTAAATATATTACCATTTTTTTTTTTATTAAGAGGGAACAAATACGGTAAAATTTTCAAATAATACATATAAGAAAAAAATTGCATTTTTGATAGTTAACGCTTTTAAGATTATTGTATCAAAATATTGAATTGATTATCGTAAAGGCTACTACACATGCAAGATCATGGATACTAGTGCGTTCAATTGATTATTGAAGACTTCTATCAAAACATTTTAGTAAAATACTACTATTTTATTGAAATAATTTCTTTAAATTATGTAAGAAAAAGAATAAATGATAGTTTCAATATAAATAGTTGAAATTTCAACTTATTTAGCAGTAATAATTTTTTAAAAAGAATGCAAACAGCTATTAACAGTTATGGAACAATTTGAAATAAATGTAGGCTTAGTAGCCAACGATTATGCTCCAAATGAAGAAGACCACAGAATTTAGGCAGCTTTTTTTAAAAACACACGAGGATAGATCGACAAGAAAAAGGATAAGATTAACATTTAAGTCTGCTGAAAATGATGGAGAAGAAGGATCTTACAGAACTGGTATACATTGATCCCAAAACTTTAAACGTAAATTACTCGAAACTATATCTGTCTTGCTGTATGTCTTTAACTGGTACAATTTTCAACCGATTTACTTGAAATTTGAACACAATGTTCATAATAAATATTGGCGATCAAAATGGGCTGCAGGTGGAGTAGAGCAGAACTCTCTACCTATGGCAACACTTCGCATGCTTTCATCATTAGCGTGTGGAGAGTCATAGAAGAAGGCAGTACGATAGTTTCTATCTTGATTTTTAAATAGATTAAAATCTTTTAAGTTAGGAAACTATATGGAAATGAAAACTGCAATAAACATAGTTCTAAAAGAAAGCGTTGTGGAAATTTAAAAAAAATTATTTTTAACAATTAAATACGAAAAATTTTAAGAAAAGAAAAAATATCTTAGTACATTCTTATACAACTGAAAATAGAAGAGAGAGACATGCAGAAGGCATGGAACTGGTCTTCTCCCCAGATGGCGTATTCGAGAGTTGCGATCCCCTTTAGTTTTCGTTACACGTAGGGATTAATCGGGTTGACTGGTTTTGAGTAATCCAAGAAAATGTAACCTATTTTATAAAAAAAAAATTCTAAACTACGGCATTCCATGTCTTAACCCCTTCCCTCTTCTTAGTCGCACAGGAATGCACTACAATATTTTTCCTTTCTTAATATTTTTCGTATTTAATTGTCGAAAACATTTATTATAAATTTCCGTGACGCTTTCTTTTAGAATTATGTTCCATGTAGTTTTCAGTTCTATATAGTTTCCTAAATTAAAAAGTTTTTAATCTGTTTGAAAATCAATGCAAAGACTAACGTATTTCCTTCGTCTTTGACTCTCCACCATACGCTAATGATGAAAGCATGTGAAATGTTGCCATAGGTAGAGAGTTCTGCTCTACGCCACCAGTAGCCCATTTCGATCGCCAATACATCAATATTGGCGATCGCAACACTCGAATACGCCATCTGGGGAGAGACCGGTTTCATGCCTTTAGCCCTTCTCCCTTCCCTCTTCTCTTCAGTTGTATAGGAATGTATCACGATATTTTCCCTTTTCTTAATATTTTTCAATTTTATTTAATAAAAATTTTTTAAAAAATTTCCGTGATACTTTTCTTTAGAACTACGTTTAATGTAGTTTTCAGTTCCATATAGTTTTTCAAGTTAAAAGATTTTAATCTATATGAAAATCAAGAGAGAAACTAACGTACTTCTTTCCTCTAAGACTTTCCACACGCTAATGGGGAAAGCTTGGGAAGTGTTGCCATACGCCACCCGCAGCCCATTTCGATCGCCAATAGCAAAAATCAAAACGGAATTAAATTTGGATAATTTTTTTAAAGTTTTGAGTACAGTAAAGTTACAATTTAATAGAATTGATATTTAATACTTTTATTGTAACGTAATTGCTAAAGTCCATGCCTAATTTGAAAAAGCACAAAAAACTAAGAGTCGTTATTCGAATCGGTATGATTGCATAATATAATCTACAATAAAATTCTTTAAAAGTACTGTAAATAACTTCTGTAAAGATTCATAAAAAATGTCTGCATTTTTTATCAAGTACATTTTTTCTCATCATTTTTCATAACATCTTAGGAAAAAAAAAAAAAAATCGGACACTACAAATAAATCCTTGTATTCACCTAATCTTGTTAGTTCTGATTTTCATGAATTACTTTTTTTCCTTTTTCAAAAAAAAAAAAATAAATAAATAAATAAAAATGTGGTTAAAACTAAAAAAAAAGTTAGTTAAAGAAGAAATCAAAACTTTACTAGCAGCTTTCTCTTCGATGAAAAGCTTGGTAATTTCTATACAAAAATTTAAAAAAAAAAAAGTTGTGAATGAAGTTAAGGAAATGAATAATTCAATGAATAAATATCTTTTTCAAAAAAAATTGGGCATCTTATTAAATTAGGATCAAACCTAAGCAATCATCTGATAACTTTGTCTTAAAATATACTTGAAAGTGAAACAAACATTTACAGATGGATAGATCAAATTCATAATAGTAATAGCAGGGTTCACATTTTTTTTAGAAAGTAAATTCCTCAACTTTTCAAGGAAATATCAACAGAATTTCAGACTTGTTGTAAACAGTTCATAAGAAATATATTATTTATTCAATAAACAATGAGGCTTTTTTTACGATAGAAAATATGTTAAATATTACATTTTGTAATTAATAAAATCTTACTAGGTGAAAGTTTAATATAAAGAATTTATAAATTATTTATAAAAAATATTAATTTGCCCAAGAACGTAATATTAGTATTAATTATCAAAGAAGTATTAATTTGCTCATTTAAAAACTTAAGTAAATTATAGTCACATCTGCCTTCTTACTACCGATTAAGAACCAAAAATTTATACAAAAGAAATAACTTTAATTTAATTTCGTAGAATTCTTACTTTAATAAATCTAAGAAAAATTATTACAGTTGCAGATTTGTAATTTAGAACGAAAAAAAAAAAAAAAAACACGACAATGTTTAAGCTATTTAATTTAATACCAAGGAAAAAAACATTCATAAAAGCATTAGATTAATAAAAAAGTTAAGATTTGGGTGTTATAATTTCAAGAAGCATTGTAGTATTAAAAAATATATTACATTGAATGATGCCTATTTAAGTGAAGTTTATTTCTTTAACTCCTTTCCGAAGCTGCTGCACGCGTGCGTGAAATACTTGGCATCTTTGATTGTGTGCGCCAATCGCTCTACTGACTACGTCAAGCATGTATCGTTACTGGAGGACGCAGTTTTGAACAGTTGTTGTAAGCATAACACTTGCGTGTCAACGACGCTTTCAATAAACACTTTGTTTTTCTTTTCGCCTGTAATTTTTTGTGTTTGTGCCTCACCGCGTTTCTCAATACAATAAATGATTGTTACAATGATCTGTACCTACCCTTAAAGTTTGTATCATGAATTCGTGACCACCCTGTATATATAAATGTTGTTAAACAGCCAACCCATTTTTGGGTAGAGTGATCAACGAGTATCAATATTCTACTATGTTTATTTGAATCCTACTTCGAAGACAATCATAACTGATAGGATAAAATCCGGTAGATTTTACAAAATATAAATTTCATGATAATTGTTGAATAATGTACTAAATATTTTACACATAAGGAATTTTAGGGATTTTTATAGCCATCAAAATCAAAAAACTGCAGTATTTTCCAGTTATGATTGCTATAAAATATACTGGAAATGTTATGAATTATGTTTACTCATAATTTTGAATCGTGATAGGCATCTAATTCATCGAAGATAGTTTAAAGATTTCTTTTATTTAATTTGAAAAGAAAGTTCTGAATAAAAATAAATTAAACATTTTAGAACAAAAAAAAAAAAAAAAAAAATTTAAACTGATTTATACAAATGAGGCTTATTTCATTGTGTATTGGAAATACTTATATTCTAGTAAGTAATAATTTCTGCAAAAATTCTATTTCAATAGGTTTTTTTCAGGAAACTTACTCAATTTTAGGGAATTATTTTTTACTGACAAAATTCAGTAGAGTTGGCAGCTATTGTCAAGGAACTCGTGTATTAAGCATTAAGGCCAACTAGTCTTCTTTGTGTACTTTCTGATGGAAATAAGCGTGAGTTGCAAGGATAGATAAATTCTAATAATTCACCAACGATTAGTCTGATTGCAAGAAAAAAAGAAATTATAAAATACTGTGAATCCAAGCAGCACATTGAGAACAAATTTAAAAAAATAAAGCAGTAAAGAAGCATTTTTTGCACAATTTGCCAACAGATAGAGTTGTTTGTTTACTGGTTCAATTCTGACAATCATTACAAGTATTTTTTTAAATAATAATTGTTACTTTGATAATATTTTCTTTAAGTGATTAAATTTTTCTTATATCAATTTCAATGCATTTTTTATAGTTTTTAATCTTTGGCAATAAGAAATAAGGATAGCAAAATAAAATAAATAGCCTGAAAATAAATATTATTAATTAAACTAGAATCAGATTGTAATTGACGCTAGATGTAAAAATAAAGCATAAAAAGTTTTCCCCGCTGAAAATGCATGAGAGCCATTTCTTCTAAGACAATTTTTTCTACTATGGAAGAAATTTTCCTGGTAATAAAGAAATAAGGATAGAATAATAACATAAATAGCTTGAAAATTAATACTATTAAACTAGAATCAGATTGTTATTATGAGCTGCTTAAAAATTATATATACAGTTGACGTGAGATATATAGGCGAATCTCAGGAATCATTAATCGAATTCGATCGATTCTCTAAGTTGTCCAGACCGTAACCCTGTCGAACCGTAACCTCAGGATTAATTGAATTTAACATAATAAGTGCATCAAAATTTTCGATGTACACGATTATTTTCTGATGTTTTATACATTTTCAAACAATTCTGGAGGTGTAAAAATAGTATGCCTATTATTTTTTATTATTATCAAAAGTTAGTAACCTCAGGATTAATTAATTGAATTTAACATAATAAGAGCATCAAAATTTTCGATGTTCACGATTATTTTATGATATTTTATACATTTTCAAACAATTCTGGAGGTGTAAAAATAGTGTGTCTATTATTTTTTATGATTTTTTTTATTATTATCAAAAGTTAAAGGTTTTAGAGATCTGCACATATATATAAAAAAAAGCTTAAAAACTTTTCTCTGCTCAAAGTGGAAGAGAGTAATTTCTTCCAAAGCAATTTTTTCTACTAAGGAAAAATTATTTCTGAAAATAAAGAAATAAGTTGTGAAACAAGAGTTAATAAGAGAAAGATAAAGCAGATATATTATTAGCATAATTGTTTGACTTTTCCAACTAAATGTACTCTTAAAAAATAAGCTTTCAGTCATCAAACTGTTTATTAATAAAAATTGAAAACACAAAAACGTCTTGGTTACTAAGATAATGAAAAGAAATGCAATGAATCATAATAAATATAATGAGCTAGACAAATAAAATAATGCCTTTTTACTAGGCATGCTATTCTGGTACGCTAGCTATAAGCAAAAGGATAATATTCTCTCATCCTCTAATTAAACAGCACATGAACAAAGTAAATAACGTGACAATGTATATTAATTTATAAGTACAAAACTATAAGAGATTACAAAAATATTAAAGATTTTAAAGACTTCAATTATATTCTAAAAATGGCCAAAGCAAAAATATAATACAATTTCTTTAAATTCTCATGAAATAACGTTAACAATAAGCAGTTTTGAACAAATCAACAATATTGTTTTAAATAACTTTCTTCTAGTACGTACTAGAAATATAATGGCAAAAGAATTTATTAAACATTTACCACAATGTGTGCGTTATTAAATCAGATGTTTTTCTATTGAAAGCATTATTTATTAACAATCACTTCAATATACACAGTGGTAATAAGGTAACTTTTCAGACCAATTATGTTCACTTTGGTCAAATGACAATGAAACTTGGTATATCATTATTTAAAACACGAAAAAATTTTTTTTTTACATTTTAACTGATAGATTGCACTTTTCATGTATGAGAAAGGCCCTTATTGCAATTTAAAGCATAATAAAAACACAGTTACTGTCGTAAATTCATTCTGCCTTAGAGCAATGTAGGAGAAAGAATTAAAAAAGGTGATCAAATTTAAAGAATTAGAAAGGACAGAAGCAGCTTTAAAATGTAACTGAATTTAAAGTAAGTATAATATCATGTTGTTGCACTACCTCAAAAAGCCCTTCGTGTTATAGTTGAACATGTTAAATTGCATTTAGAACTTGCAAAAAGATGGAATGCACATTGAACATATTAAAAAAAGTTTTGAGTCATCATTGGTGTTTGTCTTTTTGAAATGCCTTTTAATCTCCTGGTGGTAGAAATGTGAACTGATTTTTTCTTTAATAGCCAATTTATTTTTTCCTGTTCAATTTAATGTTTATACTCAGTTCCATCGACTATTATCAGCAGAATAAATTATGTTCTTCTAAACAAGGAATCTTTAATTATAACAACCTGACAGTAAACTGATTTAATATTTGAGATAAACATGAAGGCATTTAAAAACTTTTATTTTTTAAACTTTTTCAACCATGTATAACAAAATTTTACTTGTTTTCATTTAATAAGGAAAAGCATTTGCAGGATGCCAAAAATAAAAACATATTAAGAAAATTCAAGACGAAAAAAATTTAATAAATAGCACATTTTAAAGAGTTTAATACAGTTTTATAAATTGAGAACTCTTTCAGGAGCCTACATGGAAGACTTTTCAAGAACTTTTTCTGAGCCTATTATGAATCCTGTTTCAATAAAGCTGCAGTGTAAATAAAGAAGTTTCAATATTTTGTATATTGCATTTTTTATGATGTGGCAGAAAGTTTTACTTATATTTTACAAAAATGATATACATTTTACATAAAAGAAATCCTTTATTTGAAAATCACACAATTTTAACCACACTGTCATACTACAATGAAACATTACAAGAGACAAGTTTTTTTTGAACGTGTAAAAATATGATTAAACTAAAAAAAATAAATAATTAAAAATGATAAAATACAGAAAATTAGAATATGTTTGATTAAAGCCACATTTATTTGAAAGTAAGGATTTGCAAACATTTATTAGTTGCAAGTAATTTATAACTGACAATGCTTCAATTTTTAAACAACTACAATTTAATTAATTTTTTTTTTATTTTTATAAAAACTAAAGACTTAAGCTCCAATATTTAAAATAGATATCGTGCATCAAAAAACAGTCAATAGAAACATTCTTAAAATATCTCTTCCATAGACTTCGAAACAATCTTATATTGCCATTAACATTTTTAAAGCTCTTTGAAAAGCCTGTTCTTTATATTCTGTGTTTCTTATATACAAATAATAGATTTACACATTTTGAATCAAATTTTAAAATTCAATTACAGTTTTGAGCTAGAATTTGGAATTAAGATATTCATTCTTAAAGCTCTAGGTTAGTTTAAAATTAGTAAAATAAATAAATAAAAACAAGTTTGAGCATAGGAGTATATTTAGGAAGAAAAAAAGTTGAAGGTTTTCACCTTATAAATATTCTCATGGAAATCATAGAAAAATACACAACAGAGGGTTCACATCAATTTCGCACAGAACAATTCATAGCAGACCCAATTAATCTTTGTGAGGATTCATCAAAATAGAATAAATTCCATATTTTTATCTAAAAATTTTTTTTTGTTTATTTTTATATTATAAAAACATTTTGAGACTTAACCTTTAAGTCCATGTCGCTATTGAGAAGAGGGCAAAATACAGCTGCAAAATTTAAAATAAAGGTCCTAAAAATCCCATTTTTTGAATAGAATCTCTGTACAATTTAATCTACAGAAGTGAAGATTAGAATAAACAAATCAAAATTAAAGTTCACACTCAAAAGAAAATTAAAAACTTTAAAACTTGATGACATACACTTTTTTCAACAGCAGAATTATAATAAACTAAAAAATAAATAAAACACCTTTTTAGGCACAAAAAGTACCAAATAAAGAAACTAATTGTCATGTATTACACCATAAACAGGGCAGGTTAAAAAATGTAAGTTTCTTAAATCTTTAAGTAATAGTGCTAAAATATAGTCAACTACCAATTAAGAAGTATGCAAAATTTTAAAACTCAAAATTGATATCTTTTGCCAAACTTTATAAGTCAAAAATTGAGGTAGAACATTACAATTCAGAATTTTAGAATTTAGCATTTTCTAATTATGGTAATTGACAACTACTGCTAGAAGGTTTAAGATACTTTAAACTTTTTCAACCCACACTAATATACATATTTAAATTTTCAGATAAATTTCATCATTAAATATGCTTCAAACACTAAATAATAGTAGTAAAATTGCAAAAAATATTTTAGATGAAAATAGATGTAAGTTAGCAAGGGTTTTCATAATAACTAAAGGGAAAATGAAAGAAACTCTTAAACGGCATGTTTGACATAATTCTCAATGATTACAAACAGAAGTTTATGTTTTACTTATTAACGTTAAAAAGAGCATATTAATGGTAGACACTTAAGATAATAAAAAATCACCAGTTTATACGGAAATCCAATATTTTTTTCTTTTTAAAAAGTATTCAAATATTTTCCAAACCAAATACAAGCGATGTTCAGTAGAATTTGATGTTTAGTTGTTCAGAAAATCATTGCACTAAAATTTTACCACCTATTCAAACATATCTTTTATAAAATAATACTAAACAAATAATTAGCAGATTAAGTAAAACTGTAATTTGCATCAACACAAAAAATTTTTTCAATTGATTTAATAATGAAAATTTAACTAAACATGTTGCAAAACCTCAGATAAATTTTAAGAAGCTAGGAAATGCAGCTGGCTAGTTTTCACAAGATATGTGAAAGACAAGAGAAGTGGGATTGTGCAATATTAAATGTTTAAATTCTTAACTCTTATAATGGAAGTATATTTAGCTAACACTTAAAAATAGCTTCTAAAACATTAAAGACAATGCAAAATTGCTTAATTAAATATTCTTAACAATGCCAAAAGGGAAATTTAAAATATTAATGTTATTAAAAAAAAATATTATCAGAAAATTGATGATGTTAATCTAATAACAACTTAAATCTAAATAACAATCAAATTTAACTATTTTTGTAACACACTAATACAAATATAAAATAATATTAACTAATAAAATCAATGTGAGGTGCATTTACAACCCACCTGAATCAACAATTCAGTTGTAAAAAGGAAGTTCTAAAACCAGTTTACTGTCCAAAACAGAGCTAGAGTAAATTGTGGAAAATATTCAACTCAGGATCTTTCTAAGAGTCCTACTCTGACTTCTAAGCTATTAAAATTTTCACTGAAACCTAAGGAAGTATTAATATTATTCTAAAGAAAATCCTAATTTTAAATTATTTTTTTTGTTATGTACTAGACATGAAAGTATTTTATTAAAAATTACATTTTACATTAAAACATAACAATTGTGAAAAGTGTTTTTTTAACAAATTTATTATTACAAAACATTAAAATTGTGCAAAACCATTCCATAAACACTTATTACTATCTTATATCAAGAATATTAAGTGAATATTCATAAACTAAGTACAATAACAACTTAATAAATATATGCATTACCTTTTTAATTAATTTTACAAAATATAAATCAAAAGATATTTTATTAATATTGATTTTTCAATAGCTTCAATAATTTTCTGTTTTTTTATTTGTCAATCGTTCAATCAAATATAAGCTCAGAACCATTCAAACATAAAAGATTTTTTGAATAATCATTCAAACATTTGTTATAATACGTAATGAAAAATTTTTTTTTGTTCATATAATAATAATAAATATTTGTCTAAACAATTTTTATAAAAATCAAAGAATTTTAATGTTTTGTAATCAAAAGACCAACCTTTTAATTAAGCGGAATCAGAATCACGGAAATTTTTCAAACTCCAGCAAAATTGTTGTTGACTATCTCCACAGCTCACATTCTGCCAGCACTAAAAAACTTCATTGCACAATTATAAGGTCTTGCATATTTGTTTTAATGGATTATATAAAGAGTGGTAAAAATCACTGTAAAATATATTTACTAATCAAAAAATGAAATGCTGAAGTATACATTTTCCTACCATTTGATAAATATGAGAAAAAGATTCCTTTCAAAAGCAGAAGTTGACAAGTCTGCAAGCATTACTAATCAGTAGCCAAATGTTGAATGTTCAGACGAATAAAATCATTTGGTTTCACTGTTGTCAAATAATTAAGGACTTTATTTCTTCTATGTGTAACTAGGACTATCAAAGTGAAGAGTAAATTTTGATTACTAAATGAATATTTGGAATGAAATGAAAATAAATCTGAAGTAGTTTGAGGAGTTGGTGAGAGATACAGCACAAGGGAAAGAGCCTCCTGGCATAGAATACATCCAAATTTAATTTTTTTAAAAAGTCAAGTTATTTGAAATCACATTCTTAGAAAAAGTTTATTTATTAGCCGCATTCACTTTTCAATTATATTTTCATTTGTTTGTACAAAATGTAAAATCAATTGTTATGATGAAATCTTAAAAAAAAATATAGCATTTTTGAAATGCATGCTACTAATAGTAATCAGCGTTAGAGGTTCTGGGGAAGTATAAAAAGCGAGTTCAGCCTGTGAAAAAGGTACAGCTTAAGCAATTATGGGATGAGTATATAGGTGGGTTATATAGTGAGAAGCCTTTAGTATTAGAATTTTTTTTTACTTAAATCAAGTAACTAAAAAAATTCCATGATTTTAAATTTAAAATATACAAAATACTTAATTAATTAGGAAAAAACAATACAAAATAAATAATGATATAAGAAAACAAAACATAACTAAAAAGATAATTGCTTGCTTATTAGCAAAGCACAACATCATTTCAGATTTTTATAAAGAGGTAAAAGTCTAAAATAATTTTTTTTTCTTCAAATGTTTCAGACAAAAACTACGAGAGGGCAACTCTGAAATTGAATTCAATTTAACAAAAAGTCGTAACTGGAGAAAATGGCTCTTATGTACTCAACGTTTCTATTTATGAACCAATTTTCTAAATTTTGGTGTCATTGGAAAATGAAAAAGTGCGTAATAAACTATTAAAATATCGGATATATTTGCAGATAAAAATTTGCATTTCAAGAATTTTTTGGGGATATGTTTTTGCAAATTTCAAGAATTTTTTACAGTAAAATCACAATTTTTGCCAACTCAAATTTTGTTCACTTAACACAGAGCTGCTACTTGTTCGGAAAAGACCAAATGCTAGTAGTAAAAATATTTATTTTTATTTTTTTATTTGGGAGAAATAAACCTACTTATTATCACCAACTTTCTTTTTACAACATAGAGATTATGCACTTTTTCCCAGGTAAATTTACTTTAAAACGATTAATAACTAGTTATAGTTATGAATAGCTTCATTTCTTTTGTATAAAAAGAAATAAATGTTTTTACTTCCAGTATTTTATATTTTCCGGATAAGTAAGTAGCAGACCTGATAATTTTACAATTCAATATAAAAAAAGAATCAGGAGGGTGTTTTTTTTATAGTCATTAAAAAATGTGGTTTTAGCCAGAACATTTTAAGATTTTTCATAGAGAAATACATAATTCCCTTGATTATGTTAAATATCATAGTTATGAAATATGTTGATGCATAATTTTTAACATTTTTCAACAAAAATATCACTGTTATACTTATAAGGAAAAATTAAAAATTTTACTGTTTACCTACTGTTTATTAAATGAGAAACAATTATAATTCAACACAGCATAATTAATTTAGATTTTAGAATATGCTAGAGGAGGGTTAGTGTCAACATCTTTAAATTTTGCATCTTCAAATTCTTACAAATTTGCCTTATTAAATAAAATTTTTAATAAAATTCTTTAAAAAAAAAACACTAGCCTACTGCAAGAGGCTAGTGTGGACAAGCTTTGGGGCTAGTAGGAACAAACCTGATGACTTGTTAAGTAGCCATTTCATTTACTACCCTTTAGAAAGGTATATATATAAAGCCAAAATTACATTAATTTCCATCTAAACCTTATTGGAGAATAAATATTGATTAAAATGCTAATTTGTAATTCACTATAATAAGAATAATTCACTATATAAGCATTTCACTATAATAAGATATACAGTTGGAACACAAAAGGATATAGTTGAAAACCATTATTCAATTTGGTTTATGATAGATATCTTGAAATTTATTTTTATTTTATCAAAAAATATTAAAATGTCAATTTTAAATGTGCAGTGAGGTGCAGATCTGGTAGTACGGAAGTTTGCTATGGCTATTACTGGCTATGGAAGTTTTAACTATTTCTTATCTTGAAATTTGAGAGCTTTTTTTTTTTTTTAAAAAAGGAAAGACTTATGATTAGATGAGCTAAGTTCATCATTTTTTTTAATAAATGAATATGATGATTTACATAAACAACTTTCCCGTCTACATAATGCACAACATTGTTTTATTCCTTAAAAATGAAAATAAAAATGAACTAGACTAACACAAAGTTTTTAACTCCTGATTAGTCTGTGTTGTTAAGAAATTTCAATTTATTCATATCCATCTGGTATCATTGTGATTTAAAACAGAAGAGGAAAAAAAAAACTAGAGTAGCTTATTTATAAATGATGAAAAATTAAACTTAAAGCATGTCCACATGAGCCCAACCACATGTCTACAATAGTCACATGAAAACATATCTTTGACTAATACTTAATAATTGAAACTATACAGAATAAAAATTAATATCTAAATAGGCAAATAATATTTATAACCTCTAGTAGAAAATTTTGAAAATAAAATATTTTAAAGTTACTTTTCCACCTCAAAAACCTTCTTTTACAAAATTCTGCTAAAGTATTTAGTGTGATTATGCAACAACACATGGAAGTGCATGCCAATTTATGATATCTCAGAGAAAATTCGAACAATAAATAAAAAAATGATTTCAGATGTCCACACTAACTCCCTCTTCCCCTACATATGATTTTTAATACTAATACACAAATGTTTGCATAAAATCATAGGAATTATTTTGCCCTGTCTCGGAATATACGATACATTTTTGATATTTTAATTCCTTTGTATCTTTCATTCTTCACAAATTTTTGATGATAAAGTATCATTTTACAATACAATACCTTTAGAAAGAGATGGGAAATAAATGCTTCTCTTTATTAGAATGGGACACATAGTAATTATAATTAAAAAGTTTGCAGATTTTTCTTAAAAATTGAAAATTTTATGAAATACATAAAATATGTCTAAGTATGAATTATCAAAATGTGAAATTTATTATATGCTTGCTGCAAACCGAAAAGAATCATGCACTGAACTGTTGAAGAGGTCAGTCTGAAAAGGAAATGTAGAAAATACTTAAAGCAATGCTTGTTCCCAGTGTCCTGAAAAACATGTATAAAATGCATAATAATGGGAACTAAAATGCTCACAAGAAGTTGGGAATGATATTTTCAGACATAGGGTCTAAATTGATCATTCTTTTTTTTCTTTTTTTATCACATTTAATACTTAGAGTCACCCTACAAAAGTAGGAAAGATGCAAAAATTACATTCACAAAAAGAAGAGAACAATTTGAGGTCTGTTTCTCACGATATTTGTTGTGTTCCTTATAAAATTATCTTTAAGTTCTGAATCCAAGTACAAGTTGTTTACATACTGTTGGCTAACATTAGCTATTTAGAAAATGTATGAAAAAAGTAATCGATCTTAAAATGTAAGCAGTGAAAATAAACTATAACTTACTGGATAGGAATCAAAAGCCAAATAGTCAAAAAGTTTTTATAGGTTTGCTTTAGCCTTTTTATTGTTTACATCTTAATGTTGAATAAAAATACTTTTGAATTTTTTCCCTTTTAATCTTCACTGAAAAATGTGACACATAATATCATGCAAGGGAAAATAATTGAGATCAGGGAACTGCGTTGTTAGCTTTTTTTTTTTTTTTTTTTTTTAGTCAAGCTGATTTTAAACTGCAGTTAAATGCAAAATTTCATTGTAAAAAAAAAAAAAAAAAAAAAGATAAAAATAGGCACTTATAAACATTTTCTAAAACCCATGGAAACTGTTAATTATTCAACATTAACTGGCCAATTCTTAATATGAAGAATTTCTTTTTTAATGGATGAACTTCTGAATTCAATTTCAATACAATATATGTTTGACTATCGATCACCTTTTAACAATCACAAAGTTCACTTAGAAATGAAACCAGATTTTTTTTCTTCAACTTTTGAGTTTAATAAATTCAGTAGATTTTGCAATACCGAAACATATAAAATGTTTTATGAAAGGATTGCAACATATAGAATGTTAACCCACAAAGAAACTTTTATAAACAATAAAATGAATAAAAACACAGTAACTATATCACATAGAAAATAATTTAAATTCACAATAAATTTTTTTTGTTTCTGACTGACTTAATTGATTAAAGAAATATTTCTTATATCTTTAAATTCATAACTTTAAATAGTAAAAGATAACACATTCCATTAAGAAAGTTTCAACAATTTCTTGAATAACATATAGGTTATATAACTACACAAAAACAAGCATAATTATTTTTCAACATTTGCAATAAAGATGACTTACAACAAAACTTATGTAAATTCTTAGTAGTAGTTTTAGTATACTTTTTATAAAAAAAAATGTTGATTAAATACTTTTTTAAAAAATCATATGAATTTATATATGTATAAAAAAAACAATTTATGGAATTAATATTGCCTCATATACTAATTTCTTCACTAGACATTCTTCAGATCTATGGAAATTCTGTTAATTCAATATTCACAAGTAAATTTTTAATATAAAAACTTTCATTTTTATTCCCAGTTAAAATTTAATAAATTATTAAAAACTACATAAAATCAAATGCACTTTTAAAGGACCAAAATTCCAATATCACAATGTTCAATCTAGAAAAAGAGCCAGATTTTTTCAACCTATGAGTTAGGTCAGTCCAATAGGTTTTACAATGCAATCGAACATCTTTTGCACCCTAATGAAGCATGGAAATTATTCCCCACAGAGGAAATTTTATGATCAATAAAGGGAACTAAAACACAAAAACTATACTAATGCAGAGATGCCAATTTGATCTGGACAGCGAACAAATATGAATATATTCACTACCTTTTTATTATTTAAAATTTTTTTTTTTCAAATACTAAATATATTATGATACAATAGATTAAGAAAATGTCCCACAAATGATCATGGAATGATATTTTAAATTACTAAAGAAGAGATAAATTGAGTAAAAGAAAAATATTGACGAGGACATTTTTAGAAACTTTACACCTCCATGGCAGAATGTTACAGAGTTCTTGCGGAAAGAATTTTCTTTTAGGAAGTAAAGAATTTTGGTTTTCTTTTCTGCAGAAATTTTTGACCTCTAAAATTATATTCAAAGGATGCCTTTTTCGCACATCGGAGGGGAAAGAAATGTAAGCGATTTTTCTATTCTTATTTAAGAATGTAAAATACAGAATAATGAAGTAAAAAATTTCTTTTCTGCAGAAATGTTGAGATTTTTTTTCTTCCAGAAATCATTCTTTAACATGTCTCATTTTGCGCCGATATTTTCATTAATCCATGCGGCATTTCACTTGTTTGTTTGACAGTTATTGCTATGAAATTTTTGCTTTGTTTTTTCGAAATCTCGGTGACTTTCATTGCGCAGTTATTAATTATACTTTCTTGAAATATACCGATATTATTACAGTGCACTAAATTCGAATCACAGATTCAAGAAATCATTTTGAAACCAATATTCTTGTCAATCCATGCAGTATTTCAATCCTTCTTTCAATAGTTATTGCTAGGAATTTTTGTTTTTTCGAAATCCCGATGTCTTTTATTGCTCAGTTATTCTTTAAATTCTCATGAATTTCTGAAATATACCAATATTATTACGCCATGCGGAATTCGAATTGCGGATTTAAGAAATCATTTTTAGACAGGCTCGTTTTGCGCCCATATTCTCGTTAATCCACGTGGTACTTAAATTATTCTTTTGACAGTTATTGCTATGAATTTTTACATTAAAAAACAAATCCTGATGTTTTTTAAACAATTTAATCATACGCGAAACTCAAATCAATTTACTTTTAGTGGGACGATTTCATCATTTCTTTTACTTTTTATTGCTCGTGCCACTGAATTCCATGGGTGTTTTGAAATCCTGGTTACTTCTTAGTTAATATTTCTTCACTTAAAATTTAAATTGCACATTTAAATAATAAATTTTTGATGTGCTCACTTGACGCCGATACTGGTTCAAATCCATTAAGTGTTTTGATTGTATTTTTGACATTATGGAAAATTTGAATCATGCTTGCTTATGAATATTTAATTTTTAAAGCAACTATCCTATTGCTTTTTTTGGGGGCGGGGGGGGGGGGTGGCAATTATTTAACTCTGTTTTTAAAATATCATATTTTAAATCTGATATTATTTAATTCTTGTGATTTCGCTGTCGATCTTTGTTTCAGTAGTCACAGCTACAGATAACCCAATTTTTTTGTTGATGTGATGAGGGTTTAGGGGATGCGAAAAATGAAACAATTAGTGTGTTTTCTTAAAAAATATTGCATATTCATTTAAAAATGAAATACAATTTTATTTTATTCACATAGGTGTTTTTTTTTTTATAAACACAACGTTTCTGTTACTTTAAATTTAATTAGTAACATGCATATTTATCATTATTAAAAGCATCTAGCAGAAAGATATTAGTGATAGAGAGGTTTGTCACAGAAAACCCAAAAAATTCTTAAACAGAACTTACACTATATCAAGAAATTTTCTAAAATATACAGAAAGCAGAACTTAAACTAGAGGACAAGGTAAATTTGACAAAATACAGTTAGGGAAGCAACTATTTATAAATCACACTATCATAATGTTTTTTTTAAGGACAGGTGAAATTAAGAATATTTTTTCTAACTTCAATTATATTAATACATTTGAGAAAAATTCTCCCGCAGTAAGTATAAATGCAATTAGCTATGCATTATCTATATACAGTAAAAAGTCCCATATCTGGCTGTCCATTTACCAGAGAAAAGTCTATTTTCTGGACAATTTTCAATAATCAAATAAATAAATCTCATCTTTTCTAAAATAAAATATATTTCTTACTTTTATGTTCTTGATTTGTTCTACAATTTTATGGAAAAAAAAAATTCCCTTCACTTTCTTCCTTTTGCTGCATTTATGATAGTCTATACAGTTTTAATGAGTTGTTGCAGAGACAAGAGCAGTTAAAGAAAATCCAACTTCAATGAAAGGAATATATTACAAATATTAAATGAGGCTAAATATTATTAATTGTTTGAGAGAAACACCTGCAGATAAGCACTGCTTTGATTTTAATTTAATAGCTATGCTGCTAATTCTTTAAACCAATTGAAAGAAATAATAAATAGGAGAAAAATGGATTTTTATTCATGGAAGAAAAAGTTGAACTGTTTGCTTCTCCATTTTTAGGATATATTTTATTTTTGACATTTATTTTATTATATTAAATATTTTTTAGTTATTTAAATGTCATTTAACAAACAACAAAAAATTATTATAGTAATATTGATGTATGTTTTTATTTTTGTTATCCTTAGACCTACTGTCCAGAAAAATCAATTTCTCAGACTTGTTGCAATTTTATGATTCTTGATACAGGACTTTCCACTGTATTATATATTTTAAGGTTGAAATACAATAAGAATATTGTAACTTTAACCCGATAATTGTTGATATTTGAACTTGATTTGATTCTATGCAAGTTAATTTTGTCTAAGTAACTTAATACCATAGAGAGCTTACACATTTATAAACAGATTAACATAAGTGAATAACATGTAAGACTGAAAAATAATAAAAATGAGTAATTTGGAACATACTGATAAATATTCTCCACCAAATCATACTCTAAGCTGAGACATTTTAAATAATTTAGAATTGATAAAAAGTTATATTTGAAATTCCTATTATAAAACACATTCTAAGTTTCTAAGATACACAGTCATACAAATGTTTGGTTTGTACAATAGATAGAAAATTGATTACCTAACTAATTTAATATCCATCACATATTAAACTTTGAAGGTGCAGTTTTTAACTTGAGAAATATTTTAATATCCCACATGCCACAACATAATTCTCCTTTTAAACAAAGAATGTAAATTAGACAATTTTTAAACAGAGTTAAAACAAGTAATACACTTTTTCAATGAAACATTTACAAATGAATAGCTAAGAATATTCGCAATGCTTCTGAAAAACTAAACAGACCCAACATTCATTATAAAAAGAACTCATAAAAGCACCTAATTTTGCCTCAAATAGTTTATAATGCAACTTCATCTGGACTTAAAATTTTATTATTGTAGCAGGTTGAAGCTAAATGTTGCTTATCATGAATCTGAAGACAAATTATTTTTGGATGGCCATCATGATCTTCTAACGAAACAGTAAATTTGGATAATCCTGCATTGGGGCTAATACGCAAAGCCTGTTTTCTTCCACCAGGAACAGAGCAATCTAAATCTTCAACAAAATGTCGAAATAATTCTCGAAGCCACCCGCCATGACTAACAACTAATATATTGGCCATCAAAGTAGGACCACTGTCAGCATCATCACATGAGCTACAAACAGATAAACGTCGTTCTTGCTCTAAATCTTGGGTTTTTTCTTGTAGTGAAAAAACAGGCAATGATATAAAATTTTGGTCTACCAGTGGGGACAGCGAAACGTTTGGACACTCTATGTTAGGAATATCATTACAGTTTGACATTATTTGTGATCTTATGTCATCATCTGTAAACATAGCAGAAAAGGGACCTTTGTCATTCAAACCACCATTTTGAAGTGAATCTACATCTAATGTTGGTCTACTGCGTTCTGCAATTTTTTCAAACTGATTTGAGGCACCATTTTTAACATTATCAATTCCATTATTTGATTTAACAGTGGAAAGAGAAGCTCCAACTGCATCAACATTTAAAGTTTCTTTTACATGAACTTTACTAATGTTTTCAACTTCATTATTGCAACTTGAATCATTTTCACCATTTTCCCACTTTCGCTTTTGTCCACTTAGTTTTCCATTATCATGTGAACCATTGGCTGTAGTTTGATTAATAGTTGGCAAATCAGGACATTCTTTAACCATTTCACAAAGATCTTTAAAAAATGACACAGCCCTCTCATGAACCTATTAAACAAAAACATGTTATAAAAGTCATACAGTATAATTCTAAAGCTGTACTAACGAGTTGTACTAACCTGTTGAATTGTTTCTCCTCCAGGTGGTGTATACTGGCCTGCAGTCAGATTTGATTTTTCAGCTGCTTCTCTCAAGTACTTAAAACTTTTGCCTTCAACATTACCAAACTTCTATAAAAGAATTTAATAAATAAAATAACAACCCTTAATATATACATTTTTAACCTATTTAAATAAAACAACTAACTGCAGACATTAGAAAAGAAAGAGGAATTAAAATCTTAAAAATAAGTTTTTCTTATTTTTAAGATTTTAAGTAAATTGCTTTTTGTTACTTTTCAAATATATTAGTTTTAACCTTTTCAATCTTATTAACCTCAATAGTCAGAGGTCTAATTAGAAAATTCTTTTTCACTTGAGCAATTATTCCGCTTTTGTGCAAAAATCTGTCAAAATTCAAAGAGGGGATGCGAAAATAAGTTAAGACCAGTTCTGGAGACATGAATGATTTATGTAAGCAAAATTAAAACCAAACTTTAAATGTGAGGAAAAAAAAACCTTTTTTTTAATATTGTTCTGGGCACTAAATTATTTTTATCAGTTAACTTGATAAAATGTTTGCATAAAATTAAATACCATTAAATATTCAAAATTAAAAACTGCAAAACTGATTATGTTTAAATCATTATTTTACTAGAAAAAAATTCAGATAAATTTAAATAAATAAAAATAATGAGAAAAGTTATGTTTTTTTATCACATTAAAACAAGTAAAATCTATTTTAATCTGAATTCTAACATAAAAAACTTTAATGTACATAGAATTAATCTTAAAAAAATAAAAATATTTCTAGTGGGCAAAATAAATGCAAATTAAATACGTCAATTTTAAGAAAGTGTATGAGGTATAAATTAAAACCATTACAACATAAAATGAGATTCAACATTTAGTAGGAAATATACTTCAATTAACATTTATTTTAAACAAATTATAAGAAGATTCACAAATCTTATTTATAAAATTTTTAAAAAAAAAAAATTTATCAAACATTTAAAAAAAATTTTTTTTTTTAAGCTGGAAAAAAAATAATTGAAACGGAATCAAATTTTGTGAGTTGTAATAGTGTCTTATAATATTCATATATTTAAAATCATAAGGAAGAATGTAGCAATAACTACCAAAAAAAGTATGAAAAACCTCTCATATCTATGTTAAAATCGGCACAAATAAAGCACGCCAAAAAGTGATTATTTTAATGCATGATTCAAAACTTGTGTATCATAATAAAGTATTAAATACATCAGGATTTTTTTTTAAAATCATGTCTAAAAGGGTAGTAAAGTAATAATTGTTGAAAAATGATTGAAATTACTATGTATGTACGTTGAAATTGGCAAATAAAGAAAGTCAAAAGTTGACGTATTTAAATGATTCAAAATTTAAGCATTGTAATAGTTTATTAAAACTACCAAGACTTTCAAAGCCGCGTAAAAATGGATAGCAATAATTACCAAAGTAATGATTGAAATTTTTTCTTATTTGCGATAAAATTGGCACAAATGGACTATGTCAAAAAGTGGGTATCTAAATGAGCGAGCGATTTAACTCTCAATTTGTAAAAATATCATGCTAAAAATATATATATCTAAAAAAAGTGTGAAAATGCCTAGCATAAGCTGCCGAAAAAGAGATCAAAAGTAATTTGTATTCGTTCAAATAAAGCACGTCAAAACGAATTTATTTAAATGCATCATTTCAAACTTTTAAGGGGTTAAAACTTATTTAAAAAACTTGCGATTTTAGAAACTATGTGGAAATGCAATAAGTACCGACGAAACGTTTAAAAACATATTGGATTTACGATGAAATCAACATGCATGCTATGTGTCAAAAGTGATAACTATTTGAAATTTACATATTCTAATAATGCTGTATTAGAAATATTGTGGTTTTTAAAACTATGTGTAAAACCGTAATAGTTTACTACAGAAAAAAGTGTTCAAAACTACAATAATTGGGCGCTTCAAAAGTTAAAATGTGTAATTTAAAATTTTCCTTTTATTTTTAAAAAAATTAAATATTTTTATTTTGGTTCAGATGTTGTTGCGTTTCGCTCATCGAACTGGAGGTTGTGCACCTCTATACTAAAAAAAATTAAAGTATACAAAAATAAACAAATGATACAAAAACTTAATACATCATAATCCAGAAACAAAATCAACAAAATAAAAAAAAGAGAAATTAATAACATAAAAAATGTACATTTAAAATTACTATTGACATTGCAATAAATGAAACGAATAAGAAATTAAAAACAGTCCTTTCCCTTCAATTAACCCTTCAAACTAAATGCAAGAAGCACTTCTTAATGTAAATTTTAACTGCATGAAAAATAATATAACTCAGACTTAATGCTTTTTTCTTCATTAAATTTAATCTCTACCTCCATGTTTCATTTTTGGAACATTGGTATATAAATTGTTAAACTTCAATAATCACAAATAATTTAAGTACAAAATATAGTTAATTTATTACAGGTAAACTTACAATAGAATAAATAAACTAACAATATATTTTTTAGAATAGAAGTCACAACAGGAGACTCACAACAGTATTTAACTTTTATATTAGGCATATTTTAGAGTTTAAGTGTAGAGTTAGATTTACTGACAGTAATGTAAAATGAAAATAGAAAATGGGGCAAAAAAAGAAAAAAGGGTAAGGTTAGTCAATAATTTGTTCTTTTGAAGTCGTGGGGTTGTTGAAATGGTATAATATATCTGTATAATAAAAAAAAATTCAGGAATATCAGGACAAAACACTAATCAGGACAAATAAAGACAATATTTTTTTTTATTAGGAAAATCAGAAATATCTGGTCAACTATGAATCCTACTTAATTGTGACTTTAAATTTTAACTAAAACCACTAGCATTACTTTTTGCACATATGTTGTTTGTCACTGTTAGAAAATTTTCAGCTTACCCTTTCTCTCAAACGCCAGTCATGATGGAGAGTAGCTTTGAATGATTTATTCTGCCGAATAATACTTTCAGCTGTCTGAAATAAATTAGCACACAGATTTATAAGTGATTAAGAGAAAAAGTTTCGCGGATTTCAATAATAAGATCAAGAAAATAATCACAAGGAATAATTAAAAACTAGGGACTTCTTTCTTAGAGGCCTGAAAAAATAGACTAATATTTAATTAAAATAGTTTTTTGAACTATCGCTAAATATATAAACCTTTATTGCGACCCAATTTTTCCAAATTTTGTCTACCCTATTTCAAGGGTCAAGATTCCAAATATGTAAAAAATATATATATTTATTCAGAGAAAGTACGTTTTTGTGTCTGATTTCATAACTTACAGGATTCCCACTCTATGATGAGATTGAAATTCAAGGACTTTCCAAGGACCTCAACAAAATTTTCAAGGACCTTAATCCAAGCAAAATTTTAAAAATTATTCTCTTTTATTTTACTAGAAGCAACAATGCTTGTTGTGGCAATAATTAATTTCAAATATAATACCTAAATGCTTTGAGTATTACTTTTTTTTTTTCATTGCTCATATTTCTATCTGACTTTGATCTTCCTCAGCTCATTATTCTTTTTTTATCGTTTTATCGTCAATTCTGATGCTTTTTTGTTTTATTAATATTTATCTTTCGTTAATATTTTTGTTTTGTTTAGGTATAACTTGTATTTAAGTTATTTATTTTAAATGCCTCCCATTAAGAGGAAAAATTATACTGCTGCGTTTAAGCTGTCTACAATTAAAAGAGAAAAAGAAATTGTGATAAATGGCTTAAAAAAAGCCTCCCATTAAGAGGAAAAATTATACCGCTGCGTTTAAGCTGTCAACAATTAAAAGAGAAAAAGAAATTGTGATAAATGGCTTCAAAAAAGCGGAAATCATCCAGGGACAAAACGAAACCAAAATTGAGGCTGAAAGTGTGAGTGACGAAAATGAACCAGAAATAAACAATGAACATAATTTTCTCTGGTACGGAGAGCTCTGATTTTGAGAAATTTTTAAGTGCAGTGATATGAATATATAGTGATAGGTGATATCTAAATAAATTATTCATAAGTTTTTCTTTGAACAAAATTTTTTTGGATTTATCATTTATTTCTAAAACAGGATTTTGGATTGTTGATTTAAAAGTAAGATCATTTTATTTTTAAAAAATTTCATACATATTTTAATGGTTTTTAATATATTAATTATTTTATTTATACTTTAATGTTACTTCACTTTACAATTAGAAAATGCTTAATTTTACTTAGAAAGTTACTGAAATCTATTTTATATACTAGGATTGTTCCTATTTTTTGTACATTCAATATCCTTTTATCGGTTTTTATTTAACTATTTAAATTATATATATGCGTATTTGGAGCATGTGTTAAGTTTTTAATCAATACCTGCGTTAATTGTTAAAAATTCGTAGGGCGTGTACGATATTGCGGCGTGTCCGGTGAAAACCTTTTTTTATTTCAGCCAATTTTTTAGGGCGTGGCGTATATACTAGGGCGGCATTTCTCCGTGAAATTACGGTACTAGTTCAGACATTATCTTATTGCTAAAATGTTATGCATAATCGGCACTTGGCTCTGAACTTGTTTTCGGGCACCGATATTTCCATTCTTAATAAGCTGGATTATCCATCCATTGGGATTACGAAGCCGCTTCTTTGCGAATACGCTTTACAATAAAGTTTTGAAATGACGCCAAAGTAAGGACAAGTGTGGATGGTAAAAGGGCAAATTTATAGAAAACTACAAGGTATATATTGTTACGAAATTCGAGTCTTCCAGTTTCGATTAGAAAAAAGAACGATCTAAGCATATGCGACAGAAGATGAAGTGGAGTCCTGCCCTGGATGCTTTGATTGGCTGCCGTGCTCTGCGCGCTTGGCCAGACACTAAGACGCTAGGCCCGGCTAGAAACGGTGGCGCCAAAAACCACGTGAGAGAGCTCGGATGTTTAGTTTTATAAATTTGGGCCGTCGGGAGTATTGGATGAATTCAAGGGCATATCAAGTTTTTCAAGGACTTTCAAGGACCTAAGACGTTTTTCAAGGACCTAAATTTAGCGGGGGGGGGGGAACCCTGTTAATTAATAATTACCACTAATTAATTAGCATATTTGAGGTCAGCCTCAGGAACCATTAAGATTGACACTTAGCTCGTGAAAATCCGATCATTAGAACGAAAGTTATTCAGGGTTATATATATATATATATTTTTTTTTGCGGACTGCACACCTTCATCAGTTAATTAAGATGACATAATCTGCAGAGATTATACAATTCGAAAGAGGTTACACCAACTATACATACAATTAAAAACAATTGAAAATGACAGTTAAGAAACTAAAATAATAATTTTCAAATATTTCATAAATGCGCTATAACTGTGAGATCAATAACTATTGATTAGAAAATTGTATCTTTACTTGATATGAAAGGTTTTGCAAAAATACAAGTTAAAACATGAAGTACAATGAGGAAAATAATAAAGCGAACATCCTGAATAACTTTTGATCTAATAATCAGATTTTCATGAACTAGAACTCAATAGTATGAGGGCCTAAACTTGAATAATTCATTAGTGCAGATGGTATTTTAAATTACTAACTCAGACCCAAAAATATATTTTCTCGACATTAGTCAAAAGTGTGGATCCCTTAATAACAATTTCAATTTTTGCATATCTCAAGAACTTTCAAAATGAATTTGAAAAATTTTGCACACAATTATGAAATTCATTTAATCAAAAAAAAAAAATAATTCCCTAGAGGATCGAAAGAATTAATAATACATGTTTAAAAAACGGAGAAATCAATAGTGCTACTAGAATAACAATGTTAGATAAAATAAATTCATTTCACAATATTCTTTGTTTAATTTATCGAATTCCCACTTACAATTCTTTTAATTACATGTTTAATTTAAAATATAGAAGGGATGGAAAAACAGATAAGCATTTATCAAACTTTTTTGTGATCACAGCATAATGAACAAAACAAAACTTTTTACAGCCTTAAGAAAAAATCTTTGAAATAGTACTCATATTAGCTATTTCAGCAAAAGATATCTCTTTTAAAAGAGAAATAAACCACATACAAATTGTTTAAAACCTTTTAGTTAGTGTTATACATTTTTTCTTTCTTGGTTTATCAGAAATTTCAAAAAAAGGACCGAACGTGTTCAAACTACAAAATTGCTGATCCAGAAGAGAAATTTTTGGGGGCTTCTTGCAAAATGTGTGCAGCTTTGAAGATTTAGACACTTACTAGGAAAAAAGCCAAAGGAAATACTTTGGGGGCCGGAATCTTGAGATTGTACATGAAAGCCTGAGAGTTAGCAGGTCTTCTAAAAAAATTCTAAGGAAATACCTATTTGGATTTCAACAAAAATATAATGTAATTGACCAATTAAATCAAACAAAAGGTACTCATATAATAGCTTACTTGCTTAGCTCTTGTTAGATCACTGACGTAGACATGACTATATTGCTGATATTGCAAGTGAACTCCCAAGAGCTCGGCCTGCTGAAGACCTGTTTGTGATAGTGGTACATCTAGTTGGCCTATAAAATAAATAAAAAAAAGCATAAAAACTTTAAATTGATATATTTTTAAATTTATCTCTGTGATTTTCTAGAGAACCTTGCATAATAAATTGTAAAGAAAGAAAATATTTACCAGTGGGTAAAGTAGTAACTATTTATTATAATGAGTGACTATAATAATAAATTTAAAAAGATAGAGATACATATTTCAAACTAAAAGCTCCAAATATGGCTCCTGTATATAGGTTTCGGTGATGGGAATGTAAGACGTTAAATAAAACTATATGCAATGAAACATCCTCTTTAATAGTCAAAGATAACAAAACCATCCAGAAACTAACAAACTCCAATTAACTGATTAATTGTTAAAAACATTTAAAAACTTGTTATAAAAATCAATTAAAACTTTAACTTTCAATTGTAAACATCTCAAACTACAGGTGGGCGTCACCGGGTAGAAAACGAAATATCGTGGCGAAGTCTCGGACGCTGAACAACAACTCTCCCGAAGGCAAACTGTCATCCTCTTAAGTACTCGACATCAGCCTCTTCACTCTCAGTCGTGGCCGCCGGTTGTGCTCCTCCGCCGGTGTTCATCCGCGTAGGAACTATTCCGGTTCATCCTCGTACCTTCGGTCTTCGATCCAATCCTCGATCCTTCTACCTCGGATTTAATGCTATATCAGCTGTCGAAACCAACAGCCTCTACAGTAGCCCCCTACCAGCGGTAGCGAGACTTTTCCAGCTCATTGCTGATACTTTCCCTGAAACTTAACTCGACGGCCTGGTCGTGTCTTAACCTCTTTTGGCATGTCACCAGGCTCTGGGATAGTAGATTCCTCTGTAGATTCGCTCCTAGCTGTTGATTCGCTTTTAGGAAATATGTCCTGTTCATCTCGTGATACATAAGCAGGTTTTAGACGATCCACGTTTACCGCACTCTCTCGGCCATGAATAAGAATCCTAAAAACCTTCTCCCCTCGACTCAGTACTTGAAATGGACCTTCGTATGGTGGCTGCAGGCTTTTTTTCAGGACATCGGTCCTCAGGAAAACATGACTGCACGACGAAAGATCTTTACTCACAAAAACTGCTCTATGACCCTGATGTCTGGACTTTACTGGCAGCAACTCCTGCATGGTCTCTTTTAGCTTTCCAACAAAGTTTGCGGGATCCGCTGTACCAGTAGACGGATATAAAAATTCTCCAGGCAGTCGTATCGGAGTTCCGTAAACCATTTCCGCTGTCGTTGCTTGCAAGTCCTCCTTCCATGCAGCTCTAAAACCTAAAAGTATGGTAGGTAAAACTCTGGTCCACTGACTTGTACTGTAGGCTCTAATCGCTCCCTTCATCTGTCTGTGAAATCTTTCCACTTGGCCATTTCCTGCGGGATGGTAAGGGCTTGTTCGATGACGGGCCGAACCCAGGAACTTAGTCAGGGCATCAAACAGTGAGGCTTCGAACTGTGTCCCCTGGTCTGTTGTGATTCGTAGAGGTATTCCAAACCTAGCAATCCATCCAGCATAGAAAACCTCAGCAACAGATTTGGCTGTTATATCTACGAGCGGGTAAGCTTCTGGCCACTTGGAAAAACGGTCGACACAAGTAAGACAGTAGCGAAAACCTTCTGATGGCGGCAAGGGACCTACGATGTCGATGTGCACGTGCTCGAACCTGGCATTTGGTGGAACAAATGTACCAAGCTTGCTTTGAGTGTGACGTGTCACCTTAGAACGTTGGCAAGCCAAGCATTGCTGAGCCCATGTCCTAACATCTTTCTTTATACCAGGCCAAACATATCGCTCTTCCACCAACCTTATAGTAGCTTTAATACCTGGATGTGAAATAGAATGCAGTTTGGAAAAAACGTTTTTTCTGTCCACTTCGGGTACGAATGGTCGAATACGTTTGGTTGATACATCACAAAGCAGCTCCACACCAGGATCACCAATTACGAATGGTTGAAGTACCAAAGATGAGTTACCGGTTTGAGCTAAAATTTCGGCTAGTTCCTGGTCACCTTTTTGGTTGTTAGCCATTTCTTGAAAATTTATGTGGGAAGGTGTTTCTATGGTAGCAATGCTTACTCTGGACAGCGCATCTGCAACCACGTTATCTATTCCCTTCACGTGCTGAATATCCGTAGTGAATTGGCCAATAAAATCCAAATGACGTAATTGTCTTGGCGAACACTTATCTTCTTTTTGTTTAAAGGCATATATCAGCGGCTTGTGGTCAGTGTAGATAGTAAACGGTCGACCCTCTACCATATGCCGAAAGTATTTGACTGCCATGTATGCAGCCAAGAGCTCTCTGTCGTAAGCACTGTACTTTCTTTGAGATGGTGCGAGCTTCTTTGAATAAAACCCAAGCGGTTGCCACTCTTTCTCGATCCGCTGATGCAAAGCAGCACCCATCGCAGTATCTGAAGCGTCTACCACCATCGCCAACTGTGCATTCATGACAGGATGGTACAGCTTTGTTGAATTCGCCAATTCCTTCTTGCTCTTCTCAAACGCAGCAACTGCTTCCTCCGACCACTTGATCACGCTTTTATCATTTTTCTTAGCACCTTTTAAATATTCGTTCAAAATTGCTTGAGTGTGGGCAGCTCTCGGTATGAATCTTCTGTAAAAATTCAAGACCGCAAGAAATCGACGCAGCTCTCTAATTGTAACTGGCTGAGGAAAATTAGCAATTGCAGAAACTTTATCAGGAAGCGGAGTAATACCCTTTTCCGTAACACAATGCCCTAGGAATTCTACTGTAGACTGTCCCAAGACACATTTGCTTACGTTGAGTGTTACACCATATTGAGCAAAACGTTGAAAAACTCTTTTTAAATGAATTAAATGTTCTTCTTCGTTCTTCGAAGCTACTAATACGTCATCAAAATAAGGTACACAAAATTCGAACTCACCCAAGACTTGATGAATGAAGCGTTGGAAAGTTGCGGCAGCATTTGATAATCCAAACGGCATATACAAAAACTCGAACAATCCAAACGGCGTTGTTACTGCAGTCTTTGGCACGTCTTCTTTGCGCACTGGAATCTGATAATACGCTTTTTCTAGGTCCAAGGTAGAAAATATCATTTTACCTTCCAAAACCTGAAAACAGTCTTGCATGTGGGGAACAGGGTACCTATCTGGCACGGTCACACCATTAAGACGACGAAAATCACCACACGGTCGCCAGTCGCCATTCTTTTTTAGAACCATGTGTAACGGACTTGCCCAACAGCTTTTGGAAGGCTGACAAACCCCTGATGCTACCAGAAACTCGAACTCTTGCTTTGCAGCCTTCAACTTATCTGGCGATAAACGTCGAGGTTTAGAAAAAATAGGCGGTCCTTTTGTTTGTATCCAATGTTCTACTTCATGCTTAACCTTTTTTGGTGTGACACCTGACCTAATCAGAGAAGGAAACTCTGACAACAACTGGTGGAACTTAGAATTCTCTAAAATTACCTTTACCGTTGAAGTAATCCCAGCATACCGGGTACCTCTTGTTTGCAACTTGGTCAAAGGATCAATTACTGCAGCATTTTTGACGTCGACTAATAAACCAAAATTGCGTAAGAAGTCAGCTCCGATAATTGGTTGAGGCACGGCAGCGATGATAAAAGGCCAGCTGAACTCTCTTCTGAGTCCGAGGTCTAATTTCAACAGGCGTTGGCCAAACGTTGGAATGGTCGTACCGTTTGCGGCGAACAATTTCATCTGTGAAGAATGGTCACTGGATGCATAGGCAACACGAGGTATCACAGAGACGTCAGCTCCCGTATCGATGAGATAACGTGAGGATGTAGACTTGTCCGTCAGATAAATCCGCTGAATCATCGCCTCGCCGTCACCCTTTTGACGGGATGACGGCCTCAGCAGTTTTCCGGCTGGAACGAACATGGAGGTCGGCATTTTGTTGCTCGTTGCTTGAATACCCTATGATACCAGCAATACTGTGAATTTGCAGACTGTCTGCTTCGGCTAGTGGAGCGTTTCTGACTAGTACTTCTTGACCGGTCACTTGTACGGGCTTCCAACCGTGAGAGACGAGCTGTGATCTCTGTCAATAAAGACCGTAAATCCGTCTGATCCGTCGAACCAGCAACTACGCTGACTGACTGTGCGTTAGTTGTTGTAGCCATAATACCATCCGCCATCTCCGCCAGCTTGTCCAGATTGTCGTTGGAAATTGCCAAAATCTGTTGAACATTAGTAGGCAACCTCTGCAAAAATAAAGACTTAAGAAGTTCATCGTTAATTGTCGTACCGGCTTTGTTTCGCATTTCCAGAAGCAGTCTTGAAGGACGGCGGTCACCAAGTTGCATTCCCGAAATCACATCCCTTAAGCGTTGAGCTTCAGATTCAGCATATTGAGTGCACAATCTTTTTTTAAGTGCAGTGAACGGCTCATCCACAGGTGGACTGATAACAATGTCGCTGATAATCGCCAGTTCCTCCCGTTGTAGAGCAGAAACTACGTGGTGAAACTTCGTAGACTCTGTAGTTACTCCGGCAAGAGTGAACTGACTTTCAATTTGTGTGAACCACAATTCGGGATTGGCTCTCCAAAAAGGTGGCGGCTTCACAGTAACACGAGCAACTTGTTGATCAGCAGTTTCCGTAGATTCGGGCATTTTTTATTAATGTATAAGTCCCACAATAGAAGCAATTCGTACTCACGGCTTTCCAAGAATTTTAAAACTTGCAACGTACCAGCATCTCTTCGTAATTCATGGGCTAGTAGAATTTCCCAAATGCAGTTTGCAGAAACAGAAATATACGTGTTCGTTCACGGGTCACCAATTGTATATAGGTTTCGGTGATGGGAATGTAAGACGTTAAATAAAACTATATGCAATGAAACATCCTCTTTAATAGTCAAAGATAACAAAACCATCCAGAAACTAACAAACTCCAATTAACTGATTAATTGTTAAAAACATTTAAAAACTTGTTATAAAAATCAATTAAAACTTTAACTTTCAATTGTAAACATCTCAAACTACAGGTGGGCGTCACCGGGTAGAAAACGAAATATCGTGGCGAAGTCTCGGACGCTGAACAACAACTCTCCCGAAGGCAAACTGTCATCCTCTTAAGTACTCGACATCAGCCTCTTCACTCTCAGTCGTGGCCGCCGGTTGTGCTCCTCCGCCGGTGTTCATCCGCGTAGGAACTATTCCGGTTCATCCTCGTACCTTCGGTCTTCGATCCAATCCTCGATCCTTCTACCTCGGATTTAATGCTATATCAGCTGTCGAAACCAACAGCCTCTACAGCTCCTTTTTAATAAAAAATATTTCTCTGAAAAATGAGTTATGACAAAAATTTTATGCAGGTACTCATGTGCCAATGCAAGGAAATTCTGAAATTGTAATTCTTTGATTCTAAATATCTTTTAGTTTTACATTCTTATAGCAAGATTTCTATAGGTTGGGTAAAGTTGAAAAATATTTTGACACATGTTTCATTAAGCTGGTGAAAATTTTAAATGTTTTAATTTTAGGATGTTGCAAAAAAAGAAACGAAGGAAAAAATAAATAAAAATATGACCACCGAAGCCAACGGCTTTAGGGGGTACCGGCCCTGGTAGCCATAAAAACAAAACCTTTTCTATTGAGAGAGAGGCAAATGCCTAAATAAACTCCCTCAGTACCCTGAAGGTTTTGTATAGAAGTCCAGGAAAGAACATGAAATACATTGAAACAATTCAGAAAAGAAACTCAAACAAAATTATCATAAAAAAAAACTCACTTTAACCAGGTCAAACAACAATTTCATAAGCAATCCGAGTGATAAGGAAATACTTAGAAATAAAGAAAACAACGCCCTCTATTACAATGCGCAGATAGAGAAAATAAGAAGCCAAGGAAAAGATATGTAACATATTTAAAAAATGCTTAACTAGGGCTGCTCAGTTAAGACTTGAATTGCGCCCTGTTAAAAGAACTAGAATTCTTCATAAAAACTATAAAAAACTAGAATTCTTCAATCATTTTCTTAATTAAAAAGTTAACATTACAAAAGTTAAAAGGAAAATCATTATTACTCAAATTATTCACAGCTTCCCGTAAACTTTCAACATTATTGCAAATATTTTTAATCCTAACCAATTGTGAAAAAACCAAATTTTTAAAAATTTTATCACACATATTAATATTAAAGTTGTAGAAAAAAAATAACTTTAAATTTAAAAGCTTTTCTTTTATCAAAAACACCAATTTTAATAATATTGTCAATAATATCAATTTTAAAATCCAAGTATTCAACATTTAAACAATTCTCATTAGTTTTCTTTAAAACCAAATCTTTAGGATAAATACTATAAATCAGTGTTTCCCAAACTTATGACTTTTATGTACCCTTTCTAAATTTTTCGTAACGGTGTGTACCACTAAAAAAAAAAAAAGGAATGTATTTTTTAAAAAATATGTTTACTTTTCTTTTTTGGTACAAAGTTTTCGGTAAAAAATTCCATGTTAAGGATAAAAATTATATTTTATTAAAATAATCCAAATAAGTAGAATTTATAACAAATCTTTACTATAAAAAAATTGCACAAAAGATAAAAATCACAACTGACTGTTGACACCACAAATTATTAACTGTTAACTCTGCAAAAAATAGTAAAAGAAAAATACGTAATCGTAAATTTTCACGGCTGGCTTTGTTTTTAAATAAACATTTGTGAAATTTTAGTTTGTTGCAAGATATTTCGTATAAGAACATGTACCCCGCTAAACTGTTCCTGTACCCCTTGGGGTACGCGTACCACACTTTGGGAAACACTGCTATAAATAAAATTATAATTAGCAAAATTAAACAAAATCAAATCATCTATATATCTAAAAGTATTAAATTCATTATGCTCAAGAAATTTAGCTTCAAAAAAATATTAGCAAAAGCACCAGAAAAGGAATTACCTTGTAGAATACCAATAATTTGTTTATAAAAATCTAAACCATTAAAAAGAACATTCTCAAAAAGATTAAACTTACATAAATCCAACTAATTAGACTTACCAATTTTCTCATTAAATAAATACTTATCAAAAATGCCGCTACAAATAATTAGTTAATAATGTTTTCTAAATAAAGAATTAGTCAAAACCAGGGTTGGGCTTAATCATGCACCATACTTGCATTATAATTAGTACAATAATTATGATCTATAACATAGATGATTCATAAAAAATATTGCCAAAATTAAAACTATTTAATTGGTTTTTCGAAAAGCATGGCATTCTTAATACTTTAAAGATCAATATTATTTGCAATATTATAACTACTCAGTTTACATTAATTAATAACTATGAGTTGTTAATTATTATTATTAATCCAAATTTTGATTTTAATTCCTTTAGCTTCAATTTAGACTGATTTTTTAGATCAAGTAAAATTAAAGTGTTCGCCATTACTCTCAACTTAAATTTATTTTTGATTCTCAATATTTGTTATTACTTACATTCAGGGGAGCCTGTTAGATCGTGAACAAGGTTTCTGAACATCAGAACATATAACATATAAAAAAATAAAATAACATACTAACCTTGAATCACATTATCTTTATTATGAGCAGTTTCTCCACTGAAAAGAAAAGAACAAACTATCAATATGATTTTATATTAATTTGATAACTTTCATTATATATACATATAAATACTATCTCAGTAATTGAAATAAATTCAATCATGTATAAAAAAATTGGATCATAACTTTAGCATAGAAAATATACTAAAATAAGTAACAAAACCAGTCTTGGCAAGCTTTTGACAATATGTCAGTTTTTTATGATTTTAACCATGAAAAATGTCATGTTAAAAGCCTAAAAATTGCTTTTATGTACTGGTTTAGCAATATTATTGACATTTTATAGACTATCTATCGAAAGAACTCCCCCAGACACTGCGGAGTAACAACCACTACGATTATTAAACATCAGTTCCCTAGAATGTAAGACATGCTAACTTGATTCAATCTCAAGATACCCTTTGATAGAAGATCGTTGGTATTGTTTTATTTTCTTCCTCCACATTGGTGACCCGTGGACGTGATATGATCACGACTACTTCGAAGGATAGTCCACATTGAACAGTTGGCTTGCTATTTGTGACTGTGTTATCATCCTCCTAGCACCGGTGCTGTTCAGTCTCATTTCACACAATGGGATTTTGCACACACTGGACTGCTAATACCAACTCAGGAGTGACTACACACACAACCATGATTTTAATACAGCTCTCGTGGCTAAAGCTCAAAACCCGATGACCTTAATACAGCTATCCTGGTCTTTACAATTACAACAACTAGTGGTATCAGTTTATCGAATTCTATCACTGATAAAATTCTGGTGAGTGAGGATTAAACATCAATTCCCTAGTATATAAGACATGCTAACTTGATTCAATTTCAAGGTAACTTTTGATAGAATGTTGGCATTGTCTAATGGTCTTTCTCCACACTACAAAGTCGCCTGCTGCTATGGAAACAAGAAATACAGTGTAACATCTCATATCCGGACGTCCCTTTTCCGGAAGGGTTGATTTCCCAGACACTTTTTAACAATCAATATAAACAAACATCTCATCAGATTCCCCTCTTAAAAAAAAGGGGGAAAAAAAGAGGTATTTTGACAAGTTTTCTCTTTTTCTAGCTTGCATTGAACCCATAAATTACCAGAATGGGGAATAGAAGATCTATCAAGACCATGGAGTGACGGTTACTGACGCTCCTCTTCTGGAATGCAGGAAAAGAGGGAGATTTGTTTTCAAAAGAGCACAACTGAGTCCCCTCCCCTTTTCTCTCCAGCTGGCTAGTAAAAGAGGCATTTTCTGGAACCTTCTTATTAGAGTATTGACGAAAGAAGACATACTATGGAAAAGGGTAAACGCAGCAAACGTTAACGTGGAGTCAAAATTGAAAATTTCAATAGGTCTAAAAGGATACATGTCCTTGAGAAACATTCGCTCTTCCCCTGACCATATAATATTTTGGAGGCGGGGGGGGGGGGGGAAGGGGAAACATTCTTTCTTTAGCAGATTCTTTCAGTTATACAAGAAAAGAAAAAAAAGAGAACCCCATCAGCATGCTGTGCCTTTACGCTTGATTGATAGCCAATAATGATTGCAGAAAAAATAATAAATTGTCACTTCACCCCCCTCAACTTGAATGATCTCCTCTTTACGCATATTTTCTCTCACAAATAAGAAGGGAATGAACTTTTCTCCTCCACCTACCTACCTTAATGAATGACAGGAATTTCCCCTTCTTACTTGAATCGTTCTAGTTCAAAATGGCGATTAAGATTTTCATAACTGTCAAATTTTTTTTCGTCTCCTATATTTTAAACAATAATTTTTTCCTAATATTTTATTTTTAATTTATTAGATATTCTAGTACTAAAACATTATTGCCCGAAAAATAATGTTTATTTATTTTTTGTTTCTTAGATTCAGATCGTTTATTCGATAGTTTTACACTTCAATCTAGCATATCAAGTGCGGGGGTCTATTATGCGGAAAAACCTATTACCCGGACTTCTGGAAGTCCCGCAGATTACGGATACGCGACTTTCCACTGTAGCGCATTTTAAAGAGGACTGCTTCCTTCTTCCGATTCCCTTTCTCTTGCAGCCCCGAGCCAAAACTTGTTTTAAATTATGACCCAACACCTCTACTTGAAAACCTTATAACCATAGTCACCACCACTACACCACTTCAACAATTAATATTCTCAGGTATTAATATCTATTCAATTCACTAAGATATTAATATTCTCAGATTTTACGAATATGGAAAAGAAAATTTTGTTGAAAAAAAAAAAAAAAAACCATTTGAATTAATTTGAATACATTATGCTGACAGAGTTAGGCTTATTTTATATTCTATATTACCAGTAATGGAGAAAACAGCATATATGAATGAATTTTTTTCCTTTTTTTTAAAAAAAATATATCATTAATTACTCCCTGAAAAAGTGACCATATGTTTAAATAGTTATTTCAACAATTTATGGAAATTTTTTAATAAAACAATTTTTATTAAAACAAAAATCATATTTAAAATAAGAAAAGAGGGATTGTGGGAAAATAAATAGCAATATATTTTATTCAAAGAGAGTGTACAATTCTAAATTTGCAAAAAATATCAGCTTAATTGAAAAAAATCTCAATATACCTAGAAATGGTGATTTTAATGATGTTAGTCACAAAAAAAGCTATATACTATATTTTCTTCAAACAAGAGATGAACTTTTACTTTTTATTATATTCCATTACTTTATATTATTTTCCACAAAATTTTAAACTCATTGCAACCAATGATATCAAGTCTACCATACTATAAAATTTTATATTTTTTATAATTTGCTACTTCTAACCAATAAACAAAACCAGTTCATATTCTCAATAACATCTATATTTTTTATAGATGATATATAATCTAAATCGTAATCATAGTAGTAGTAACTATAATGAAAGTAATTTGCATGATTTAACTTCTAATAAAGTCCCTGATGATAAAAAAAAAAAAACCTGCACTAAGTTTTTAACAGTTTTCACCAGATTTTTGATAGTTTATGACATCAAAAACCCAGCCCTAGAGAAGAGTAAACAATGAATATTAATGAAGCTGAATATTATCAGTGCTTGAAAATAATGCTAGCAGACATGCTTTGTTTCCTTTTAAATTATATATATTTTTACTAACAATATCTACTTAATTCTGTTTCCTGTTTATCAGTATCTTTTTTTAAAAAATAAATCTGATTAATTAACTTCTGAAACATATGGCTTTATTTAAGATTATTTTTATCCGATTATCTACCCTAATTGAAAAAAAAATGTCTTTATTCATGGAAGAGAAAGTTCAAATTATTCTCTACTGATTTTAATTTTTCCTAATCTGTAAGAAAACATTTTTGCTTAAAAGACTAATTATCCAGAAAAATCTATTTTCCGGACTTGTGGAAGTCCTGATTGTATAAACATTATTTTTGAAAGGAACAATGAAAAACTACTTTTATAATTGTCACTAGATGGCAGCATCAGTATGAGAAGGCTAGTTTGTTTTCAATTTTGTATACATGTTCAAAAATCAGGTAGCATTACACTTTCACTTTTCCTCCTGTATCTGTGTTTGCCACCCATCTTACGGCCGTATTCACCATTGACCCTAACCCTCGGTCAGAGTTCAAAACAGGTTTTATGAGAGCAAAACTCTTGGTTAGAGTCCAAAATTTCATTTCACCGTGTACGTAACTGTGAGTTAACTCTAACCCAGAGCTAAGTAACTTTAACCTGAAGATATTCCCGGTTAGAGTAACCTGCGCAGTAAACGAGTGTTTGTTAATTTACTTCGTTTTCGTCGTCGGCATTTTTTATATTTCTGCTCTTTTTTGTTTGAAAATTTTCATTATTTTGAATTTCGATTCTTCCTTTGTATTTTTAACCTGATTCTTCCTTTGTATTTTTAACCTGAAGATTTCCCCGGTTTGAGCAACCGCGGATAGGAAGAAGGAGATTTTTTATTTATTTATGTTTTAAAAAATAACACTTTTGATGTTCGGTTGCTTATGTTCAATGAGGTCAATTTTTTCACTTGATGCTACTATAATTAATTTATATCTTTGCCTTGCCTTCAAAAAAAAAAAAAAAAATTATAGCATGCCATAATAATAATAAAATGAAAATATATTAATAAAATAAAAATTAAATAACACTTTTGATATTCAGTTGATTTTTTTTTATGTTCAATGAGGTAAATTGTTTTTACTAGATGTAACTATAATTAATTTATATCAAATAAGCGCTTATTAATAAAATGAAAATTAAATAACACTTTTCATGTTCGGTTACTCTTTTTTATGTTTAATAAGATAAATTTCTTTACTAGATCATTATTTACTAGATCATTAACTTATTTCAAATAAGTGCTCATTAGTAAAGTCAAAATTAAGTAACACCTTTGATGTTCGGTTGCTTATTTTATGTTCAATGAGATCAATTATTTTACAACATGCTTGCTTTTTTTATGTTCAATGAGGTCAATTTTTTTACTAGATGTAGCTAAATTAATTTATATCAAATAAATGCTTATTAATAAAATGAAAATTAAATTTTCCTGAGTAGTTCCTTCTATAGAAGATACATATATTTCTCAAATTATTATTAGCAGTCGTTACAGCACTTAAATAATTTTTCTCTCGAAAAAAAAAATCTTGGACAATAAAGATTGCAGCTACAATAATTCAAATGAATAGAGTAAGTAAGAAGATTCTAAATAATTTAACTAACTTTTATTTATTTTTTTAAAAGAAAAAAAAAAATCTATACTTGAACGAAATATAAAATTTAAAAAATAATATAATTCATTAAATGTTTTTAGATTTTGATAATATCTATAGAGATGATAGATCTAGCCCAAAAATAAAAATTCTTTAAAGATGAACTCGTAAAATAATGTGCAATATTTAGATACTAAGATAAGGAAACGAATTTAAAATTTTTTTAATCCATAAAATAAAGCTATTAATAAAATTAAAAACATATACATTATTTTAAATATATATTAGAAATTATGCTGAAATAAATATTATGTAATCTATGCAAATTTTGATCCGAGGTAACATTTAAACTACACAATAATCTGCATCAAATAACTTTGCAAATCAGGAAATTTTAAATTTTATAACCATAAAATAATCTGCTAAATATTTCGAAAAAATAGGATCATTTGGAAGAGATTTATGGCTTAAAACTATACGAAATTAAAATCCCCGTCTTTAGTTATAATTTTTATATACAGCCTGACTACTTTATGACATATGGGGCATTTATACAACTGATAAATTTCCATTTACAATTATCTAAATAATTAAATTTTTAAAGGCATGATTTTTTTTAAATTTTAAAAGTTTTGGAATATTTGTTCTGATTGCGACATTTTCCTTTAAAAATTTTTTTTATCTTATTCACGAAATAACCGACGGCAATTCTCTCTTATCATCGGCAGATGGTAGTACAATAATAGTCATTTATAACTTCTGAATAATATGTGCTGACTTATGCTTATCTGAACTGAGAAGTTTATTTTATACAATTTCATTTAAAATTTAAAAAGAAAAAAAATCATTCTCAATGGTTTAAGTTATCGATAATATGTTATGGGGGGGGGGATTAAAAATATGCGAATAAGGATGATAATGATGTTAGCATAATCCCCTTGATCATAGTGTAAAATAAAAGTATTAAATAATTGTGTGAAATAAAAGTATTTTTAATTGAATTTCAGTTACGTTTCTATGGTTGCTTGCGGCTTTATGATATCCATAATAATAAAATATCTAAATTCATATTAATAAAGCTCGGATCCTTTTGCTCATCAATACAAGTCAGTTAGGAAAACGAAACTTATTTTTTATTTGACCAGTAAAAGAGGGATTCAAATTTAATTACTCAATGCAATCTTTTTTTTTCTTCTTTTAATAGAATTTTTTTTAAAAAAAAATAGCAACGAAAATTGAAAACAAACACTCTTAATATGACTATAAATGTACCACCAGGATGCAAGTTATTATCCAATAGGAAAATGCCTGTAACTGCCGGTCAAGTAACCAGCAGTTAAGAAACCGACGGTCAAAAAATAATGGTGGAATCGCTTTTGAACTCTCGGTCAAAGTTTCCGAACCGGGGGATTCAGAACTGGGAGTTACGCGCTACGTCAGAGTCAACAGTGAATACGGGGGTTAATGATCTCAAAGGAGTGTCTGGCAACCATTCATAAACTCGACCCATACTGGGATTGCAGTTCGGCTGCACGAATGTAAAAATCATCTCTTCTTTTTTTTTTTTTAAAGGATAGTAATTATTTAAAACAATTTGGTATGTTTTTCATTTGTATACTCATTGAATATTTTTAATGGTATTTTCAAACAGTTTTAAACGGAGACATTAAAAATTATGTATTCTATACGAGCAAATGAATTTAAATTGCTCTAAAATAACTTTTGATTATAAAATTTAATTAATGTTTAAAATTATTCAATTTGTTTTTTTTCTTTTTAGATGTGAAATAAAATGTTTAAATAAAATTTTTGATAATCTCAAGAAGAAAAAAAAACTAAGATCATATTTGTTGTTACTTGTTAACAAATTCATTTACTGGTGACTAGAGAACAACTAGAACTCAAATGAAAAATCAAGTTTCTGTGAGTGTAATCCACAAATAAGGAATGGGATGTGCTAACTCCGCTTTTTCTATTACAATAAAAAGAAACGTTTAACTTTTGTTAAAAATAAACAGAAAAAATATTTCTTTTTTTAATGGATACATTTTAGTTTTTATCATTGCAGAACTCTAAAACTTTTCTTCTTTCCTTCACAGAACATTATGTTGCATGAATATGAATTAAATCTCATGGGGATATTTAGGAATCGTGATTTGGTGCGCCAACTACAACCATAAAGGCACCAAATAAATTTTATGCTTGAAATTTAAAAAAAAAAAAAAAAAGAACACTGAGGCAGGGTTGCAAAAAACCCACCTACCCAGTAAAAATCGGGTGGGTTTTACCAAGATTGATTTCTTTTTTATCCTCTGTTATATTAAAGAGCTATTCTATTGAAATATATATGTAGTCTAGCCTAAAAAAAATTTACCTATAGTGAAAAAACTAATTGTGTTGGAGACTGGAGAGTCACCTTGCAGGCTAGGTTTAACTGTATGGTCATTGATTATTCCGTGCCATTGAATCACTTTCTATGCAAAAAAAAAAAAATTCCTCAAATATTTTATAAATAAAAAGTAATCCTGTGTTAAATTAAGTTTCAAATGTGTGATGTATGTGAGATCATGTAACATATCACATTTTGTATCATGATGCCAGAAGAAAACTTTTTTCAGACTTTTGCATCAATTTATTTGTATTAATTATTAATTAAGTCAATTTTTAAAATTAAACTTAATTATTAATATTATAAGCTCTTTTAAAGTAAGGTACTTATCTCTGCCCTCTTTTTTGAAAATAACCCCCATTAAAACATGAAAAACCCGGGTTTTTTGCAATCCTGCACTGAGGTTTGCCCTGGTGTGGTAACGAGTTATATCACTAGAGTATTTTTCATTTGTTGATATTTCTTTTTAGTTTCTCACAGGCCGCTATTCAGAGTGATTATTTTGCAGCATATCACGATATAAAAATCTTCTCAATAGCGTTGTGCACTTTTTAAAACTTGTGAATACTATACACAGGGTTAAATTTAAAAAAATACATGCATACAAATCACAATATGCAAAATGCGAGCGGATGTTCTGAATTATTTTTCTGAAAAAGACCATGCTTATTATATAGAAAGATACAGTTTTCACCATCAGCATTTTTGAACTGGGGAAGCATGTAGCATAATTTGACAATTGGCAAAATAGTGATTACATGTGTTTTTTTACCAATTAATTATGGTGAAATTGCTAATGAAATGTAATAAATTAAAAAAGTAGAAAGTGTTACAAGAGTAAAAAACACATAAATTTCTTTTAAAACATTGGAAAATTAGGACCCTCTAACGAAAATATAAGATTTAAGTCAAGTATCGGAAGTCCCTGTTAAAATATTGAAACAGATTTTTTAAATCTTTAAGAAAATCATTAATTTAACTTAGTGCTTTAAAAAAGAAATGTTTGGTCACACGAAATAATTTCAAATAAAACTGTCTCAGAATACAACACTTTGTGTCAAAGGATGACAAGGTGTTGTACCTTGGGATGTAATGCAATCTATACTTTAAATGGCTAACAAACTTTCATTTTTAATTTGAATTGGAAAAAATATATATTACAAAGGAAAACAAGTACAGATTTAATTGATTCTTAAAAATTAATTTGTTAATCCCTAAAAACTCTTAAATAACAGCAAGATGACACTCGTGCAGAAAGAATATATTTTTATTTGCAAAACTAAAAAAACAAAAAGTTATGCAAGCAATTCAGCTATTACATTGTTATATTTTGCGAACAGACAAAATTTCATAACAGTAGACCAGAAAGAGACGTTCGATTACGACAAAATTTTTTTGATGATGGGAGAATCAATTCATAGCAATTGGGAAAAATCATATTTACAATGTGCACAAACAAAACGTGAGAACAGAAGGCAGACTAAAATTAAAACAATCACACTTACTGTCGAATTAACGTGAGTGAAAATACCACCATAATTAAACTCAATTTAATAAGAAATATACATCGATTTCACAAAGAAAACGACTACACAACAAATTTTAACAGGCAGGCACCATATAGAAAAATGATAGGGAGAAAAAGAGGACTCTTCATCCGGACATTAATTGGAGAGCATAAGCGCCATATCAAATTTTGTAGTTACAAAGTTGACTTCATAGATGTCGTACAAAAACTAATAGGTCCGATAATTCATAGCTCACTTCATCCAAACATCTGTCCCTCAAATTCCTTGAAAGCCGTAAGCTAATTTAACTGCAGCATATGGCTTCAGTAAAATAAGTCTACTGGCATATAAACTGAAATTGAAACTGTTTGTTTTGGGTTGGTGGAGTTTTTTTTTTCCGTTTTTTTCTAATTGATATTTTAATCTCAACAAGGGGAATTCTTATTTTATGCGTTTATCTCATGTGCATCAGGCTTATGTTGTGCCGATTCGTAAGAAGAATGATTTGCGTCAAATGAAAATAACTCTCTGTATCCTGCTGTCTTTTCATCTCATAATCATTATTGCCGTTTTTTGATCATAGTGATTAGTAAAGAACTGATAGTTATGGTTGAGCCTATATTTGATTATCAGTTTCGTATAATCGTTGTAGGAGATAGCACTGTTGGTAAAAGTGCATTGCTTCGCGCTTTTACAGAAGGAAAATTTCCTGAAGTTTGCGATCCTACGGTAGGAGTGGATTTTTTTGCACGACTGATAGAAGTAAAAGAAGGAGTGAGGGTGAAACTTCAATTGTGGGATACAGCTGGGCAAGAAAGATACAGGTATTAATGGTACAAATACATTGTTTTCAATATTTTTTATAAGTCAAAATTGATTCAGATATGTTCCCACTCAAGGCTACATTAAGGGAGGTGTTTGGCGCTCTTGCCCCAGGTCTCAGATTACTGAAAAAGGGAAGATTACCTTATTGTGATCTGCTGTAGAAGTATCGTCAAGTCCTTGTAATTACAGTTTACTGCAGCCTGCGAGAAACTAAAAAAAAAAATCTCAGAAGGGAGATTGTAGTTAACATGACAGATCATAGTACCTAAAAGATCCTAACAGAGGGCTAAGTGAAATGTATGAATTAGTGAGAAGAGAGTGGTTTATATAAAAATAAATTTAGAATTATCTTTAACTGGCATCCTTATGAGGCAATTTATGTTAATAACTTAAAAATTCTAAGTTGTAATGTTAAATTCTAAGAGAAAAAGGGAGCAAGCAAAAAAAAATTTACATAAATTCCAGTGTTCTTTCAGCATTTACCAGAGGCAGTGGTAAAAGCAGAGCTTTATTTTCAAATTAAGTTGTAATGTTAAATTCTAAGAGAAAACGAGAGAATGCAAAATAAAAATTATCTAGATCCCAGTGTTCTTTCAGCTCTTACCAGAAGCAGTGGTGAAAACAGAGCTTTATTTATAAATTAAGTTTTATGAAATTTTAATTGGAATAGAAAATATTGTAAATGTCTATACATGTTGTGATGTTGTATAACATATTGTAATGTCAAAAAAACACAAGATTTTTTAGAGGTGAGGCAAAAGGTTTTTTTTATAAGCTTAATATCAAGATGCACATAGACATCTTATTATACTCCTTAGAAATAAAGAAGTATCTAAGGAGTACTTAAAATTGCTGAGATTTACAAAATATCCCTTAGATACTCATTAGTTTTTGCGATAAGTTTCTTGTAATTAAACGGCTACTCTTATATGATTTCCAGAAAATTCAAAACAATTATGTTATAAAATCTTTTGAAAAAATTGAATATAAGGAAAAAACTATTTTTCTTCCATTTATATTACTTAAGATTAATCTAAATAAATTTTTCTATAAAATTATGAAATTGATTTTTCTATCCACTAGACACATTTATAATGCATTCATATGAATATTAAATTTTAAATGCAATTTTTTTCTAATTGAAAACTTATTTCTGCTCCCCAACAGTCACTTTCTTGAAGGAAATAGGCATAAATTCTCAAGATGTAAAACATAGTGCTCTTTCCATTCAACTTTGGCTTGACCCATTCATCCAGTTCCATGTTTCCATACACCTCCCATAGCACAATTCCTTATCACCAATATTAATTGTCAGTCCTCCCTTCAAAAACAACGACTATCATCATATAGAGATTTATTGAAAAAAAAGGAAAATAATAGAATAAACAACAAAAAAAAGTCTAATGATGCACCATGTCATTTTTTAACCCCTATCTCTTTTGCCACGCTCTTGGTAAATTTCACAACTCTCGAAAAAAGTTTATCTTTGGTACAAGCTGAAAATGTCTCTGTTTTACTAATTCCTTCCAGATGATATCTTCAAAGAATAACAAAATAGTAAGAAAATTATCCACTTTATTGTAGTCTACAATAAAAAAATATGGTACTTAAACAGCGGTCTGTTTAGGAAAAATTTGAGAACGTGAAGGGTCCATTAACGGACCCTTCACAAAATATCTTTTCATAAAAACGCACCCTTCACAAAATAATTTTTCTTTTAATCTGACCCTTGACAAATTTGTTTCTCTTCATTATTATTTTTTTAATCGAATAAACCCTTCCCAGGAAGGAGGAGAAAGGAAGACAAATGTAAACGAACTAAGTTTTGTCTTCGGCAGACGCTTCTTCCTTTATTTGTCCGAAATGAAAATTCTGCATTCAGCAGTATAGGCTAAATACCAAATATTTGAAAGTTGCATCTCTAATTTAGAAGCAGCAATTGCTGTTTATTATTGAAAATTTAAATTTTTTTATAATTTTACAGTGCTGAGCATAATCTTGTATCTATTTACAATTTAAAAACTCCTTGAAAAAGATTTTTGCAATCACCGGACCCTATTTGCACAAATTCATATAGGCAGGACCCTGGTTGAAAGATTGTGATTTAACGTTTATTTTACATTCACAAATTACGAGTAATTTTTTCACAATTTTACAAAAATGGACCTTTCACAAAATGTCTGGACAGACCCTTGTTAAGTATTTACATTTGGTGCCCTTTCTTAATTTTGCACTTATGGCGTAAGCCCTAACTGCTCTACTCTTGATGCCTATTATTGCCCATTTTATCCATTTTGCCCAGTTTTTTTCCCTTTCATTTTCTACCTGTGTCCTGGTAGGAATGAGTTTCTTCTAAATAAATTGCCAACCCTGTAATATTATTTGTCATTTTATTGTCTTGTAAATGAAAAAAAAATTTCTTTTTAGGACTATTACATGGTCTTATTACAGAAATGCAGTAGGTGCTTTGCTACTATATGATGTTACACGCCGTTCCAGCTTTGAACATTTAGTAGAATGGCTTTTTGAAGCTAGGCGCCATATTGAACCTGGTCGAGCTATGTTTGAGGTAAATGCTGAGAAATATTTTTGGCTTTTTTTTCATATTTTAGTTATTTATTAGAGTTTTTATTAATAAGTGTGCAAGTATCAATCTAGATTGAAATTACGTCCATTTAGGGCCTCTTCATCAAATTTTGACTCCTACATTTCTCAAAAATCCAAATCTCAAAAAATTGTTATTTCAAGGAAGCACATTTTATGACGTATTGTATCTGTATGCATTTTTACAAATTAAAGGGTAATTTTCATAATCATGAAAATGTAAATTTTTATCTGAATGAATGGCAGAAACACATTATTTGCATATATTTTAACCAAAAAAATTTACACCAAAACACTTTATGCGATTTTTCTGTGAATAAGCTTTAGACGAAAATTTCGAAGTACCGTATTTTTCGGTGGTAGCGCCGCGGCGCTATTGAAAAAAAAGTTGTTTTTTTCCTACATGCGGCGCTTCCGATGCAGCGGCGCTTCCGATGCAGCGGCGCTTCCGAGGAAATAATTTTTAGCAGCAAAAAAATTTCTCAAGTAAATTTATTTAAGATGAAATAATTTTCTGAGAGAAAGACTATTAAATAAAATTAATAACGAAGTTGACGAAATATTTGTACGTATCGCGATCTGCTGCAGAACAATTGCCAATTCTTAGCAAACTTTCGGCAGCAGCCTGCAAGAAAATAAATAAACGAAATAATAATTTTAAAAAAACATCGCGTAAGGAGAAAATTTAAAAGGTAAGCATCTTGTATCCACCCCCAGCTTAAAGAAAAATCTAAAGCTAGAAATCTACTTAGCGCCTTGGCAATTGTATTTGGAGCGGACAGAAAAGGAAGTAATAGGACCCCAAATCCGGCACTCACGGGACCGACGAAATGCCGAACTTCGGATCTCTTTCGGAAATTCCAATGTGGCGCTCAAATATTACTATAATTCAATTTTAGAAAAACCAATAAAATTAGTCAAGTTTCGATCGTAGATTATGATGGGGTGAATTTAAAACTGGTCCATCTTAAGAAATTTTATTAATTAAAATAATCATCTATATAATATAATCAAGAAGAAATAATCCGAAGGAGAAATAATTCAAGAAGTAATCCGAATCCTCCGATGAAGAAGAAATAATAGTTTCTTCTTCGGAGCGAGGTCATAGTTCTTGTTTTTTTCTTTTAGATAACATTTTGTTTTAACAAAAGAGGCTCACCTCACAAGAAAAAAAAAGCTAACAAAGAACTACAAAAAAAAGTAACAATTTATGCTAAGGAACTAACGATAACAGCAAAAAACAAGCTAAAAACTAATAACGATAAAAAATAAAAGAAACAACTAACAAAAAAAAAATTAACAGTTAATAACTAATAAAAAAGCCGCAAAATAAAAAATAAATGAATCAAATAAAAAACCGCAAAAGGGATAGAATTCATTTTGTACTCCACGTGGTAGTTTCAATGTCAACTGGGTGTGGCTAATTTATGGTCAAACAGAAGAGGGAAATGTGGGGACAAACCAGTAATGCACAAGCTCAGCTGTCAAGATTGATTGATCAGTTTCTTCCAACTTGCATTTCTTTATTTTGTTCATTGGAAATGAAGGTGTTTTTACTTTTCACTTTATTTGAAACTGCTTTAGAAACAGATGTTTCCTTTGACACAGATTTATTATATATTTTTTTCAAGCTTTTTTATTTTTAAAAGATAAAATAAAGTTACTTACTTCAACAAAATAAAATTCCAAATAAAAAGAGAATATAGCTGATTTTTTTGTCTCATCAATATATATTTCTTAAAAAAAAAAAAAAAATTTAGATCAGATTAAGTGCCAGATTAGGGGTCCAATACTGTATGCCCTTTTCTTTTCCCCAACCCCTTTAAAAATAACTGATTGATTCCTCCTAAACAGCTCCAGTAGAAATGACAAGCAGAGGAATTTTTCATCAGAATTTTTTTGGGGCGCTCTTAGTTATTTCTTATTCTTGTTATTATTAGTTTCGTTATTATTAGTTTTTCCTTAGTTTGTTAACTGTAATATATTTTTTAAAATCTTTTTATTTTAAAATCTTTTTTTTAATAAATTTTTCATTTTATTTTTCTTATTACATTGTTTTACGGATTTCTGTAATTAGTCCAGCATTAATTCAGCTGCTGAGCATAGAAATATTTTTTTGCTGTTAATTATTTGCTATAATGTTTTTTTTGGTGCGGTGCCAACTGGTAAGAACAACTTTATTTTATATCGTTTTTTTATTATTTTTTTTTTTTTTTGCTGAAGGAGAAAACTTTTTTCACGTCAACTCGTCAACTCTTTGTTAACGCAGTTTAGGATATTCTCTCCCCACCCCCCAAATAATTTAGAAATTACGTTATTTGATGTATTAAAAAATATTTTGTTGCACTTAACATTATTTTCAGAATTATTTGTTGTACTTAAGTTTATTTTTTGGTGTGGTGCCAACAGATAAGAACAATTTTATTTTAATCGTTTTGTTGCTTTTTTTTTTTTTTTTTGCTGAAAAATAAATTTTTCATTATAATTTAGAAATTAAAACCTTACTTTATGAAATGTATAAAAATTTTTTATTATACAGATATTCTAAATGGTAATTTAAAGGTCTCTTGCATAAGGATGCTGATATGCGCGGTGTAGTGCCATTGCGGCGCTTGCGCCAGAGCGGCGCTTACTATAACTTTTTTTTAAAAAATTTCATTTTAACCGATGTGCGGCGCTTGCGACGAAGCGGCGCTTTCGCCGAAAAATACGGTAGCTGTAAATAAATAAGTTTTGTAATATAATAATAAACAAATAAGTTTCTAATAAGATAATTTTATAAATAAATCTTTTCAAACGCTATCAATGCCTGATATAATGACCCCTGTTATCTGAATAGTTAGAAATAATCGATATTAGTGCCAAATTCATCTGGCAAATGCTGTTGCTGCAATTATTTTTTATACCTCAAAAATACTGCATTAATTTTTTATACAAGAACATTTATTTTTCATGAACACTATTTAAAAGGATGTAACATTTTCTAACTCATAAGAATGCCGTAATAACATCATGCAGGAACCGCAGATGTTATTACGGCTCATGAAATTCGAATCGTGAATTAAAGAAATCTCTCTTTGAGACTCTTCACCGTCAATCTTGTTTTCGATAGTTACTGCTATAGATTTTAATTTTTTTTAAATATAATTCATGAAATAATTTGTGTATTTTTCCCCCTACAAAATGCGAGAATATCGCCCATAATATTCGAATAAAATTCTTTTTACAAATTCATTTAAAAAAATTATATAAAATTATATTTTAACCGAATAGTTTTTTTTTTCTCTTTTTATAAACACAACATTTCTATTATTATAAATTTGTGACGTGTATATTTGTTATTATAAAGTAATTGTATTGTAAGTTAGTAAGAATTGTAAAATTCAATGATGAAAGTACATAAAATAAAATCTAAATTTTCTGAATATCTAAATTTTCTGAGGACTTATCATATTAGTCTTATCATATTTTCAAAAATTCTAAAACTGTTGGTCAATGACCTATCCAGCGTTCCTTACCTTTCTCCTGTTTGGAAATCTATGATTAAACCCAACTAACCACCTTTTTTGTTCCTTGCTTCCTATTCGTCGCCATCCATTCACCCTTCACTCCTATTGGCCGTTGCTCTAAACCCTCTTGTGATGTCACCTTTCTCTTATATATTTACCCTGTTTTCTCTCATTTCTTTCTGTTGCACTGATGAAGGTTGCCCTTTTGAGCATCCAAAACAGCTGTCTGTATTTTATAAATATTTTTGTGCCTTTTAACGTTGTTTGCCTTAGTTTGTATTTAAACTAATATTTATACAAATTATTCCAGTTACTTTAAAGGGAATTTTTTTATTTGTTTTACAACACTCCTATTTTCCCCCCTATTTTCTTAAAATTATTGTTGCTGTCCCTGTTCATGTTACTTTTATTTTTCACACAAGAATATTAAAGGTTGTGTCGTTTTTGGGAGGATTGAGATATCTCATATGCAATGAATTAAGTTTATACGATAGGTGTGTTACAACTTTCTGTTTACCTGTCAATTTAATTTATGCAGGATAATCCGTAGATTGTAAAACAGTAAATGAGGACATATTTAAATGTAGAAAAGCAGACACATTCTTAATATTTTTACACACTTATGCCCGTTATTCACCTAGGTGAAGGTGAAGGCCCAGTATTATAGCACATATTATTTTTTAAATCACCATTTTTTAATTCACCATAATCAACTGAATCTTTTTCAGATATGTGATAAAAAATAATTTGATCTTGAAATTTATTCACTTTATTCAGTTCAGTGCGCAAAATTAAAAACAGAACACCTGAATATTTTTTGATGTAATGATCATATTTTGTGGGCTAACATTAGTTAGGGGATTTAATCTTAAATAAGCTCATTAATTTGTGAGACAATATTTTAAGTTATCAAATTAGACACAACAGTATTTGTTCAATAAACACTTAATTTTATGGCAGATTCACATTTATGACATTAAAAATATATGGGTTTGGTTTCAATCCGTATATATGGTACCAATAGTTTATTCAGGAGGGACATCAAAATTTTGAGCCCAATAATTATTATTTATATCTTTTTGCATGCTTCATCATTGTCTGGAACTTTTAGAAAAAAACAAAAAAAATTTTTGCTCATTTATCCTAATATAATTCCATGTAAAAACTATTTTATATAATAATATATTATTTTCTATTATTTAATTTAATAATAATCTAAAAAATTTTGATAATTTTGATAAAATTTTTATAAATATTTTTGTGCCTTTTAACGTTGTTTGCCTTAGTTTGTATTTAAACTAATATTTATACAAATTATTCAAGTTACTATAAAGGGAATTTTTTATTTGTTTTACAACACTCCTATTTTCCCCCCTATTTTCTTAAAATTATTGTTGCTGTCCCTGTTCATGTTACTTTTATTTTTCACACAAGAATATTAAAGGTTGTGTCGTTTTTGGGAGGATTGAGATATCTCATATGCAATGAATTAAGTTTATACGATAGGTGTGTTACAACTTTCTGTTTACCTGTCAATTTAATTTATGCAGGATAATCCGTAGATTGTAAAACAGTAAATTAGGACATATTTAAATGTAGAAAAGCAGACACATTCTTAATATTTTTACACACTTATGCCCGTTATTCACCTAGGTGGAAGGTGAAGGCCCAGTATTATAGCACATATTATTTTTTAAATCACCATTTTTTAATTCACCATAATCAACTGAATCTTTTTCAGATATGTAATAAAAAATAATTTGATCTTGAAATTTATTCACTTTATTCAGTTCAGTGCGCAAAATTAAAAACAGAACACCTGAATATTTTTTGATGTAATGATCATATTTTGTGGGCTAACATTAGTTAGGGGATTTAATCTTAAATAAGCTCATTAATTTGTGAGACAATATTTTAAGTTATCAAATTAGACACAACAGTATTTGTTCAATAAACACTTAATTTTATGGCAGATTCACATTTATGACATTAAAAATATATGGGTTTGGTTTCAATCTGTATATATGGTACCAATAGTTTATTCAGGAGGGACATCAAAATTTTGAGCCCAATAATTATTATTTATATCTTTTTGCATGCTTCATCATTGTCTGGAACTTTTAGAAAAAAACAAAAAATTTTTTTGCTCATTTATCCTAATATAATTCCATGTAAAAACTATTTTAAATAATAATATATTATTTTCTATTATTTAATTTAATAATAATCTAAAAAATTTTGATTTCTGAGATAGACCAATTGGTTACTTCATTGAAGTTATTCCAGATTTCTGAAATTCTTTCTAGATTTTCAAAACATTAAATAAATAAAATACTTTTATTAAACTTTTTCCTTTGAGCTTTAAAATATACTGTTATGCCCTAGCTGTAACAATATTTGTTTCTCAATTATGTTTTAAGAAATAAATAAATAAAAGAATAAAAAAAAATGGTCAGAAATCTTCATCAGGCAATTATAGTTTCCTGTTCGATAATTTTAGTTATTTTAATTATGGAAGAGCAGGGTTCCCACGGTACTTGAAAAACCTTGAAAGTCCTTGAATTTTGTTGAAAAAAATCAGGGCCCTGAAAAGTTCTTGAATTCTGCCATAGGGTACTTGAAAGTACTTTATTTTTTAGGAGCTAATATAATACTAATCTTTCTTACAAAAAAGCAATAAAAAAAAATAATTAAATTCAAAAGAAAATTATAGAAATTCTGATAGATGCAATTTTTAATGCTTGAAGTGAAAAGGGATTATAGAAGATGCAAAACTTTTCTCTCCTAGATTTTTCACACCAGATTATTGTTCATCTCTCTGATGTTTTGAAAGCTGAAATTTCTAGCAAATTTCAGGTTTTGTAGTCATAGTTTTCAAATGATATATAGTGTTCAATTGATTTTGAAATATGTTCAGTGTGTTAACTTCGTTATTACGACAGGTTAATATTGTTATCTTATTTGTTCTTTTAGTCTACGTACGAAGGATAATTAGTTTTTTATCATTTATAATCAAATTTTTTCATTTAGTTTTTACTGCTAATAAATAAAATTTAGTTCTGCAGGTTTCATTGATTAGGAATAAACATTGTGATTCACATTAAACTGATTCTTGATTTACAGATCGCAATTCATATAAAATGTTCTACAAATTGCCATTTAAATGAAAGTGATTAATGAATCACATATCAAATATTACTTTAAAGTGATTTGCAAATTACTCATCAGGATTCACACATCATGATTTTAATTAAAATTATTTCTGGATCATATAACGTGATGCACATTTAAGTAATTTCAGAATCATGCCTCACAATTTTCATTCTAGTAGTTTACAAATCACGCATTGCTATTCACAAAAGAGAGATTTAAGAATCACGCATAGCTGTTCTGTATTAAGCACCTTTTGAATCACAAATTGCAGTTTGCATCATAATGATCACAATTCATATAAAAACTATTAGCTAATCACGCAACAAAATTCATATTGATTTATGTATCGCACATTGTGATTTACGCCTCTTTAGTTAGTGTGTTTTTTATCATTTTCTATTCATAACACAACCACAATTCAATTTCAATTTACAAATCACACATTGTGATAAGTGATTTATGTAATCTTTGAGACTTACTTCACCTTTCTTATAATTTTGATTTACATATAGTATATCTAGATTTGTATAAATGTGATTTAAAAAATACGCTTAGTGAAAATTACGCATATTCACAAAATTTTAAAAATCACGCTTCACATTTTATGGATAGATTTTTAAAAAAAATAAAGCTTGGTAAGTCTTAGTTAGTTTTCTGTGAAATATTGTTCTACAGTAGATTTTATTATGTTTAAAATATATTACTCATTTTCTGAAGAGACAAAATAAATAATTTGTTATTAAAATTGTAACAAATATGTTAAATAGATATATTTTAATATTTTATCTAATTATATACATTTCCTGTAACCTGAAATTTGATCTAACTTATTAAAAAAATTATTTATGTTTTAATAACTGTGCAATTACACAAACTTTATCAATTATTTACTATGCTTGTTTAATGTAATATGCATTATTCATTCACTCAATTTCATTAATTATAATTCACTTCATTAAATTTTTCAAGAAAAATTTCACTGGTTCTAGTTTTTAAATGTTAGCTAGTATCCTATGTCAATTGGAGTTTTTTTTTTTTAGCCAATTGGAATTTTTTAAAGTGATTTGAAACAGCAATGTAACTATCAACCATTTGTATTATTAGATGGTAAATTTAATAAATAATTTTTTTGTTGTCAAATAAGCATTGTGCTTATACTTAATGTAAAATCTAGTTGGCATGTAATTTTTTAGCATATAATTGCAATACTGAATAGGTTCTTAAAAAATTTGATTTTAGGTCCTTGAAAAGTCCTTGAATTTTTTTTTAAAAAGTTGAGTGGGAACCCTGAAGAGAGAAAATGATGACTCAAAATGTATTGTCCTAATTATGACTAAATGCAAATTGAGATACAATCAGTAAAAAGAGATACATCAGTACTTTCAGTAAGAAGTCTCAATTTTCTTGAAGGGATAACTGCGAATTTAGCTGAAACACAGGGCAAAATCAAATGACCATAACATTTTCTATATTCTTAGGCAGTGGTTCCCAAAATTTTTGTTCTATGAAACCCTTTAAGATAGAAATTTTTCTGCAGAAAAGTAAATATTAATTATAGCTATAAGTATTTTGAGTCATTTTATTTTAAATCATCTTAGACCTATGTATTTTGCAAACATTTTTTTATTATTTTTTATTTTTAAAATTTAAAGTAACTAAGCTTATTTGGTCTGCAAACTTTATTTTTTGAATTTCTCAAAATAAATTTTAAATATTATAAAGGAGTCATTTTAATTTCATTGCTCATTTGATCTTCAATATATTTGCAAACCTTATTTTAAATTATTAAATATTAATAAAAATGTTAGTTTCTCAAGTAATTTCATCTTTATTAATCTTGGATTTATGCGTTTCACTAAACACATTCTTTTCAGGTGGATAAATAACATGAAAAAATAAAGATATAAAAACATTACCAACTATCTGAATGAAGCACAAGAAACTTTGAATTAAACTTGGAGTAAGAAACTTCTTAATAATATATACAAAAATTGTCTTAAATATAGCAAACTAAAAATTAAGAAGATATTTGAAACTGATACAAACTCATAGCTAAACTAAGGTATGGATTTATTTATTTTTTTTGTAAAAGAACTTTGAAATTTAGCTTTGTGTTTCAAAGTTTATTTGGATATCAGAAGTGGTTTCCATCTTTCTCCTATTTTTATTTTTTTTCCATATGCATAAAATTCTGCTTCAAAAAGATTGGTTTCAATAAATATCAGCAAAATGTTTATACTGTTTCTTGCTAGTATGCCTTTCATTTTTCTATTTTAAAACTAGAATTACATTTGATAGCTATCAAATGCTCATAATCTAGGGCAGACAATATTTGGGGCTTCATCTTAAAATTGTAGGGGCTTTGCACTGTTCACTCTTCCATTATCTTTGGTAAAATATCCCAATAATGCTTTCAAATGAAGAAAATACTCAACAATATTATTCAGCACTTAATTTTCTACTTCAAACATTCTACATTTAGTTTTGAATAAGCCGGCCAGGTGGCCGAGCGGTTAGCGTACCTGACTGCGAAGCCATTGGCTGCGGGTTCGAATCCCGCTCTGGGCATGGATGTTTTTCTCTCTCTCTTTGTACTGTCCTCTGTTGTGTGTGTGTGAATGTGGCCCACCCTATAAACGGGTTTGTGGCAGTGTGGCGTGGGCAATGTTGCTCGCCTCCGTGACTTTAGTTCACAGGTGCCCACTGGGTAACGCGAAATGAGTAGCTATTCTGGCATCTTCAAATTCAGTGCCTGCCATTGAAAAAATAAAGTTTTGAATATTTGATACAAAAGTCTAAATTGTTTTTTAAAACTTCAATGCCATTAAGTACTATTTATTATCTCTATCTCTTAGTACCTGTAATGATTGGTTTTAAAAAATCATTGCTAAAAATATCAAACAATATTATGTAGTAGAAAATATGTATTCGTGCTAAAATGCCCAAAACTTGAAATATCATATGACATCTCAAAACATTATTGATCTATAATTCTGATTAGTATTTTCATAACAGAACTCGAGGGAGGGGGAAGTATTCTACAATGTTTGCAGATTTCATGGTATATCGATTGATATATCACAACATAATTTGTACAAAAAAAAAATTTTAATTGCAATTTTTTGATTATATACAATACCGATTGATATTTTCACTATGTTATTCACTAGAAAAAATTCAAAGTATCAGGCAGATTGAATTTATAGAGCTAAGATTCTGTATCCTTAATTAAACTGTGTCTTTAGCAAATCAAAACTTATGTGATTTAAATTTTAACTACAAAGAGTTTCATTTGCACAATTTATTTTCCTTCTAAAAGTTCAATTTGGAGTATAAAACATATTTAATAAACTTTGCAAATTGTATTGAGTTTTTAAATGCAGTTGGATAAAATTCTGTCATCTCTTTATTATAACAGTTGTGTTTTTTTTTTTTTTTCTGCCATTCATATTAAAAAAAAGTTACTTTTGCCAATTTTCTGTAAGAAACATTTTTACTATATTTCTTTAAAAATTTAAAGTATCAAAAGAAAGGAAGAATTAGAATTTTTATATCAATACTTATTTTCTTTATTTTTAATTGTTGTTGTAGTTTATTTACGTCGCACTAGAGCTGCACAATGGGCTATTGGCGGCGGTCTGAGAAAGATCAAAAGACATGCCGTCACAATTTTGATCCTCTGCAGAGGGGATGGCACCCCTGCTTCGGTAGCCCAACGACCTGCACGCGAAGTCGAGCACTTTACCGGACCTCAGTTTAACGAGGACCAATACCACACACCCTCGGTCCCTACGCAGACTGATCCAAGTGGTGACCCACCCGCACACTGACCGCAGCCAGTGATGCTTGACTTCGGTGATCTGCTTACCGATCAGTCCACTGCGGGACTCTTTATTTTTAAAGAACATTGGTTTTGATAAAAAATATCATACTTATAAACAACAAAAAATGTACCGTCATAGTAATTGTAAAATTCAAATACATTCATAGCTATCATGATAAAAAAATATTACATTAATAATGGAATATAAGCAAATAAATACTGTCATTTACTATGCAATTTAACTTCTAGCATTTAAAATTCTTCAATTATTCAACATAGCCTACTTCTTTTGTTGTACACCACTTTGCAAAAATGAAAGCTCAAATATGTGGTGCTCTTTATATGCATTCGTTTATAAGAAAGCTTGTTTATAAGTTATCGTCACCAATTCATCTTTAATTTTTAAAGCTTATGAATGCTGTATGTTATGAATTTTTTTTTGTAGATGTCTAATTTCATTTGATTTTATGAAATTTTGCATACATTTTTTGAAGAGCATTTAGCCTGGACATTTACTGTTATTGTTAACGACAAAAAAATTGAATTTTTTTTCCGTTAATGTTTTTATTTAAGCAAACATTAAAGAGTTTGATTTTTTAAATAGTTTTACTGGTATATCCGTTTTTGCATGGAAAAAAAAATAATAAATAAATAAATAAAAAAAATATAAATTGTAACTTGCTTTCAGTTTTATGAAAATAGGAAAATAACATTTAGCTGCTTCCTTGTTACTTTTTTTTCTTTTCTTGAAAAAATGAATTTTTCTTTCAATTTCATTATTAGGTACAATTACTGAAATAAAATGTACGTTCATTTTTAAGTCTGAAACCACTTAGTTCGAAATTGCTACCAACCAATAGAAAGAGTTTTATCATTTTTTTAGCAGCCACTATTATTTAAAAAACATTGACTTGAAGTTTATTTATTTATGATGTACTAACTATTTTCACAGTTGCTAATATGCTATTTGACTAAAATCAATGTCTTGATCTGCCATTTGAAAGATTTCAAGCAAATCTAGAAAACCTCCTATCAAAGCAAAATATTTTCTTTAGCCAAGTAAAACTGTGATGGAACAAATCATATTGACAATGACTGCTATGCTGCAGTTTTAACTGGATGATAATTAATTGCAATGTAATGAACCTGAGATAACTCAGAATTAGCAGGGAAGTCATTAAGGGCGGTCATTACGAAACATACTGTATATTATATTATAATGTAGTGTGTTCTTGTAGCTTAGTTGAATGTCATTAAACATGAATGTTTATCCAACAGTGATATAAACTATTTTCTTATATTCCTTCATAGGTTGTTGCTTGCAAAATCGACTTAGAAAGTAGTAGAGTTGTTACAACTGAGGAAGGAAAAGCATTTGCTGATTCTTATGGACTATCTTTTATTGAGACTTCAGCAAAAACTGGATATAATTTAGAAAAAGCTTTTGCAACTATTTCTCAGCAAATTTATGAAAAAATTCAGACAGGTGAATTCAAAATGCTTGATGGTTGGGATGGAATAAGAACAGGATTTAATAGATCGAAAGATTCATTACGGTTGATGGAAGCTGAAGTAGAAAGAGATCGCTGTTGCTAGCTTTAAACAAAAATCTTCAAAAATAAATAAATTAACAAATACTCATTTAGCATTTAAAATAAACTAAATTTATTAAGAGGCATTTCTTTTAAGTCTTTTTTCCTTCTTTAGAATTAATTTCACATAAAATACTTAATATAAAAATGTTATTTATATTTTCTATTCTTTGTTAATAAACATGTTTTTTTTAATAAAATGTTTTTAACTGCACTATATTTTTTCATTCAATTAAATGTTGTTATATTAGTTTTGATCTACAGATGCTAAAATACATAAAGTGTGTCAAGATTAATTTTTTTTAATTAAACATGTTTATTCACAAGAATTGAATAACTTTAAAATGGTTTCCTTACTTGTATACATTAAAAACACAATTTGTAATTTTGTATACAGTTTCCTATTTTTAAAAATTCTAGCACATGAATTCTAGATTCATAAACATGCAGAGGAGACACACCATTCATAACCACCTTAGAAGGTACATAGAACTTCATCTCACTATCATTTGAAACCTTACAACTGATTACACATTTTGCACACTCTGTGTGAGGATTGTTTATGAATGAAGGGATGAAAGTCTTAAATTAAGCTTTTGCATTATGGAATCATATCTAAAAACATGTCTCATAATTATTGGAATGCTAGTAAGTTTTTAAACATCTATATAGCAGTGGTGTATCAGTTTTGCGTTTATATATACATATATACTGTAAAATCTCAAAACAGTGGTCCTTTGCAAGACTGTGACCAGTGTTAAGAGATGCCCGTCATTTGGATGAACAAATTGATTCCTTGAAAAAATAAAAAAATCACAAACAATATCATAGGGCATTGTATATTTTATTTTCCACACAGCCATTTAGTGTGGCTAATATTCATGTTCTTATTGCTTTTTACTATCCTTAATAACTTTAATTTTACTCTTCACTGCAAGTAACTTATGCTTGCAATTATCACTCATATATCAACTATTCATTTACTAGAGTTCTTATTTCAGGGTTCATACTCAAAAAGAAGAATTATTTTTCCTGGTAGATTTACATAAAACTCAACTAAATTTATATTTAATAAAAATCTGAATTGGAATTTTTTAATAAAATCACAACTCTAAAAAGGCATTTGTAAATTATTTTTATATTTAAAAAAATCAGGTGATTTAAATTATGACATCTCTGATTAGAAATAATAAAATATCAGAACTATAAACATTACTGAAAGGAAAAATAAGACTTACGGGAATTTACTGAGCAATGTTAATAAAAAAAAAAAAAGCAATTCTATTATAAGTACGAAGAAGTGAAAATTTTTGCAAAAAAATAATAATATGAGATCTGTGTATAATCAAAATTAAATCATATGTAATAAACATAATTTCATTTTTGAAAACAAAATCACAACAAACAATTAAAACCCAATACATAAGCACCAATTAAAATATTAATTATAAGAAGGATATGCCCCATTAAGATTGTAAAACCTAATTGAGTGATACTTATTTAAAAAGAACATAATTTTTTTAAAAAATATATCAAATATTAAAATATGTGTACATATATATGCAAATATATATGCCTGGTGGCTTCGCGCTCCCGTGCCACAGGTCCTGGGTTCGATCCTCGGGCCGGGCAAGGTTGACTCAGCCTTTCATCCCTTCAGTGGGTCGATAAATGAGTACCAAGCATGCTTGGGAACTAAACACTGGGGGTTTCGTGTTCGGCTGACCACCTAACCAGAACATCTGCTTCTGCACCCCAGAGCCCAAAGGTCAAGAAAACTGAGATGGGCACAGTAGGCCTTGGCCCGCTATGGGCTGTCACGCCACTGAGTTTAGTTATATGTGCAAATACAATACACATTATATATATATATTGGTAATTTTGTATGTTTCTGAGCATGGCATAAAAACCATTTATTTGGTAAATTTACTTTCCAGGATTATAATTTTATATTATATATGTGGTAATATAAGAAATATAATTTTAAAACGAGAATTTTTGGTAAACCGTTACCGATTCGACAAAAAAATTACCAAATGAGTGGTTTAAATACCGTTTATTTTGGTTTTATTTACCAGAATATTTTTTTTTTTTCAACAGAAATGTCATTAATATTCAGTACAGTAATTTTACCGTAATTTACTTCTCTGTGCTTTATATCTAATTTTGCTAGTCAATAAATAAAATAAATCCAGCATATAAACAGATGTAATAAAAATGATTATTTTTTTTAAAAAAATAACTTTTGATAATTTGCAGTTTAAATTAATCTTTACCTATTTTTTCTCGTAGCATTGATGGCATTTTGTTAGAATTTCCTACCAATTTAATGAATACACAATTTCTACCAGTACAAAGTTCTTAATGTTTTCTTTTATATTCACAAGAGCAAAAATTCTGATGCAGTCCCTTTCGATTAAGCTTCTCACTTCTTTGTAAAAGTTTTATTTCATATCACAATTTTTATGCCTTGATGTTTTTTAAAGTTTACTTCAATTGCATTAAAGTCTACGCCCTTCTGCTATTTAAAGATCACTAATTCTCAACGCTTTACTATTTTATTTCTCCCAATAAATTAGAAATTTGAACAAAATAATATGCTTTGTTCATAATGTCATTAATGTTTTGTAAATAAAATAAGAGAAAATGTATTTTCATAAATGTGCCGAATGTCCAAGCAAATTTGCCGAAAAATTTTGTGAGGTCACGGTGACCTCCTCCAGCACCCCTAATTTCTTAGAGCATGTGATGATGCAACAATGTATTATAATGCAGATGATATGTATAACTTTAATTATGAACTAAGTAAAAGGTCTTGCCCCTGCCAACAGTAGTTAAAAAGGGTGACAAATTATTTTATAAGTTTATTCTATTAAGGTATTTAAGAAATAAATTTACCACAGGCAGTTTCTTATTTTAACAAATTTAAAAACGTAGTAACTTATATATAATTCAATGTGTTGCTCTTAATTGTGGAAATTCATAGATTATTTCTTTGTAGCTATATATATTTATTTTTGTTACTCAGAGTAACCTCTATTACTGTTATTTACATTTGTTATTAATAATTAATTTTATTATCGAATAATGCTTTGAATTAAACTAAAAATAAAAAAAATTTTACAATGAAATGCATGGCATTGAAGATAAAGCTGTACAGTGTACATAAATATCTTCAAAATGCCTTTCCAGATGCAGGTTTGTTTTTCAATTATTCAGTAATCTATTTTGTATAAAAATGAGTGACAAAATGCAAAGTGTGCTTATTTAGCAAAATATTTTAAAACTTAAAAAAAATAAGATTTGTAAAGTTAAATTTTTGATTAGCTCCTTTTAGGCTGCTTTTAAGTAGTTTATATATTTCTATTCCATTTTAAGAAAATTTGAATCACAAGATTTTTTTCTTATATATTAGTATAAAATTATTTTTTACATAGTAATAAAAGTTTCTAATATATTGTCACCATTTGTTTTTATTACTATTTGAAAATTAAATAAACACAATAAAAATAAATAGAAATTTTTTTATTATATTTAAGTAATAATAATCTTTAAATTTTAATTTAAATATTTATAAAAAAAATTTAAAAAACTATTTTTAAAAAAAAACTCATATTTTAGTAATTCTGTAACCTTCATCAACTGTATTTTTAAGTAAAATCTTTACTAAATTAATACACTTATTAATACACTTATTAATCCCTGGTCTTTCATCACCTATGATAACATCATTCCAAAGAAACTTGATCATGAGAAAATAAGTTAAGAAACTTGATCATGAGATAAAATTTTCAAGCTAATTAAAGAAAATTTGCATACAATTATAAAATTCATTAAGCTAAAGATGATTCCATGCAAAAACTTTTAGTGAGAATAGTTGTTTATAATAGTTGACAATATTTTGAATTGGAAGGTATACACTTTTTCACATAATTTTAAAGAATGTATTTTTGCGCGGCCAAGTACAAAATTTGAGCAAAATCGGTTCCTCAAAAATTACATTTTAAAAATACGACTTATTTGAAATTAGATTTCTCGTATTTTTCCATTTAAAATTGCATTCTGTAAAATGAAGTGAAAAATTGTATACCTTATAATTCAAAAATTTTTCAACTATTTTTAGATTAAATAAATATACACTAAAAGTTTTCGTAACCATGGAATTGTCTCTGAATGAAAGAATTTTATGATTGCGCCCAAAAAATTTTCAATTCGCTTAAAATTTTTATCAGATATGGCGAAATACGCAAAAAGTAAAATTAACATCAAGTGGTCCAAACTGTGGACGGCTCTACTGACCGTGCTATTGGGATGATGTATACTCTAAAAGTTATAAATATATACACACTGATAAAATAAATATACACTAAAAGCTATAGTTACTATGGAATTGTCTCTGAATGAACAAATTTTATAATTGCACGCAAAATTTTTTCAATCGTTTAAAATTATCAGATATGGCGAAATACGTAAAAAATAAAATTAACATCAAGGGGTCCAAACTGTGGACGATTTTTTCCAGATTGCGACTAATTTGGAGGTCAGAAATCCGAATGTGTCAGAAAAAGTATTTTTATTCAGAGATAGTATGGTTTTGTGTCTGATTTCGTAAATTAAAATATCGTCTGCACTAATTAATAAGCATATTCAAGTCCATCCTCTCGAACATTGTGTCCTAGAACGTGAAGATCATTAGATCAAAAGTTATTAAGGGTTGTCTGTTTTATTTTGCACACTGTATATCTCCACTCTGGTTAGTTTTAAAATAAAATGTGGGATAACATTCTTCTGACAATTGGCAAAGTTGTCATTGCATGTTCTTTTTCTATTAGATGATTCTATTATTGCCAGCGAATGCAATAAATCGGAAAAAAAGTAGAATATGAAATATATTAAGTGCAAAGGGGGAAAAAAGGATATTTAAATATATTGGATTTAAAGGATTCTTTACCTTTTCGTAAAAAATATAAGAGTTATAGGAAATATAGGAGGACTTCTACCCCTGTAAATTGAGCCATGTTGTCCAGTAACAGAAGTTAGAGTATCTTTTTAACCTCAAAATATGTTTAAAAGGCTGTATTTTTAATTTTAATCAAAAAAAAAAAATATTTGATAAAAATTGCCTCGTAATATTTAAGAGAAAATATTTCAAAAAGTACCATTTTTTTTTTTAGTTTCATACGATTGAGTATACACAATGAGCAAAAAAATAAAAGGAACACCCTGAATAACCAATCTAATGATTGGATTTTCACGGACTCAATCTTAATGGTTCGAAATGGTGATATCAAATATGCTAATTAAATAGTGCAGACAATATTTTTAATTACAAAATCGGACACAAAAAATGCTATTTCTCTGAATAAATATACCTTTATTTTGGGATTATGATTTCTGACCGCATAATATAGGGATTAGCCGTAATCTAAGATATATGTTCCTAATAGTTTGGTCAGGAAAGCAGTCGAAAGCTTAGACCCCTCAATGTTAATTTTACTTCTTACATATTTCATCATATCTCGAGAACTTTTTAAGCGAATTAAAAAAGTTTTGCATGCAATTATAAAATATGTTTATCCAAAAATAATTCCAGGCTAAAAATAATTATTTATAATTTAATAAATGGTCAAAAAATTTTAGAATTGTATTGTATACATATTTTTACATCATTTTAAAGTATGTAATTTTTCATGGCGAAATATAAAATTTGAATGAAATTGGTTGAGTAGTTCCTGAGAAATCAAATTTTAAATAACTGACTTTACAAAATTTTATTTCTTAGACCGATTTTGTATTAAGCCATATAAAATTACATTCTTTAAAATGATGGGAAAATTTGCATACCTTAAAAAAATTTTTTGACTATTACTAAATAAAATAATAAATAATTATTAAAAATCATTTTTACCATGTTTTCTTTGGAAAAACAAATTCTATAACTGTGTGGAAGAGTTTTTCGATTCACTTAGAAAGCTCACAAGTCATGGTAAAATACGCAAAAAGTGAAATTAATATTAAGGGGTCTAAACTTTTGTCCTCTCTCCTGACCAAACTATTAGGATTCTACTCCCCTGATTGTGGGTACCCCCTATATTTTGGGAAACAGGAATCTTTGAATATTATGAAAGAATTATTTTTATATTAAAAGTTTTTCAGGGTTTTTCGCTTTACTTTTTTTACGCACTGTACATTGCACAAGATAACTTTTGATCTAAAGAGCAGTTTTTTTACACAATTAAATCCGATCAGATAATGCAATTATATCAATAGTAAGGAGGTTGAACATGCTACTTAATTAGTGCAGATGAAATCATACAAAAGCATACTTTCTCTGAACAAAACAAAAATTTTTTAGGGAGACTTAATTTCAAAATATTGTTAGCTAAAGTCAGGAAAATGGTTGTTTACACCTCTTCTTAATGTTATGTACTAATATTTACATATTTCACTGCCTCTCTAAAACTATTCAAACAAATGAAAATAACTTTTCCACACAATTATAAAACTTGTCAGCCCAAATATAGTTTCATGCAAGACACAACTTTCTATCATTATTCATTTAAATAATGATAATGTTTGAATTGTAAGGTGTACAAAATTTAGAATTTTTTTAACTATGTAATATTAATTGGAAAATCCCAAACTTTAAAAGAATTGATTAAACATTTTTCAAAAAATGAAATTTCAAAATTCAGACTTCTCAAATAAAAAAAATAGTTTCTATTGGAACCTTTGCAGCCACAGGTGGCATTTGAGCTATTTATTTTACATGCTTAATATCGAAAATCTTAACCTTTATTTGTTAAAACACTAAAAAAAAAAAAAAAGACCTTTGACACCTCTCTAATACTTCTAACCATAACAGAAATGTGTGAGTAATACTTTTGTTAATAAATGTAGGGCAACTGTTTTTTTTTTTTTTTTTTTTTACATTTAGTTTTACTATGAAAAAGAAAATGTCATGTAACATTCAGTTTTCGTCAGAATAAGTAAGACATAATCAGAGAGTTAAAAAACGTTTTATTTCAAAATTTATTTTATAAAACATACATTTAAATAAAAATAAAATTTCAATTGTTGCTCTTTTAATCATACATTAAAGTAAATGTGATAACAATTATTGCAGTAAAAAAAAAAGATAGTTTTAAAAAGTCAAGATGATGCGCAAGCTCAAATAATGTAAAAATGAGATAACTTTCCACAACATATTAAAAGATTCTATCAATATTATGCAATATGTATATAACATATATAATTGCTTACAACATATTCTTCTATACAAAATTTACACTTTGCAGCTTTTCTCCCCTTCGTATAATTTAAAAGCTGCGATATAAGTCAAAAGTTCTCTTAAAAACAAACCTTTTACCTGCATAGTTAAATGCACTTTTATGTTTTTTTCTTAGTATGTAACAACAGGATTGAGTTAATCACTTTCTAGATATATATTAAAATTCTTACCCAAAAATAGATAATATTAGCAAGCACAGCTATCAGACCTGGACTGCTTTTCATTATTGCTTAATTTTATTTGATCGGGAAAGTCATTGAATAATTCTGCATCTTGTTCTTGTGTCAAAGCACTCATGGCAACAGCCTGGAATGCTTGTTCAACATTTATAGACTCTTTAGCACTTGTTTCGTAAAATGGAATATTATTTTTACTTTGGCACCAGCCTTGTCCCCTTTTTGTAGAAATCTGCAAAATATCACCAATAATTCATTAAAATAAAGTTAAAAGAATAAGTTTCAAAAGAAAAATAGGATTCCAGAATTAACCACAATATATTTACATCTAATCACTCCGATTTACTTTTAGCCTAATGATCAAATTTAAGCTTCATAGCTGGAAAGCACACATGGGTCATTTAACAGAAAGACAGTACTTTCAAATCACACAACAATAAAGTGAAAAGTATTTTTGAAGTTTATTACTACTTTTTCTCTTAATCTCATGCAATTACTTATCTTGTGTTAGTATTTAAAATAATCAAAACAAAAAACAGCTCCAGGAGGTGATTTATCACAGGAAATGTCTCAAGCAAAAGGGTTGAAAATTTTAAGTGTTGCTTACTTTTTTGTTAACTTCATTTACAGAGCAAAACTATGCATTTTATAGTTGTTTTTTTTTTTTTTTTTTTTTTTATTCATCTTCATAATGACTTTTTTTTTAGAACAAACAATTGTTATTAAATTAAGCCTTATTTTTAAGACGCACGTGTTTTGCTTATACACTCACAGTAGTGCTTTCAATTTAACATTTCTTTACATTTGTACTAAAGTTTAGAATAATAAAGTTAGTATCTTTAGCTGCCTCAGACACAATGAACTTAGATTATATAAATATTGAAGAAATACTAGCTTACGCTTTGAATCCACACAGCAATAAATCCTAAATTTTTAAAATTTTACATCTTTTGTACTTTTCTTAAATGTCTCAGGAAGCATAATTTTATATAGTAAATAAAGTGTACTTCTTTATTTAATACAAATTTTAACTATAAGCAGACTTAATTAAATAACAGTAATTTACCATAACACTTACTTTTTAGGCACTTAAAATTAGTAACAGTACTGTTAACTTTTAAATAGCAGATATATAGTAAAATAATAGCTTTCACGCTACATGCATGTTTGCAGCATACAAATAACTTATGATTAGTATATCATACATAATTAGCTCTATTTACATTAATATATTTTAAGCTCCTTCAATTTGAATTGAACCAAAATAAAAATTTTGCTACTGCCATGCAACAGATTTTCAGGAAACTTTTTAGTGTAAGAATATGTGATAAAAAAGGACCAAAATTATTTTTTTTTCCAAAATTGTTTGAGCAAAAACTATAATAAGAGTGCCATTTTGAAATTCGACTCAACAAAATGTTATAACAAGAGAAGGTGGCTTTTAAGGTCTAACTTTTTTTAATTTTGGAGTCATTAGTAAGAAAAAGTAGAGAATCAAGCAATAAAACTATTAAAATGCTGCTATTCGCAGTGAACTCATTTCATAGGAATTTTTTTTTTTCACATTGTTTAATATCTCATACTTTTCAACATAAAAAAAAAATCAGGAGGATGTTTTTTTGTTTTTAGTCATTAAAAAAATAATAATAATCAGTGGTTTTAAGCGAAAATATTTCGTGAAATTTGTTAAGTGAAATAACAAAGTTCAATAAACTCTCAATTTTTTGACCTTATTTAGCAATTAAAAGTATTAGTTGATTTAGGTACGTGCTTAAAATTTGCAGTAAGTAAGTACAATTGCAGATTTTTTTGAAAAACCTAGCTGATTTGGCTTAATGAGCCAATTGATAAACTATTTTAAGCTGACATAATTAGGCCTAAACTGATAAAAAATTATATCCAAGCACTTAATTTATCAGAATATTAATTTTTACCTCACTATATCTTAATTCGGTGTTATAAAATGGAAACGTAGACCACAGGCAGATTGTTGTTACAAATGAATTTTAAATAAAATTATTTGATTGGTTAAAATGAAGATCATCAATACTTGATGAATATTTCAAGTCTTGTAAAAAATTAACAAATAAAGTTAGAGTGGAAAGGCTAAGAAAAGAAGTAAGGAATTTTTTTTAACTTTTATTGTTGATTTGAAATAATAGGCAAATTGTTATAGGAAACTACAACAGATACTTTTTGGGCTCTTAATTTTTAAGAGCTATATTTCCTATTCTAATAGAGTGGAGTCTTTATTTCCCATTTTTTAAAGTTTTATTGTCAAATGGTACTCTAACATCAAAAATTTGTCAAAATCTAAAAACACACACAAAAAAAAGAAATTTAACCTCAAAAATTAAACCTAAATTCCAAGAGAAGGGGGGAAAAATCTTATGATATTTAGGCAAATACTTACAATTTAATTCTAAATTTAAAAATCGTGACTACACTGTGATTAATAAAATATTTTACTTTTAATAAACAATAAGAAAATAGTAAAATTTTTAATATTTCAATATAAATATATTGCAATATTTATATTTGGGCTAAAATCCACTTTTAAATTTTTTTAGAGACAAAAGAAAAAAAAAAAAGTTGATTTTAAATTCAAAAATATGATATTCAACATTATGTGGAAAAGATAATTTAGGAAATTTAATTATTTCACTATTAAAAAGTTTGAAATAATTAGGTCAAAAGCAAGAAAAACCCTCTTGCTTAAAAAAAAAAAAAAGTTGAAAAGCATGAAAACATTGCAAAACTTGTGATTACACTTTTTTGAAATTATAAAAAAAAATTCTCCAAAGTAGGTACCATTTTAATAGAAATTTTTACATACTTGACTCTAATGACACAAAATTAGCTCATAAGAAAAAGATAAAAAGAAGTTACAGACGTTAATTACATATGAGCCACTTTATTAAATTGAGTCCAATCCGAAAATAGCCCCTTCATTTTAGTTTTGATCCAAAAAATTTGAAAAAATATTTATATTTTAGTCCCATTTTAGCATGTACTTTCTCACAATTTTTTTTTTTTTTTCATAAATGCTTTGGTCCATTTGGTCACATTGAATGAGCCTTTAATAAAATTCCAGTTTTGCTCAAAATGTCTTTGAAGGTACATTCCAGAGCTTTTTTTTTTTTTTTTTTTTTTTTTACATAATAACAATATAGCCACTGGCATGCCACATTTCTGAAAAATATGATATGGAAAACAGAATTCCTACATAAAAAACTGAAACAGATGAAATTTTTTTAAAAAAGAAAGAAAATTAAACTTTTTCTTTTTTCTGCTTTGCAATTTTACTTTTTTTGTAGTTTTTAAGCTCTTAATCAGTCTGTTGTCTGTTATTTATTTTTAACAGGTTAAGGACATCGATTAGTTTTTTCCTTTTTATTATACATAGTATTATAAACAGCAAGTTTACCTTTATTGGCATTTTTATAAAGGAACGAAGTTTTTTCAATAAATATGATAACATGTAAAGCTAAGTATTTTGGGGTTAACAAATTAAAATAGATGAAACTTAAAAAGAAAAATTATTTTTTTCTGTTTCTCTCTTACATTTTTTCCTACTTATAAATTTTTTATTTTTTTCCTTATTATTTCTCTTTGATGATTTTTATGGAAAAATATCATAGTTTTCTATCTCTTAGAGATATAATTTTTTGTAAATGTAGATCGTGGCAAACTCTTGGTTAAACTGCAGTACTTTTCTCCTTGAAAACAAGGTTAGACAAAAAACTGAGATTTTTTGTCACTCAAGTATCCAGAATTAGAAAATTCCTGTGTATTCTAGATAGTTAATCTTTTACTACATCATATTAAAATAATAAGGAATGCTGGGGCAGAAGGGTAAAACAATAGCACAATATTGATTTCAGTTTATAGACTGAAATGCTACATAAACTTTTTTATATATTTTTATTAAAATATCAAATTTAGGAAGAAAAAAAATCTAGATTTTAGCTTTTAAATTTCAATTTGAGACGATTTACACTTTGAGTTAAATAAATTTTATATTGCTGAGAAATAAATATTTAATTAAAAAAATAATAAGTTTGAATTAAATTAAATGCTTACAGCTCGGTTTTCCAAATCAATTTTATTTCCAATTACTACAAATGGAAAATCATCAGGATTCCTTGGCCCTGACTGAATAAGAAATTCATCTCGCCAACTGTCAAGTGATTTAAAAGAGTTAGGACTGGTGACATCATAGACTAAAACACAACAGTCAGCACCTCGGTAAAATGCAACACCCAAAGACTGGAATCTTTCTTGACCAGCTGTATCCCAGATCTTGAAAAATATCAAAGGATAACTTTATGTAAGTAGAAATTTTGACATACACTAAAATAGTAAAAAATCAGACAAATTAGTTAGTACATAATATTCTAATGAATATTGATCAACATTGACATCATAGCACTACGGATTAACAACTGTAATTTTTGATAAAAAAATATCCTGCCACTATTCTTCTCAATCAATGAATTCTAACCTGGCATTTCAACCTCTGAATTTGCGAGAATTTAAAAAAGTATACTAAATTTAGAAGGGGAAAAAAACATTCAAATTTTTTTGTGGTAAGAAAAACTCAAAATAGGATTTTTTTCACACCAAGTAATGCTCTTCAAAATCAAAATAAAGCACTAGAAGCTTATTGTGGTTTACATTTCTAAAAATTGATTAAATGACAGAAATTACATAATTAACACTAAAATTATGTAGTCACAAATACATTGAAATCATGTTTGGTTTTTCAAAATATTATGTTTTGTAGATTTTCTTTTGTAAAACCACAAAAATTTTCTTAAATATTATAAATTTTTTAAAAAAACATTGTCTGTTCACATGAAATGTTACAAAAAATGTCTGTTTACAAGAACGAGTAGTGGAAGAGGGCGCTTATTTGTTATTGATCGCTATTCAAAATTTGGTAGAAATTGTAGTCAGATGTTTGATACAGTTGGGGTGGTTGATCTATATAATATAGTGCTTCTAAAAAAACTTCATACATTTTGATATTGCAATTTATCTAGGTTCTTGATCAGATGTATCAGATTTTTAATATTTACCATGTCATTTTTACTTTTATGACTTTGTATAATATTGTTCAATACAATTTCTTGAAGAGTTCTAGACAATCAGAGAGATCATTTTTTGAGAAATAAATAATAATAACAATAATAAAAATATATCAAAGTACAAATGTTTTAAATAGTTTTCTTTTTTATCCCAATCATGAAATATTGCTCAACTATGGCATTTAGTGTTATTTTTATATGATGCACAAACTAATTATACAGGTGTTTAAGAAAGTAATTAACTAAACGCAATCATAATAAAAATATAAAATGTATTAAGATTTATGATTTTAGACTGATGAAACAAAACAAAACGTATTAACTTGCTGTAATCCATTATTAGTTGTATTTAATACATAAAGTTTATAATTTTTTATTACTAATTAGATTTGAAAGTTTATATGCATAAATTGAAAAAAAAAGAAAGACAAAGAAACTGTCTTTTAATCTATTCTCAAGATAAGAAGCAATATTAATAAAGTAACAACTATATAAGTATGGTTTGCAAAAAAAGCTTAATTTTTTTTTTTTCCAGAGTGAAAACAATGGAGTCAATCAGTTTTCTAAAAATCAAGCGTATTACTTTCAGATATATATAAGAAAATCTACACACGTAAATGATACATACTTGCATAGTTACAAGTCGATCTTGCACTACCAACTCACGAGTCAAGAAATCAGCACCAATAGTGGCTTTATATTGATTACTAAAGCGCTTGTTCACGTACATATTCATGAGGGAAGTTTTTCCAACACCAGAATCTCCAAGAATAATAACTTTCAGCAAAACTTTTTTCCTTGAAGTCATATTTGAGAAACTAAATAAAGAAAATTCATGAAAGCATTAACATGCATGCTTATTTTTTGTGGGAACTAAAAGCGTGATTACATGTTTCTCAAAGAAAACTCGCATAAAAAATAAAAAAATAAAAAAGAGTATCCCCAATTCTAAATATAAAAAAAGACATATGAGCATTGTTTAAAAGTGCACGAAAATATCATAGACTTCACTTGTATTCCTACCATTTCATTGTGCTGTTTATACCATAAAATATTGTTTGTATACTCTAAATGTTACAAAATCTCCCCTAAATGTTACAAAATCTAAATTACCAAACGTATGTATTATGATTTTACCTGAGGTAGATTCTGTTTATAGGGAGGGGGGGAATAACGCTTTGAAACTGAAACTAAAACTACAAACAAGCATGGAAAATTCCTTAAACGTTATATTTGAAACCAGTTCTACATTACACGAGATGTCAAAGGTTTTCTTAAAGATCTATTTCCTAATCAATTGAAATACAAAAAAAATAATAATCGATAATATAACAAGCATACAAGTTTATAAATTAAGAGACATTGCGTCATGTTCAATTACTCATAAGGCATCTACATACATTATTATCAATAAAAATAAACAGATTTTCAAAGCTCAATAAAAAATATTATTGTAATATTTTACTTACCACAACTATAACAGTAAGAGAACTAAACTCAAAATATTTATTTGATTTCAAAGAGAAAATACAATTTACTAAAATTTGAAATTTAGATTACACTAGCCAATACACAAAATATTTATATTGATCCCCCCCCCCCACTCCTTTAAAATGAAATTCTCAAAATCACGGGTTGAAAATTACGTCAACGAACAGCAACATGCTGACGTATTTAAAAAAAGATCCTCCCCCAACAGGTGGGATTTGAACCTATTTCCTTCATACTGCAAAGTGTTCGGAAGAGCAGCAAAACCACGCGGCAAGAGAGGCGAATCAATCATCATCTCCGCTCTCTCAGCGTTCCAAACAGAATCATGAAATGACTCCTTCCAATTAAGCGTAAATTATTGTTCTCGCAAAATTTCCATATAAATAGTTCATTTAATTATATTACGAAACTAGTTTAGATAGAAAGTAATTGATTTGTGGCATTTAATTCAGGAAAAAAAATGGTTAAGGACTGGTTATTAGTTTCGATGTCCCGCAGTGGACTGATCGTTAAGACACGGTTCCCAGCAGATCACCGAAGTCAAGCATCAGTGACTGCGGTCAGTGTGCGGGTGGGTCACCACTTGGATCAGTCTGAGTAGGGACCGAGGGTGTGCGGTATTGGTCCTCGTTAAACTGTGCTACCGTAAAGTGCTCGACTTCACGTGCAGGTCGTTGGGCCACCGAAGCAGGGGTGCCATCCCCTCTGCAGAGGATCAAATTTGTGATGGCATGACTTCGGAACATCCTCAGGGATTTTTTTCCAGGCCGTTGCTAATAGCCCATTGAGCAGCTCTAGTGCGAAGTAAATGAACTACAACATATTAGTTTCGATTTCGCGCTGCGAGCTTTATACTGTCTTTACTTCCGGGTTACTGTTTCCAGTGTATTTTTAAGCCATTTGGCTCACATCGTGATCAAGACTGTAAGCATGCGGTTTGGGAGGTAATGAAAGTGTAAAAAACTATATCAGAAAAATAATTTTTATGAAACAATTATTACCTTGTTACGGATATACAATCTTCAAAATTAACAGTGATTTACAATACCACATGCAATAACTAATAAAGCTGTCGCTATGTAATAAGAAACAAATTGTAAAAACAATACGCTTATATCATTTTATTAATGTCAAAGCTATAAAGGGTATATAATTTAATATTAATTGTGAAATAGTAGAGTTAGGCAGCAGTAATTTTGCGTGGGTGACAAGTCTCTGACCTCAGAGCTGAGCGTCCAGCTCTCACCTCGGCCAGTGCAGGAAAGTCTGTGGCAGTTGTAGTTCATTTACGTCGCACTAGAGCTGATCCGCACTGAGGATAATCCGAAGACATGCCATCACAATTTTGATCCTCTGCAGAGGGGATGGCATCCCCGCTTCGGTAGCCCAACGACCTGCACGCGAAGTCAGGAAAGTCTGTGGCGTTCCCCCTCGTAGAGGAAAAGGAATGACGTCAAACTCTTTGGCATCGCCCTCTGTTGATGGTTGTTGGTACTAGTCGCTAACTCCTTGGTATCGCCATCTGTTGGTGGTGGTTGATACTAGTCGCTACAGTAACATGTGGTTTGATTAATAATAAATATGTGAACATAACATTTGGAAATAGAATCGTTTTAAAACACTTCATACTTTCATACCTTGTCAATAATATATGCTAGCTTTCGAATTTAAACCTGAATTATAATGTATACACTTAGTCTTGCTCCTCGATCAGTATGATAACACTAACTCAAGATGGTGCACAGTTTGCAACAGTAACAGACAATAAGAAAAAAAATGAAAGAGGCCAAATCAGGACTGTCAAAAAAGCGAGTTATTCAAAATCTAGCCACCATGTCACCTTTTTTAACAATATATCTATAACTAACTAAAAAAAACTTTCGCTTCAAACTCACTAGTGCTTAATAACATTAATATTATATGAAATACGGCAGATTTGAGCTTGTGGCGTAACTACCACTAAAAAAATTAAATATCAATTCACTAGTATGTAAGACATGTTAATTTGATTCTATCTGGAGGTACCTTTTTATAGATGACGGTTGACATAGTCGATATTTCATTCCCCTCAATGGTGACCCGGACGTGATATGAACTCGTCAACATCGATGGATGGTCCATATTTAAACAGTTGATTTGCTTAATATAAACTGCTCAAAAGAAGAAAAAAAGAGATCCGGTGAAGTAATTAAAGTCTCCCGGTAATAAACAATGTAGAAAAGAAAAAAAAAGTGAGCGAAATGCTCCAAAAAAAAATGAGGGAAAAATATAATGAGCAAAACATGGTATTCACCTCGTTTTCTAAATAAACAAACAAACAGCTAGTTAAGCGGAAGTAACTTCACTCGGTCCGTACGAACTTCCGCTACATCGCTATAGCCTTCTTATTATGTTTTGCATGAGATTGACAAGCATTGTTGGCGTTTTTTTTTCTTATTTTGATAATGTTTGTTGTTTGAAAATTTAAACATCTGTTTTATTAAATCGAAATGAGCTCTTCCTATTATCGCAAGTTGAATGATGATGGCAAGAAAGAATTGTCATATAATAAGATTCAGTTGCCTGATCCTTTTTCTGGAGAGTTATTTTAAAGTTTAAAATATGAAATGCAATTAAGTTTCTTAACAGCTCTCTGGCAGCTAAATATCAAGTTAAGATATATTTACCTCGCAGATATACTACTTATTCTTGGCATTCTAAAAACATACATGTTTTTAGAATGCCATAATCAGCGTAAAACTTGTAACTTTTAGATATGACATTAAAAGAAGTGCATTTTCTTCAAAAAATTAAATTTCACAATGGAAATTTTTTTTTCTTTCTTAAATAAAAACAATATCTCCACTTACCGCACACAAACAAAAAAACAAGAGATATGTTACTTCAAATTTTCTTAAAATGCATTTATTTTATTTTTCTTCAGAGTTTAATTGTTTAAAGCAGGGGTGGTCAACACTGAGCATCTTGTGCACCACATTAGTGTAAAAAAATTTGAACATGGCAATTTTTAATATAAATTTTATGTCAAGTCAATAAGGGTTACCGTGTTAATGTTGCTCATTGAATTATTACACGTACAGTAACTTTTTTTCTAGATCAAATAAAGCTATAAATTAGCAAATATCACAGATGTTATCTTTAAAATCTAGAAAAATTTAATTGTTTCTAGTTAAATTTAAACAATGGCTAACATTTAACCAATCACAATTTTTCGCTCATAATTTTTATATATTTAAATGAGCAAGAAAATAATAAACAGAAAATTACATTTAATTAATTTTTTTTTTTCTTTTTTTAAATGAAACAATTTTACATTTACAAATAATAAAGGAGAAAACTTTCAAAGATACAAACACAAATGTGGTTTCTGTATTGTTTTAATTTTAACTAATTATTTTATATTCGAAATTTTTTTAAAAAATAACTTTTTTTTTTTCAATTTAAATTGAAATTGTGTGCCACACAAAATGCCACCTCTGGTTTAAAGTAACTTTATTTTTTATATGTCAAATATAGCACATACGAATCTGAATTATTTAGTGTTGAATGTCATGTTTCTCTATTTAGTTCTAGTTCATTTACGTCGCACTAGAGCTGCACAATGGGCTATTGGCGACGGTCTGGGAAACATCCCTGAGGATGATCCGAAGACATGCCATCACAATTTTGATCCTCTGCAGAGGGGATGGCACCCCTGCTTCGGTAGCCCAACGACCTGCACGTGAAGTCGAGCACTTTACGGTAGCACAGTTTAACGAGGACCAATACCGCACACCCTCGGTCCCTACGCAGACTGATCCAAGTGGTGACCCACCCGCACACTGACCGGTGATCTGCTGACTTCGGTGATCTGCTGGGAACCGTGTCTTAACGATCAGTCCACTGCGGGACGTTTCTCTATTTAGATATTATACCTTAAATTTTACATTACATTATGGGAAAGTACCAATTTTATTTTTAATTATGCTTGATGAAATCTTGAAATTTAAAGAATAAGAATACTATATATATTAGATTAAAAAAAATGTTTTAAGAAATACATACAGAAAGTTCCTTTTGTTGAGATTATATTTTTCTTAAACTCAAAATTTCAGGAGAGGGATAACATGGGCTCTTGGCTTCATCACTGAGTAGAAACAAATATAGCCAATGTAAAAAAATAAATAAAATAAAAGTGTAGCGCCTTATTCTGTAATAATTCCAGGTAATGTTTGCGTATAGATCTTTATATTGAGTTATTTAAAAAACTCTAAAAACAAACACACTTCAAAGAACCTTTATTTCACTTTTATGTATTATTCTTAAAAATGAATTTTTCATATTAATCAGCGATGATTGCATTAGCATAAGTAAAAACATTAGAAAAGAAATAAGTTCCGGTTGCTCCGGAAGTTTAAGCGGACCACAACGTCTGTAAGCGAAAATAAGCTCCGCCTACAGATAAGGTGAATAAATAAAATAAACAGCATAAATCAACTAGTGGTATCTGTTCATCGAGTTCTATCACAGATAAAATTCTAGAAGGAGAGTAATGTGGCGTAACTACCACTATAAAAATTAAATATCAATTCACTAGTATATAAGACATGTTAACTTGATTCTATCTAGAGGTACCTTTTGATAGATGACGGTTGACATAGTCGATATTTAATTCCCCTCAAGCTCAGAAATTATCTTAAATTTATTTAATTCATTGAAAAAAAAAAATTCCGTTTGAAAATATCGCCTCGCAGAATAAGCTGTAGTAAGCAGTTGCAAACTATCTAACTGGAACTATAGCAGGTATTGAGCTCGAGATTGTTATTGTTTAGATTGAAAGATTTATAAGTTAGATTTATATTATTTGATTAAAAGATATTATTGAAACGTTTTCATATCGTCTTGATACTTTTTATTATGTATTTAATTTGTTTATTTTGGAATTGATTTAGCTTTTGAGAAATTTTTTTAATATTTGAGATAAAAAAAAAATTTATGCGAAAATGAAAATGCGAAGCTTTAGAATCGGATCTAATATTGTACCAAGTAGTATCAATACACTTAAAATAAAATTTGTATTGTTTGAAGTATTTCTTTAATCCCAGATAAAAAAATAATTTTTATTTTCACTCAGTAAAAACCTTTTCATGTTAACCTAAAAAAGTTTTTTACTCTTTCTGCATTTAAACCTTCTAACCTTAAAATTAAGTCTGCGACTGCTTGCTCTATTCTTAGCACATTACCCTTATCTAAAACCTTAAAACGAAGTTGTCTTAAGGGTTTCAAGCAGGAAAAATCCTTGAATAAAGCTATTTTTAAGATGAAAATAATCTTAAATCTATATAATTATATGTTTTTTTTTTTTTTTTTTTTTTTTTTTTTTTGCAACGCTTCGTATGCTCAGCTAAAACACACTTTGTCATGAGATTTTTCATTGACAATGCAATTTGATACTATAGTGTACAGTGAACAAAAGAAAAAGAAAAAAAAAACGGACCACCCTGAATAATTTTTAATCTAATGATCCGACTCAACTTCATTGGTTCAAGGGGGTGACCTCAGATGTGCTAATTAATAAGCGCAGATGATATTTTAAATTACGAAATCAGATAGGGAAACGCACTTTCTCTGAATAAACAATAAACATACCTTTGCTTCAACTGATTCGAATCCCAAAATAAAGAGGGTAGACGTAATCTGGGATATATGGTTCCAATAGTTTGGTCTGGATAGTGCGCCAAATTTTAAACTCCTTAGATAGGAATATCCAATATCGATGGGTGATCCACATTGAACTGCTGATTTGCTTAAAAAATCCGATAAACTTCAGCTTTTCCGTTCCTTCGCAAAAAGTCAGTCAATTATCACAGATAAAATTCTGGTAGGGGAGTATGGGAGTATTGTAGTGTCACAACCAATACGATTATTAACCATCACAATTCCCTAGTATATAAGACATGCTAACTCGATTTAATCTTGGGGTACCTTTTCATAGATAAATTTTGACATTGTTGCTGTATGATAACGAACAGATTTATTTCATTTTAAGGGAGGAAGGTTTCCTCGTTATTAGCACCAACCTCATGTTTTTTTCAAATGTGCGAATTTACAGGACATATCTTAAATTCGAAAGATTCTTTTATTTTTCCACATATTACCAATAGAAATCATTCATTAAATATTTCTTTTTCATTTCCTTTTGATATTTTAAGTGCTTTTTATTTTTTTTTATCTATTAAAAATGAGTAAAAAGAAAACATTTGCTTCAGAGTTCCGAAAATGAAAGAGAAAAACTTCAAAAATACAGAAAAGTTAATACTTTCTTCAAAGTTAATGCTTATTTTAATGACGAAGAAAATGCTTATACGAATAATAATAATGGAAGTGCACAATCGAAGGCGAATACCGAAAGCGTTGTAATTTTTGATGTTAAAAAAAATCAAAAGATGAAATGATTGAAACTGAAATTTTTTTTGAAACCACCAGCAGTACCCGGATTCAGTTAAGTCCAGTGTGATAGATTCTAATATAAGTACTGATAATGGCTTTTATTCTAAAAATGATTTTCAAAATAATAATAATGGAAGTACTCATTCGAGTGAATAACGAAGTTCGGTATTTTTGACGTTAAAAAATCAGAAGATGAAACAATTGGAACTGACGATTGCTTTGAATTCGCCAGCAGCTCTGATTTAAGTAAGTCCAGAGGGATAGATTCTAACATGAGTACTGATATTGAATTTTATTCTAAAAATGATTTTTAAGACGAAATCTTTCAGAACAGTTATGTCAGAGTTATGTACAGAATTTAAAATCAAAATTTGAAATTCTTTACCAAAGGTTTATTGATTGAGTCCATTTCCCAAAGAACCTACACTAAATTCCATTAACTCTGAATACTATTTTTGTAAACTTAAAACTAGATAAATTTTAGAAAGGAGTTGGTTATGTTATTTGTCATCTTTCTGTGAACCTTGTTGGATTTTTGCTGATAGAGGTGATGCACATTTTGACAAGGAATGGTGCAAAGGTTCTTTATAGACTGGCAGGGTTTGAGGAAAAAAAAAGAAGAAAAAAAAAAAAAAACACGAATTTCTAGAGTTTATTTGAATGCGTGTGTTATATATATAGCATAAGAAAAAAAAGATATCTTAACAACATTCCAAAAGTACATAACGAAATATTACGTGAAGTGTTAAAACGAATTTTGAATGATATGATCTCTATATCAATCTACAATTTTACTCTTAGAAGACATACGCAACATCAATCGTATAATCTGAATTTAGTTATAAATGATTCAGTAGGAAATATTAGTGATATAGTTGCATTCTATAATTTGATAAATAAATTTATATCTATTTTAGTGAGAGTTTAGCCAGATTGGAAGAATGTATTGTAACAAAAACACTTAATTAATAGTGCCATACTAGATTGTCTTCTAGATAAGATTGCTTAAACAGCAATGAACGTTAATTTACGTAGCGTGATGAATTAACTTACTTACATCATTCTAACATCAACTAAAGGTAAGGAAACTGCAGAAACAACTGCTTTACAGAAACAAATGTTTTCCTTTAAAATCATTTTGATGCCAGAATTACAAAGCATGATACTGGAAAACATTAATTTGACTTCAAAGACCTGAAATATCATTGGATGAAGCCTGCTGTTTTCTAGAGAGTAACGTAACTTTTCTTAAAAAATTTCGCTTGAGTTTTGATAGTTTATTCAATGAATGAGTTTTTTCGATGAACTGGAAAAAGATTTTCAGTTTAGAGATCCCTATTATAGCTTCAAAGTTAAAGTTTTTTTTTTATGCTGCTATTAATATAATGTTAAACCAAATTCATAAAAGATTTCAGAGCATGTCCTCAATCAAAAATATGTTCAGTTTTTTAGGTCTCAAAACGTTAGCAGAGTACTTAGATAAAGGCATGGAGGAAGCCATTAAATTTTGCGAAAAGTATCAAAACGATGTGTAGAGCTTAATTGTATTAGAAACTATTTGTATGCGAAGCATTTTGTCAAGGGCAGTAAAAGAGAGAAGCTTAACAAAACTTTCTGAAGTTGCTCATCTTCTGATGATTGTGAATAATAATTTATCATCTAGTCTCCCTGATATATGCAGTGTATATTTTATTTATATTTCTGACTTTGCCATTGTCATAAGTATCAGCAGAGGGGTAATTTTCCAAGCTGAAACTAATGAAGACTTACTTAAGAAGAACGATAACAGAAGACAGATTAAGTGATCTTGCTGTATTAAGCATAGAAAGCAACCAAGTACGTAAGTTAAATCTCAGCGAACTTATTCAAAAATGTCTTAATTGTAAAAAACGAAGAGAATGAAATACGAACATATATTAATAACAATAATTCTGTACATGAATGTATCCAATTTGTGCTGGAATATTTTTCCAGCTATTAATTTTTAATTCACTAAATAAATATTAGTTGCACTTACACTTAAATAAACTTTGAATGTAATTATTATAATACATTTGTATTATTTTTCATATTATTAAGATAAATTTCAGTTCAATGTGGTCAACATATACAATGTTCAATCTAATTCCTTCTCTAAACTGGCCTTTCATCTCAATAATGATTTTCATTATCTGACATTAAAAAAAAAATTAATAATTTTTGTTTCATATCTTAATTTTAAATCTGTTGAGGTAAGTCCAGATGCTCGTATTTAGAAATCCCACGGGGGAAGGGGATCATCTAAGTCTATGTGCGCTACTGTTCCTAGAGTATTTGTTGCATCACTCCAGCTCAAATCTTTCCTTCATTTTTGCTCAAGCTGAAAATTCCGTCAGAAAAGCTCCTGGCGATCATCAATTTCAGCTGATCGGTTTAAAAAAGGCTGGCATTCACGACAGCGTATTTATGGAATCAATCATAAATGGATAGTTGACCGTGAAAAGTTAAGCACAGGTGGTACTGGGAGTTGATATTCGTCGTAAATTTCCGGGTTGCCATTTCCGACTTATTTTTACGCCTAAGTTTGAAACAGCGCGCCAGCCAATATTAATATACTCGTAGTGTTTACAATAAAACGCCTTCGTTCATTTTAATTTTAGCTTAATCGCTTAATTTAGCAAAAACCGAATTTTGAGTACTCTACAAGCATGTTATGATGTCACCTGAAAAATAACAAACAGCGATATTTTACATAAATATAGCCAAATAGGGGATAAAACTCAAAACACGGCAAGCCTGCTGTTTTATTTATGTTACGATATTAGTTTTTCTATTGACTCACCACTGTTTAGAATTTATGAATTATAGAAAACTCTGATGAATGATAAAATAACTCGTAAATTTAAATTCAAATCACATTAATAAATCTTAGTGTTTCATTGTTTATAATGAATGACTTTCTGTTTTAAAAAAAGTATTAAAAATTATCAAACAGTAGATTTTCAGTTTGTGCAATTCAATTGTTTTATTTATTTTTATACAAAGTATGATCGAGTCTGTTTTAATATTTAATGTTCATGGGACACCAAGACTGACGAAATTTTACCGATTTTATGTAAGTTAATTTTTATAATTTATCAGGTTCAGGTAAGTTAATTATCAGGTTCATCATTTGATCCTGATAAGAATTCAGAATTAAGATTGTTTAAACTAATTTTGATTTATTAAAGGAAATAGCTTGGTTGTCTAGCTTTCAATAAAAATTGTCAATTTGACAGTCTTGATATGACTCTATTTTTAATTCTTGATTGGTATGTTTTTGCAAGTGGTCAGAAAAAACATTTATTTTGTTGTTATCTACAACTACTTTATTACATATGTAGTTAACTATTCTCCTCGTTTTCTATATAAACCGTTCTAGAAGTTTACTTCCGATTCTTCTGGCGAAAAATAAACTCTACCTACAGATAATGTGAATAACTATGTTTTAATAAGTAGTGATTACAAACTACTTTTGAAATGTTTGACAACTTAACTACTTTTTGGAGAAAGATTTTGCTGAAGGATTCCAATTTTGACTCTTTCTCCAAATTTTTTAAAAAAAATTAAAGATTTAATTATTATTTTTTAAAAAATTAGTTGAGCATAATTATAAGCATAATTCATCATGAGAAATTTCTAAGAAATGTCCAGTTCTTGTTAATTCAATCCAATTTATTATTCTAAGTCAATTTTTAGAAATTTTTTCAATTTTTTATGTCTTATTCTGCTTTTCTTGAGAGCGAATATTTAATTTAAGAAATGTTAAATTATTGTCAAACATTAGTGATTTTATAAGCATCTGAAACTTTTAATTTTCTCTAAGATGTACTATACTGAAAGTTATAGCTTAAAATATGATCGACTGATGGACATGTAAATGATATGCATGAATCAGATTTAAAAAAAAAATTGCTTTTGAACCTCATATCTTTACTAAACTTATGTTAAAAGCAGTTGTTTTAATATCGTACTACTCATTATACTACTTTACTAAGTTTTAATCACTGTAGGTAAATATATCTGCATCTCTTTTCCCTGAGTTTTACGATGGATGTTACCATAATCATATTTACTAATTATGTGCCATTTTCATAGTAAATTTAATTGCTTTGAATAAGCAGAATATGTCTGACCGCCTAAACATGGCTTTAGAGAATATTCAAGCAGCCCGAGGGAAATTTTTGGTCTTTATAAAAAATTCCTATAAAATTTTCTGTTAAAAAATGTGTCACTTTGCGAAACTTTTTCGTGTTAAAAAAACATAAGAAATTAAAACTAATAAATATCTAAATAAACATAAGTTTATAAGTGGGACCTTAAATTTAATTTTTTAAATTACTACCTTTTTAATATATTTTGATTTCTATCATTTTATAAAGCATATGCTTGTTTATTAAAGAAATATGTGAAATTAAATGAATTTTTTTCTTATATAAAATATATTTTCCAAAAATATTTTGAAAAAGTTATTTTTTTTTTTTAAAAAAAGCTGAAGTTTTTGGGAAAATTTTGATCCAAAAAAAACCTATTATGAATATTAGGCTCTGTGAATTTTCTGCACTCCTGCTTACATGTACATGAATATTTCTAATAAATCTTGACTCTAATATATTCCCTGATTAATAATATATTCCCAGTTAATAGTTTTTTCAATCAATAATTTAAGGGTTAAATTAAATTACTATTAATATTTAGTATAGTCATTAGAATAAATTTCCTAGTTACATGCTATTTTATTATAATATAAAAGTTTTAGTACATTTAGGGAGCTCAGCATCAATAGAAAGAATAGCTTTGAATATCGATCTTATTCATACAAAATTGAAAAATGAACTTGAAGTATAAAATGCTTCAAATATTTTTTTTATTTTTTATAATTGTATGCTTTAAGGAAGGAGGAGTTAAAATAGTAGTAAATTAGAATTAATTTTATATATAATGAATAAGATGATCGTTGAGTGTTTTTTTTTTACTATAAGCTGATTGTTTTTGTATCTTTATTTTCAATAATTTTACAAATTAATGGTTTGGATAAATTGCAATTTTACACCATTTTTATTTATAATTATTTAGTATTTTCTACACCAGAATTTGGGTTTTTATCAGTAATTGTCAAAATAAAATCAGTTTTTAATGTCAAAATAATTCAAGAACATAGTTGAGTGACTTGTAACTTTCTATGTATGTTTATTTATAAATACATCTTATTTGTAATAGCTAAAAATTATTTTTACTTCAAAGTTATGGGTTTTTGACACTTGTTAAAAAGTATGTCAAAAAGAGTTTTTTGACATGACAGATAAACCATGGTTAAAACTGGATAAAACTGTCAATTGTTCAAAACTTGCATATTAAAAACATGTAAATTTTAAAAAGCATGTATAAAAAAAAGCAAATAATAGTAGCAAAAAAAAAAAAATAACTACGGAGAAATTACGATGAAATCGTCATAAATCAAGCACTTAAAAAAGTGATTACTTAAATTCGCATATCATATTAATATTTTGGAATTTGTGGGAGAGAGGAAAGAAAATATTTGGAAATATCTAAAAGAACAATTGTAAGCTTTAGGAATTGGAAGCAATTCAATTATCCCAAACCACGATTGGCAAGGTTTTGACAATTTACTGTTTTAACCGTCATGTCAAAATCCCCTTTTTGACATACTTTTTGACAAGTGTCAAAACGGGAATTTCATAACTGGAACTTTGTATTGTATAAATGTAAAGGGAAAAAAGTTTTCAATTATTTTCCTTATTTTGTTTTAGGAAATTATTCCCTCAATTATTCTTCGAGAATATTCTTGCCTCACCTATCTAATGTGACACACACACAGCATTTGAAGTTAAAAAATCCCTCAAAAAATGTAATATACTTGATTTAAATTCTTTAAATTAAATATGGTAGCCCAAAGAACAAATTCGTGAGTACTGAGGTTCTATAACTTTTTAAATTTTCTTTTACTTTCTTTTTTTGCAAAATATTCTTGAAAAAAATTAGTTTAACATAATTTGTAATATTTAAGAGAAAAATCAATAGGATTAAAAACAAAATGTAATTTAGAATTTATTGGATTGGCCTTCTTGCGGGTGTTCAGGGAGGTCACACTGTTGTTCCACTATTTTTTTCCACTGTGAACCTTAATAATTATAGCAGTTGTAATATATATTATATATTCTTTTCTTCCCTCTCTCTTTTCTCTTTATTCTTTTGTGTTAAAATTTTTTTCGCAGGAAACAAAAATGTAATAAAATATAAAATTCTAAATTATTATCATGTCACATTATTTAATTAATTATTAATAAATTATCGTGTAAAATATCACATTAAGGTATAAAAAAAAAAAAAAATGATTCTTACAATCTTGGGCCTGGGGCTGCAGTTCTTGTAGCCCAACTTTAGCCATATATATATTATCTAGCCATATATATTTCCGTATAAGGCTTTATGTGCCAGCTAGTGCAGAGAGAATAAATAGGTAGGTATATTTCTTCAAAATAATATTTCTAACCTTTGATGTAAGATTAAAATAATGTGAAATAATAAAAGCATTGTTTTTATAAAGAAAGAAAGTAGAGAAATGGTTTAACACAAAAGAAAAAGATCGAAAATAGAAAATAATAATTTTTAATGTAATAATTCTTTTTTACCTTCAAGAAAACATGACCAGCTTTACAACAGTCTTTGACCTTGATTGTTAGATATGTATTGAAAACATTGAATTTTTATTAATTAATAGAGCTTTATTTTGCTATTCAATTATTTCGCTTAGCTGGTGGAAAATGTTTATGAATGAATAAAAAAATATGAAAGATTTACTTTCAAAATAGATCAAGATGGAAAGCTGAGAATTAAAGAACAAAGATTGATCATAAAATGGCATCCTCAAACAAAATATCAATTGCATAGTTTTGTAGGTGTCATAATTGTCTGTTTTCAAGAAGTAATTATAAGCAGAAAGTCATTATACAGGAATACACAAGACCAGATGGGATGTTTTGTTTAATTTCAATGCTATATGGAACTAATAATAGTGGGACTTGAAGGTTTTGCCAGTGCAGAAAGGGTTGAAAGTTATATCTGAAACTTTAATGGTCTAATAAGTACATTTAGGCTAAGGGTACTTCAGAACATATTAATTGAACTAAAACAGAATATTTTAAGGACTGATTAAATTAATAGAAAATAATAGCTGCATTTTATATTTCAACTATCCTTATTTTATAGGTAGACGAAATTGATATTTATTGAAATGGAATTTTACTATTTTGTTTTCTGTTATTGTTGTAATTTTTTCTAGTCTGAACAGAGACAACAACTCATTATAAGACAAATCTATCAGGTAGTGGCTAAAAGAGGAGACACAGTTTGTAATTTCATTGAAGGAGGAAAGTAAGTTATTATTTTCACTTTACTGCTCATTTTATTCTTTCTTTTTTTCTTAAAAAGTAGGAGCTGGTTTAATTATTAAAATTAGTTATTTATAGTTTGTTTTTATATTCATTTGATTTTCTGTGAAAAAGAAACTTAAAAATCAATAGATCCAGTTATGTTATTTTTTTTGCTGGGTCTTAGAATTCCACGAGTCTCAAGACTTTTGATTTGTGAACATCTGTGAATCAATAATTTGGATTCCGATAAAATTTTTATGGAAGTAGGAGCTGGTTTAATTATTAAAATTAGTTATTTATAGTTTGTTTTTATATTCATTTGATTTTCTGTGAAAAAGGAACTTAAAAATCAATAGATCCAGATATGTTATTTTTTTTGCTGGGTCTTAGAATTCCACGAGTCTCAAGACTTTTGATTTGTGAACATCCGTGAATCAATAATTTTGATTCCGAAAAATTTTTTATGGAGTTCCGCTTCTGAAGAATTAATATTTTGTTAATTACTCAAAATCTCTTTAACGAGACATTTATTCCACCTTTACCAGCACCCTCTTATTTTTTCTTGCATCCCAAGTTCTCATTCGTGCATAATAACAACTTTTTTTTTATTGCAGATTTGTTAGAGAAGAATGCAACTTCGGATAAACTTAGAGAACAAAGACTGAAAAAATAATTCCATAATAACTTCAACTAGAATTAATAAACTATTGAGGCAAACATAAAAGTATAAAATTGATAATCTAAAAAGTAATTCTGAAATGGCAAACATTTAAAAGACCGTTGACTAGAAAATATCATATTTTTTCTCATTTTTTTTTAAAACTTATATTTTAATGAGTTGCAATTTGTTGCAAATTCTTATTTGTTCTACATGAATATTTTTTACTATTTGTACTGATTTGTTCTAAATGATATCTGATTTGTACTATAAGATTATATGAATATACTATCACCACTACTTCTAAATAATTCAGAAGCTTATATAAAATGCCACTTTGTTACAGTTATACCTGTGGAGCCTTTTAAAATAATTTAAATAATTTTAGTTTATTGCTCTTTATTATTTCATAGCATTTGGCATTTCTTGATTTTTCCATGTTTTGAAAGGAAAATTGGCAGTTGTAGAAAACTTTTTAGCCTGGTAAAAGTTAAATTTTTTTTTTTTTTGAATGGGTATTAAAGTTTTTCCTAACAAAATTTTCGTTATTTTTTATAAAATAATTTTTTACCTTCTTACCTGTTTTATTTGGAGCAATTTGACACTAAGTAAAAGATAATACTCAACAAACTTCCTAAGTTACAGCAAAAATACTGAAACCCACTCACTGAAAACAAAAAATAACACACCTATTTTTAAATTGGGATCATCTACAAACTTAAGTATTTTGATTTTAGTTATTTGAAGTTTTGCCTTTAAATCTATTTTCCTCAGTTCAAATTTTTTCCCATGGTGTGCAAAATTTCTCAACTTCTATAAAACTAATGAAGTTAAAATTTGGTATAGCATGCTGCTTAAATTCACATTTGTAGCAGAATATTAGTAAATACTTTATGTTTTAATATTGTTTTGGTCGAAATAAATTTTTCTCCTACAAAAATCATAAAAATTAAATTTTTTTTAAAATTTAAAAAAATATTTATTATTTATTTTTATTCAGTATGGTTTTAAAAACAGCATATTTCACTGTATATTAAAAGCAATTTCAAGTCATTAACATGATTTTTATGATTTTAATTCTGCATGCAAGACATCATAGCGTCTTTTATGCTTCATATTTCTGCTTTAAAGAAAATTAAATTTAAAAGATCTTTAAATAGATTCAAAAAGCTGTTTGCATTTGAATATTTTTAGTGCTTTTATTAAACTTCAGTAAAAAATTCAGAATCCTGAATTTAATTAACTGATTAAATATTAATAAGAATATTAACTACTTAGTAATTAGGAAATCATTGATTAAGTTGCTTCCTAGTTAATTTAACTCTTTTCTTTCATGAAAAAGTTGACATAACTCAGAATTGATGAATAAATGATTATTTTGCTTAAAGTGGTTTAAAAACTTTCAGTTAAATGGAGAGTTACTACCTGTCATGCTTATCAATTCAACGAAAGACATTTATACATAATCAATTTTTCAGTTAAAATAATTGTTTTTTCTTTTCTTTCAAAATCTCTAAAGATGGTCAAAAAATAAAAATTAAGAGAAAAATGTTTAATTTCTGAAAAAAGAATAATCCACAAATCCACTTTCTATGAAAAAGAAATATCTACTTTCGGCCAATTTCCCTGTTGAAAAAGTGATGTACACAATTATGCTGATGTAAACAGTAATTATTCTGCACCTACAAGAATTTTACATAAATTCTTCCTAGTAGATAATGCCTAATCTTATTTGTGTTCAATAAATATAATTTTTAAAAAATATATAAATTTACAAAGGAGGAACAGATATGACCCATTGATTAATTGTTCTTTTTTACTAATGTTGTCTCAAGTTAATCTAAGTAGTTTTAGTTGATCAAAATACCCTAAACACATTTTACTAAAAAATAATAATTAAAAAAAATATTGCAAAAAAATAATTAAATTTAGAAATTTTTCGGAATTAACAATTTAAAATTTTTATTTTAAAATGAAATATAATCAGTTGTTTCAGGAAATTAACACCTTTCAACTAAATATAACATATCCAGGGCAGATTTTCTGTTTTTCTCTCTTTCCATGCTGAATTTTATTGATTTCTATAAACATTGCTTTTTCATCTTTATTTTTTTCTTTCTTAATCTCCCTCACCTTTTTGTTCATTTTATCTTTCTACAAAAGAGAACAAAACAATTTTGTTTTAAATGTTGGTAAAAAATTAATTCAAATTTACAATTTTTATAAAAATCAAGAATAAATAAGAATTTAATTTTTATACTTTAATTTATAATCCACTTAAGGATTTCTTATAATAAATTAACCTTTATAGGGAATTATTCATAATATTATCTGTCAAGTATTTCATTTAAACAGTTTAAACTACTGTTAAGAGTTAAAAATATTTCTCTGATTCATTTCTTTTAACACTCTAATTACCTTAGAAAATGCTTTTGAGGATGGGTAATCACCTTTCAGAGAATGAGAAAAACTTGTTTCGATTTGTAAACTAAAACTGGTAAGCCACCGGACCATTGCTCTCCTTTAAACTTAGAGAAACATCTGCTAGTGGTTCGACTTTGAATAAATGAATTTATTATAAATGTTTATTTAGAGTAAGCCTGTAAATTTGTTTCTTTCTTTTTTTTTTGTCATTAGTAAAACAATTTTAAAACATTTGTTATTTTATTTTATATTTTGTTCTTAAATATTTTTTTATTTTTATTTTTTCATTCATCTTTACTTTACCTTTACTTGATAGAATAATATTTTGGTGTGAACTAAGTGCAGATGCAGAAGCATTGTTGATTTTTGGGGACAGTCAAAAATCATGCTTATAGTTTATGCTTCTGCACAGATTGTAGGCTAAAGATTACATTATATAGCTCTAAATTATAACTAAGTGGGACATTTTATAATTTTTTTTACAGTATTTTATTAAATGCTTTGTCTAAGTCTAATTAATAACATTTTTTCAGCATTTTAGATGATAAAAGTGTAAAAATAATTTATCGCCATTATGCTACATTATACATAGTCTTTTGTGTGGACTCCTCTGAAAGTGAACTTGCTATATTGGATCTTATACAGGTAATGTAAATATTTCAATATTTATTTTTATTAGATATCAATATTTTCCATTTGTTAAAAGGAGAAAAAAATAGTACTTATAAGAGATTTGTTTTGAATTTTGAAGAGAAACTTCTCTAATAAAATTTAGTATTAAAAAAAAAAATCTTCAATCACAGAAATAATCTTTCTGTGAGTCAGGAAGAAACAAGTAATAGAATGACCCATACTTAGAAACCTGTAAAGTATTACTTAAGGAAGTTTTATACCCTTAAATGTATTTGCTATTTATATTTTAAACACAATGATTTCCCTTTCACCAAGTATGAATTTAGGGGCTTTTATGTACATCAAATCAGAACTAATCCTCCATTTAATGTTTAAAAAAATGATCACTTACATAACAGATTGACTTTTACACTGAAAAATTTAGTTCTTTGATTTTGTTGTCCCTTTCTTGAAAGATACTTTAAATGATTAGAAAATTTTTTTTTCAATGAAAACAGACTTAAAAGTCAATTTGAATGAGGTTGTAACAAATTAATTTTAGTTCTTAATTAAGGCTCCTTACAGAAATTTTGTCTAAAGTGAATTTCCTCAGTTGTATTTATTGTACTATTTCTTTTATCAGTAAAGAAAAAAGAAAAAAAAACCCATTATCACAGAATCTATATTAGTTTAATTTGTACCAATAACCACAATACCTCTAGTACTTATTATCACAATTAATAAGCAGGAGTCGTAATGGCTCAGGAGATAGAGAATTCACCTCCCCACGAGATGACCCAGGTTCAAATCCCAGTGATGGCTGGTACAAATTCTGCTCCTGGCTCGCACCAACCACAGTCCTAATGTAAAGTATTATCAGTGGTTTGAATCCCCTTGTTGTCGGCCTAACTGTGGGTGGTTTTCGTGGTTCCCCCCCCCCCCCCCCACTGTAATACAAATGTGGGTTAGTTCCATCATAAAGTCCTCCGCGAGTTTTAGTTTGTACTAGTGCTTGATCCATTAGTTCCCACGTTTTCTGTATTGAATTCAAAATTAATAAGGCTACGGAGTTGAACATTGATAGTCCTACACTCTGAATTTGGTCGGCTGTTAAATGCCATTTATAAAATAAAATTATAAGCAACACTGGCATCAATAAATACAGTAAAACCTGTGTGTAATGATACTGTCTATGACAATAAACCTGCTTATAACGATATTTCCTTAAGGTCCTGGTGAAATTCCTATTAACTTAATTTATTTTGAACTTGCTTACAATGATAATCATATCTCAGCTAAATTTCTTTACAATGAAATTTTTCCTCCTTAGAAATCTCTCTGATGGAACTCATTATCCAACATTAAAAAATAAACAATAAATTATTAATTTAAAAATAAATTTTAAAGCTTTGAAAAATCTGCTATGTAGTTAAATTCTTTGATATCAGTCTCCTATCTCTAGAAGGTATGCCACTACTGGTGCCATTAAATGGTCAATATTGTAATTTATTTTTGATATTTTTTATCTCTTTAGTGTAAAAAATTGGTATCTTAAAAGTAGAATTAAATTTGTTGTTTGTTTTGTTAGGTATTTGTGGAGACTTTGGATAAATGCTTTAAAAATGTGTGTGAACTGGATCTAGTTTTTCATGTAGATAAAGTAAGTTGTTTAAAACTATTCATACATAAGGTGATTTGGACTCATGGTAAAACTGTTAAATAAGTAATTGATTTTAACAATTCTAATACCCCTTTTAAAGGAAGTCAAGTCATCAAAACATCATTATTTCTCTGTCAGACTTAAAGTTTGATGTAATGAGTCCTGAAAGTTGGACAAAGGCAGAAATATTAATGTGAGTTCCTTATATAGTGAATATAATGGGTTATATATGGAATGATATATTTTTAATGTTAATATAATCATAAAATTGTGCTTTAAAATAATACTTTATTGGTGAAAAAGTCATTAAAGTCTGGTTGGAGACAGCTATTTTTGATAAATGACATATGTCAACATAACTGGAATGACTAACATTTCACACAAAGAATGCATGAAGTTTTCAAACAAAGAAAGTATGAAAGATATATCCTTTTAAACTAATAAGTACTTTGGAACTTCTTGCTGGTTTCCGCGTGTCAGTGCAATAAACACTTTTAATATTGGGGCACACAATCAAGACCAAAGCATGTGGGGTGGAGAGTTTGTTTTTATTCTGAGTTAAAACAGAGCAGCATTGCCCAAACTTCCTCAAGACTGAACCCTGTATTACATATTATCTCCACATTTCTTAGATGTTTTTATTATCTTATACGCTACTTTCGAGTTACCTTTAAAATATAGTAGTCCAAGGGGCATGTTCATCTAAATTTTCATTACAGACAATCTGCTGTAACATTATATAATTTGTGAAATAAAAAAATCGATTAAAATATGCAATACTCCTTAAGAGCTGTTGGCACAAATGCAAACTGGTGAACTATACTCCTGTGTAATATAATCAGTATGAGGCATAGCAATAATCCTTTTATGCTCTCAGAACTAAATGGTTACGTTATGTATCATTTCAGAAAATAAATAGCCTTAGTTGTAGTAGCAAAGGCATTTATGGTCATACAGCAATAATCATGATAACTAAAATGGCTGCCAATTGATGAATCTTAGATATTAAGTTTAAATCAGTAGGTATTGTAGGTGCTGAAGATACTGTATCAACTCACAAAGTACTGCTTTAAAGTAGACGTGCCATGTTGACCTGAAGAATTAGTTCAAGGTATAGACATAGTGTTGACCTGAAAAAATAGTTAAGCGGCTGACTCGGTGGTTAGGTCAAAGCAACAGTTGTGGTGTAGGACAAACTGGCAGAGGAATTATTGTGCTGGTCAGACAGCTCAGTCTTATAGCTGGAAACTTCATTAACATTCCTCTTGATGTTCATTTAATTTCAGCTTTTGTAAAAGAACAACTGTAGCATTAGTTGTGCATTCAATCACATTGAACAATAGATCAATTTTACATGTGCAAATGCCAGTTAATTTTTTCACTCTAGTTGCATGAATACAGCCAATCACTTCTCAGGATCTCCCCTGAAGTCGACATTAAAAAATAGTTGTTACAGTTGCCCAGTAGCTCAAAAATATTATTGAACGTTATTCATTACTACTATTACTATTATTATTTTGACTGCAACTTAAAGAACAGTATAACTGAGGATATTTTTTTCTGAACTGTTACATAATGTAACTAAAAGGATTGTTGTCATCCCTCAACCTGATTATATGCCACAGGAGTATAGTTCAACAGTTTGTATTTGTTCCTATAGCTCTTAAAGAGTATTATTTTAATACAGTTTTTTATTTTATAAAGCATATTATGTACTAGCAGATTGTTTTTACTAAAAATTTAGTTGAACATACCACTTGGACCATTATGTTTTAAAGGAATGGATCCTCTCAGATTGTTAAAACTTTCGCTGTTCTTCTGAATAAAGTGTAGGAGCTATTATCTCTGACTTCTGCCTGAAAAAAATATTTCCTGATACGAACCTTGAATGTTGGAATTTAAAAACTTCATTTAATTGTGATGTGTTTATAATCAGCTCTCCCTTAATCTTTTCTTTCTTTCTTTGTTGAGAAATTGGCTTAGGTGCAAAATTCAAATTTTGAATTGTATTGAACACCTTTTTAAAATGATAATATAAGAAACATGCTCAAACACATTGCTCTTAATTGGCCATTGCAATTACAAATAAATGCTCTGAGACAACTTTTCTATTAATGATTTATTTAAATAATGAGTCCTGTTTAAAAAAAAACTATAATTTTCAGGTACATTATGTATTGAATGAAATAGTTTCTGGTGGATTAGTATTGGAAAACTCAATGTCAAGTATTTTACAAGCTTTCGAAGAACAAAAGAAATTAGAAAAGAATGAGGTAAGATTATTTTGGTATAAAGATGGGCAGAGAGCAGAAATTTATTAAATAAAAATTAGCGCTAATTCCAATATATATATTGTTTGTGACAGTATTTGCATGATATTACATGAAAAATTATATTTAGTAACTCTGATGTCACTGTTGCTTGTTATCAAAATTTAAAAAATTTATCTAGTTATAAATCTGTTCTTTTTAATACTCCTATTTCTTAAAAAAATAGGAATCTCTTAAAATTTTTATTTTCATGCAATTGCATGCCAAAGTTGAAACAATAATATAGTATCAGCTTATTTGTGAACTACTAATTATGTAATCAGATGCTTATTGTGATACAAATATTCAAGAGTGAAATAATTTAACCAAACTTATCTTTTCCAAATCATGTATTTCTTCAAAACCTGCTTGTCATAAAATTAATATATCTCCCTACATTTATGTACAAAATGTTCAATGTTTTGATATTGATTAGGATATTTCTGAAACATCTGTGTTTCTTCACTTTTTTTTAATTTTTACTCTTCACTTTGTTTTCTATGTCATCTCAGCTGTTATTGTAGCCAAATTTTCAAGAATGTATCATGTGCATTCCAACTTATCTACCCTAAAACCTGTATTTCTCAAAATCGTATAAATCTCCACATTTTAGCATTTGCTCGCAAGGACTTTCCTAATTTGGTGACTTTTTTTAAATAATTTTTTAACATTAATTATTTTGTGTCTAATTTTTACAATTTTTGGCCAACTGAAAGCAGCAGAAGATTTTAATTTAGAGTTATGTGATTTTGCTTTCTCCTCTTTTGAGGAAAACTTACAACTTTTCCTCTCTACTGCTGAAAGATTTAAGATACTTTGCCTTTTTTAGCCCATTCGAGTGTGCAATACTTATTATCATTTGACTATAACCAATTATTTATGTATCAAACAATATTTTAGGACATTATTATATATATTTTTTGTTCAATTTTTTTTAAACCTATCCGTAAACTAAAGTCAGTCTGAATAAAATCCGCAAAAGTCAAAAATGTCAAAAAGTAACCATATTTTGCAGTTTATTTAAAAATATTTTTTTCTTTGTAGATTCCTGTTTTCTATACCGAAACACATTGAAAAATTATGTTCGTCAGTTTACAGTCGTACAGCTTACATAATGTCTGGATATTCCCAATTAATAACTGCTACATGAATGATTTTTGTAACTTAATTTAAATTTATAAATTTAAAACATATAATTTTGCTTGAAATTCAATGAACTTTTAAAATTATTTATTTACTTTTGTATTTTTGTATTAAGTCATTGTACTAATGTTTCTTGTTACAAGATTTTTGAAAGTAGTTTAGGCTTAATGCTATCTTAGAAAACTACTATGCAATATTGTTCAATCAATTTTTATTCTTTTTACATAATTAATGTTATTTTATTTTTACATTAATATTTTCCATAGGAGCAAGGTGATTTCAATTGAACTTTATTATTGTAATTTACAATCAGGACTCATTATTAAATATTAAGTAAAACTCAGTATAATAATTTTTCAGATTTAAGCATGTAAAGATTTTTTGTATTTTTATTTGTGGTACAAATAGTTCGCAACTTATTTTTATTTTTATACACACTTGTAAAAAGTAGTTCTTAATTACGATTTTTTGTGAAGTTTGTTTTTAATATTGGCTTTTCTTTATTTTAATAAAGAGATGGTGAAAATTTGAAATTATTCCAAAATAATAAAGACTTTTTAAAAAAAAATCTAGAATTAGCATTTTCAATTTCCAATTACTTTAATTATTAGTTCATTTTAAATCTAGATACTGTTGTAATTTTGCCCTTTTGTTGTTGTAATTTATTAATTCTTACGTATACTTTGCTTTCACTTAGTTTCTGTAAGTGTGCATTATGCCTTTTGATAAAAAGAATGCTATTTTTTAAAGAAATGGTTATTGTGATAAAAGTATTAAATCATTTAATATTCATGTTTGTGTGTTTTTTTTAAATACTTTAAATATATATTTATTGATTCATTTATAATAACTTTAACTCATATTTTTAAATTAGTACAAAACAATTTCATATACAGTATAGAACCATTTGTACATCTTTTAAGGAACTAGTGTGAATAATTATATAAATAGGACCTGATTATGAGACATTACGACATTAAACTAATGTAATACAAGCTATGAGACACTTAATATCTTTATTATGAATTTTTTTTTTTACTGTGGAAACTTAATTAAAAACTTAATTTTCATAAAAATTTATAATTCACACATGAGCCTCACTATGCGAAAATCTTGAACTATTAAATAAAAATTGTAAAGTAGTAATTAATTTTTTGTTATAAATAAATTAAAAAACAATATATACTTATAATAACTTTTTTAATTTGTAGAAGCAAATCTTAATTACTTGCTTATCTTTCTGAAAAAAAACCCTAACTAATATAAATAAATACATAAATAAATAGCTTTTTCTTTGTTAATAGTCTGGGAGAATTTAAAATTGCTGCTACTCACTACTTATTCTGCATTTAGATGCATATTTTTTTAACTTGCAGTCATCCCTTTGATTTTAAAACATGCATTGACACCACTTGAGTTTGGGAAAAAATGGGTCCTGAGGAGCTTGAAATTCCATATTTCTGTATCCTTTTTTTATTTTTATTAAAAGCAGGTCCCTATTTAAAATATGAATTTTGATCCTCTAATCATCCATCAATTAATATTCACATTCATCATTTTATTTAACAAAGCAAAGAATTTCAAATCAAGACTGGTTGTATTTCAAACATTTAGGCTTTAGATTAAGGCTTATCAAACAATGGCGCTTATGAAACAATGTTTCTTTAATTTTTAAGTGAAATGCAACTTGCTTGTAGGTGCATGCCTCCCTTAAGGGGTAAGACAAGTCTTTGCTTAGAGCATATTTTAGATTTTAATTTCCCTGCAATATCAGAAAAATAATTCTATATTTCTCTGCAATACAATTCAAAGAAAAAAATTAAATCACTTTATTTCATTGATCTGCTTTCAGGCTAGTCTGATTCTTAAATTAGCAAAAAAATAAATAAATAAATAGGAGTAATATAGCATCGTTTTTTGCAAGAAAAAAAACCCCCCCGTTCAAAATGAATTTTAAAATAGTCAGATATCACGGCCACAAGAATACAGGTAGGATTGTAGTCTTTAAAGGATTTGGATTCTATCAATAAGCCTTCCTTCAAGGGAGTGGGACATGATTTTATATCGAATCTATAAAACGAATATGAATTTTAAGTAAGATTTTAGAAAATGCTTTGACAAATTATGAGAAGAATGGTTAGAAAATGAATTTATCGGACCATATGAGAAAAATCAAAATTGCTGCACAAGTGAAAATATTTTTTGCGAAGTCCATTTACAAAAAGTAATTTAAGAATTATTTTAAAAATCTAATAATATCTTAGTTTTTATCGTTTTATTTAGTATTCAAATCGTTAATAAGTTAAAGAAATAAATTTGGTATATAAATAACTAAGCCACGCACTGACAGAAAATAAGGAATAATTTTCTAGCACTCTTCAAAGGAACAACCCTTTTTTTGGATGAATTTTTAAATGATGCCGAATTCATGGAATTTACTTCAACAATTTTATTTATTAATAAAGGCAGAAAATAGTGATAAATATAATATCCTTGAAAAGATTTTATGATTTAGATCAAAATATTATTCATTTTATGAGCTGTCCATTAACTGTCATTTTTCACGTTCAAGATTTTAAAATCATATTTAGAAAACTACATTTCACTAAACACGTTAAACGCTTCGCTGTCATGTACGGTGCACGAAAAAAAATAAAAAATAAAACGGAACACCTTGATTGACTTTTGACTGGATTTTTTGTAAATTTAAGACATAAAAGCGTACTTTCTCTGAATAAACATACCTTTTTTCGACTCCCAAAATATGAGGGGTAGCCGCAATCTGGAAAATAATAGTCCCAATAGCTTGATCAAGAGAGCGGCCGAAAGTTTGGATTCCTTAATGTTAATTTTTCTCTCTGCGTGTTTCGTCATGTTTCAAGAGCTCTTTAAAACCGATATGAAAATGTTTTGCACACAATTATGAACTTCGCTTATTCAACAATAATTCAATGCAAAAAATATTTTAAAATTTTTTTATTGATGAAATTAATTACAGTAGAAAAGTTCTGAATTGTATATAAATTCTTAAATCATTTTAAAGAATGTAATTTTATATGGCAAAATGCGAAATTTGCACGAAATCGTGTCAAATAGTTCCTGAGAAATTGAACTTTAAAAGAGTCGTATTGTTCAAATTCGATTTCTCAGAAACCTTTTGATCAATTTAGTTCAAATTATATACTTTGCTTTCCAAATTTAAATTCTTTAAAATAATTTATTGAAAATAAAATATAATTATTAAAAATTATTTTATTAGTTTAATTATCTTTGGATAAACTAATTTTATAACTGTGTGCAAAAAAAATTTAGATTCGCTTAAAAAGTTCCCGAGATATGGTGAAATACGCAAAAAGAAGAATTAACACGAAGGGGTTCAAACTTTCGCTCTCTTGACCAACATATCTTTACCGTATTTTCCACATTGTGGCTACTCAAAATATCGTCTGCACTAATTAATTAGCATGTTTGAGGTCCTCCCGTGAACTATTAAGTTTGAGTCCTTGTACCTGGAAATTCCGAACATTAGATCAAAAGTTATACAAGGCTTTCCATATTATTAAGAAATTATTTTTTCCGAAGAGAATGTTCTGCATTTACTTCATAAAAAAATAAATAAATTTAAGTATGAAATTTTACTTAATTCATATCTTTTGTATTCTATTGATGTAAATTAATAAACAATTTATTCATTGTATAATAAGTTTAATTTATCGTTGAAAAATAACTATCAATTTAAAGATTGTTTCTTAATTTAGTACAGTACTAATATTTTATATTTTATTTTAAAACCTTTTTTGAACAGCCGTCCCAATTTTTGGGTTTATAACTACTAATTTTCAACTCTGTACTCTTGCAATTTTGAACCCAATCCAGAAGACAAGGGAACTTCTGGATCAAGGATTGGGAGAAACCTGCCTTTATAGAGGACTTTCAGATTAAACTAACCCGCATTTGCGTTACACGGCGAGGAAAACCATGAAAACCTTCCATGGTTAGCCCGACGGCAAGGGGACTCTAACCCATGATCCACCTACCACTGAGGATAATTTACGTCAGCACTGTGGTCGGTGCAAGCCGGCTACTGATTTCTTTTTTTATTTAATTTCTTTTGTACTTAGGCATTAGTTAGTTCTACTGTGTGCAATATAATGCCCATTTTTGACGTTAACTAGTGATGTAGCGAAGCCTAACATTTTGCCTGATCCGGGTACCACACTAAAAATTATTTGTTACCCGGCCTGTTCCCAACACCCGGTAAAATTTGGATTTATCACCCGACCGGTTCCGGATACCTAGCCAGGAATTGTGACATTTGTGCAAAGAAATATATAAATGGTATAATTTTCTATGTAACAAATATTTTCTAAGAAATATTTCTCATGAAAATTATAGTGCTACTATACTATAAATAAGAGTATGTACTTATATTTAGATTCTTTCTAAGCTAAATTTAAAAAATAAATTTCTGAAAGAAATTTGGAATGATTATTCGGTTGTAGAATGATTACGTAAAACTGTGCTAGGAAGTGAAGACCTCTGCCGATAGTAAACTTTATAATTAATATTTACTTCAATAGCATTTAGTTATTGTGCTTTTCGTTTAATGTGCGATATTTTAAAAAAGTTAATAAAATGACCGGATATTAAATGAAAAATCTTTTAACTATTAGGGTTTAATTTTTAATCATTCGATAACTATTAACGTAATTTAATGTGCTATGATTTACCTTCATGTAAATTCTTAAACTTCACGATACTAATTGGAAATTTTTATCTTATTACCAATAATGGGCAGAAGATTAACCTGGTGCGTATAGATTTTAAAAAGTCCTTAAAGGTGCTTTTTTTATTGAGTGGTTTTAAAAAGTGCTTAATTTTCCCTTTTCGGGAATGAGATTTTTTTCCTTGCTATGTCAATTTTTGCCACGCATGCCACTATGTCAATTTTGCATTGGCATGGTTTTTACATTGTTCTATTCAATGCTTTTACAATTCATTCAAACACAATGCATTTCGACGTACCGTCTGCCCATAGCGTATGAGAGCGCCAATCATTTTACATGTTTGATGAAATACAGGGTGTTTATAAAGTCCCGGACCCATTTTGATGTTTAATAACTCATAAAATAATAAAGATAGATGCTTCTCAGAAGATATGTCCAAAAAAAAAATGGCAATCAGTTTACAACACAAAACATTTATTAATAAAATTGTAAATGAATCTGAAGAAAATTAAACATAATTAAACCACTAAAACAAAACTAGAAGCATACACCTCCGCTCTCCATCAGAGCATTCCCTCCTCTCTCTTTTTTACAACCTCTACCTTGATGATAGCGCCATCACATCAATGCTCGGCACGATCCTCCTGTAAACATTGTCCTTTATAAATCCCCAAAGAAAAAAGTCCAGCTGCGTTATATCAGGGGATCTGGGTGACCAAGGAATTGGACCTCCTCGCCCAATCCATCTTCCTGGAAAATGGTCATTCAAAGAACTACGAACGATGATACTCTAATGAGGTGGTGCACCATCTTGTTGCAAAAAGACATGTGGCTGAAGCTCTTCTAGTTGTGGAAATGCGAAGTTTTCCAACATGCATAAGTATACGACTGATGAGACCATCTTTTCTGTAAAAAAGAAAGGCCCAGTGACTCGGTCGTACATTAGTCCACACCACACATTAACCTTTGGGGAATCCCTTTGTGCCTCACGGTATTCATGGGGATTTTTAGATCCCCATATACGCACATTATGGTGATTAACAATGCCAGAAACATGAAAGGATGCTTCGTCGGAGAACATTATGCGCTTCAGAAAATCAGCAGCATCTTCTATCCTTCCTACCATATCTGTTGCAAACGCCATCCTCCTAGGCCTATCATCCGGTTCCAAACCTTGAACAATTTGAACTTTAATTGTTTCTTAATAACCTTGTACACCGTCGAAATTGGCATATCCAATTCTCTTGCCGCTGATCTCACAGATCTTTTAGGATTGTGTAAAAATGTCTGTCTGACACGCTCAACGTCAAAATCACTTGTGCAGGGACGTCTGGAACGTTTCTTATCTGCGATACTTCCGGTTTCTAGAAAATTCTTTTTCCACCGGAAGATGCTGGTTTTGGATGGAGGATCTTTGTGGTAAATTCTTCTGCAATTTCTCTGTGCTTGCACTATCGATTTCGTTTCTATGAACCACCATAAAATCTGTGCTTTCTCATGTGATGTATGCATTCTCCTTAATATCCGCTCGAATAAAACATCACATAGAAAAGTACTACATAGAACAAACACATCAAAAGTAAACATAACATTGCAATAGTTGCCAAAAACAAAAGAGAGAAAAATGCAATTAATAAGCAGACGATATTTAGAAAAGTACAGATATTTAGACTGGAAAATGAAGTTATCTGAAATTAACCACACGTGCAGACGATATTTACAAAAGTAAAGATATTCAAATCTGAAAAGGAAAATATATGAGTTATTCCATCAATAAATGCCACTAGTTTGTTTATATCTTCATTATTTTATGAGTTATTAAACATCAAAATGGCTCCGGGACTTTATAAACACCCTGTACTTGCGGGTCCACATGTGCATATTGAGCTGGGTTCAATGAGATTCTTGCACTCTCATGTGTAACTCTGCTGCTTTTTGAAAGATATTCTCAATTTCAGGCTTCATTTTCCACCCTCTGAAATCGAACCGAAAATCTCTCGATCTTTTTATGGTGGTTAATATAATCAAGAAAAGAGTTCTTTGTCAGAGACTAGATATTTTATCATCATGTAAAGTCTTTGAAAATTATTTTACATTTTGTTAATGTATATAGTGCTTAAAATATTGTTTTTTAGTGCTTAAAAAGTATTTAAAAGGTGCTTATTTTTTGTTGAAAGATTTGGCTACGCACCCTAATTAGTATATAAAGCAGTTTTGCTGTCCTTAATATTAGAAATTTTATTATAATGACCTAATGCTATCTCCGTATAATATTAATTTTGAATCTCCAGAGATAAAATAATTCCTAGATAAAACAACAAACAATGGGCAAATTTGCTTATCATGAAACCCTTATTCTGTAACGTTAACGCGTATGTGCATTACACGGAGACTAAAATGCTAAAAGAACTTTAACCAGATTAATTGGAATTGAATTAATTTTTTGAATAAAGTAAAGATTTTGTTTTAAATAAAATTAATTTCTAGTAAAAATTAGGTTTAAAATTACCGATGTCCAATTATATTCAAACATGATTCGTTTCAATATAAACGCTAATCAGTTTATAATAGAAAAGTAATAAAATGCATCTGAAAATTTTTTTTGTTGATTTATGTAAAAATAAAGAGTTTTTTTTTTAAATAAAAAATATTTTTAAAAATATGAAAAATTTTTGTTAAAAGAATTAGCTCAGTTTTTACATGAGCTTTTATTTACTAGGAAATTAATTTTCAATATTGTCTAGATTAATAATAGCAGTAGGATGTTAATGTCATGACTCCTGCACACATCACATCATGACATATTAATCACAGTCATGACTAGTGCTGTCATAATTGATCAACAAAGTACCAAAAATTGGCACTACCCAAAGTAGAGTTATTGTGACATATAAATTAAAGTAAAATACATAATAGCTTCTAACTGAAAATAAAATACGTTCATTATACAAGGAATTTGAATGTTAATTTAGCTCATCGATATCAATATCATATCTGTGAATTACATTTATTATATTAATACCAAATTTGATATTTAAGTATGCGTTATTAAATTTTTATACCTGTTATGCTTTCTATTTTTATTCATTGATTTACAGAAACAAAGAATTACTTATGTTCCATTAGCATTTATTACAATTTTCAAAAGGTGGATTAAATTTGTTTCAAGCGAGAGAGGAATAATGATTTTTTTTCCTTGAATATTTATTAAAAAAAAATATTTTACGTAAAAAAAAAAAAAAAAAAATATGAAATTAAAAATTTATTTATTCCATAATGTTTGAAAAGTTTTGATTGTGATATGCAGTACTAAGCAGTTTTCGAATTTTATTGCACTATAAGCACACTGTTATTTTTAAAAACTTCTGATTTAAAAATTTTCATGGAACAAATTTTATTTTTATTTTAAATTAATATGGTACTTAATAAAATTTATATTTGCTGTAAAATACGTAAACGTAAAGTGTTTTGGGGCAATACAAATATTGAAACTATTTGTTACTCGAAGAGAATATGTCGTTTTGTTATTAGCGCCCGAATTGAGTACTTTCTCTTCAGGAACCCATCTTCATCGACCTCTTGGTCAAAGAGTAAATAATTGCTTCAAACAAACGCCTCTCTTCTTCTTTTGTAAAAATAAGTAGAGATATGTGGCTATTTTGAAAAATAGGTAAAGAAAGGTTCTAATTAAAATGTTCTTTTGTTAAAATGCAAAACCTACTTTTGAAAATTTTAAAATTAACACTTTTATTTGGAGGATGATCTTTCTCTCTATTCTAAAAACTTATTAATGGGTATTTTCAATTTTTCGGAATTTAATGTCATAAACTTTTTAAAGTTTCACAACCCATTTTCAACTGTGTTTATTTTTCGAATATTTTTTTACGAGATATTATATTTTGCTAAATGTTCCTGTTACAAGGTTCTTTTAATGCAGATTACAACGTTCTCGCCATTTTCCTTCCAATGTATTGTTTTTATATTTATTTTCCTCAAAAATAATTTTTCTTTAAATAAGTTTTTAATATTCATACGTGTTATATGTATTTCAATTAAATTGTACTTAGTAAAAAAAGGAAACTCGGTTTAAACAATAGATATTTAGCTTCTTTCATATTTTAATTTATGTTTGATTCTGTCGTATCAATTCAGAATTATTTAGCACAGAGTATAAATCTTTGTTGTGTAATACAATTTGTAAAATAAGCAATGGATGTTTTAAGCAATATTTTCAGCTTTCTACTCATTGTTTTCAATGAAAGTTTGTTACTTTGCATTTTCAGCGTTCTTTATATACCCCTAATATTGTTACCTTAAAGGTTTGTACTTACACTTTTTATTCGTTGTAGCATTTAAAATGTACAAACTTTTTTATTTAAAAATATTATCTTTTTGGATACGTTTATTTTTACTCGTTACATTTTAAAATTAACCTTATTACTTTTTTTTTTTTTAATCTTCAAACATTTTTTTTAAAAATCTTCAGCTAGTACGCGTTGAAATTAACTCACAAATGTTTATAGCACTTTCACTATTTATATATTTTGATAATAAACGTGAAACGTTTATTACTCATAATGTAAATAAATAAATATATATATTATCTTATCAAAACACTACTTTGTAATAGATAATACTGAACTTTTTGTTTTTATTTCACTTTTAATGTTTTCAATGAATTATGAACAACAAATCTATCTTACAAACAAAGTGAGTTTTAGAATGAAATGAAATTCTATAAAAATATTTTAACATAAAAATACTGTTTGATTTTTTTTACCACTTGATCCTCATAATTTTATTGTTTTCACTTACCTGTTTATATTAAAATAACGTGGAATTTAAATTCATTCATGTATACAATGTTATGCCTTTTTAGATATATTTAAAAAATTTTTTTGCGTTTCTTAGACGATGAAAATTTTACTAAATATACCATTAAAAACATAAAATTTCGCTCAAATTTTGAATTATGAAAAACAAATCTACCTTACAAACAGAGTGTATTTCAGAATGAAATGAAATTCTATGAAAATATTTGTACATAAAAATACGCGTGATAATTTTTTTCTTGCCACTTTATCCTCATAATTTTATTGTTTTCACTTACCTGTTTATATTAAAATAACGTGGAATTTAAATTCATTCATGTATTCAATGTTATGACTTTTTTAGATATATTAAAAATTTTTTTTTGCGTTTTTTAGACGATGAAAATTTTACTAAATATACCATTAAAAACTTAAAATTTCGCTCAAATTTTGAATTATGAACAACAAATCTACCTTACAAACAGAGTGTATTTCAGAATGAAATGAAATTCTATGAAAATATTTGTACATAAAAATACGCGTCATAATTTTTTTCTTGCCATTTTATCCTCATAATTTTATTGTTTTCACTTACCTGTTTTTATTAAAATAACGTAGAATTTAAATGCATTGAATGTATTTAAATTCCATGATTCCACGATTGTATTCAATGTTATGGCTTTTTTAGATTTATTTAACAATTTTCTTCTAAGATGAAAATTTTACTAAATATAATATTAAAAAATTTTTTTTTTCAAGTTATTTTTATTTAAAAATTTTCAAAATTCACTAATAATACAGTCGGTAAGTATAAGCAAAGTGCAAGTTATATTGAAATATCAAGATGACATTCGATTCAGAACATCCGAGTTGCAGAAAGTATTGTCACTCGATGTCAAGGATACCCATAAGAATTCACACAGTTATACTAAGAGAATACTATTTCCATTTCTCCACCTCCGCAGAATAGAATAATATAACCTCCTGATGTTTGGAAATGTTACAAATAATCTCTCTTTAGTAAGAAACAGGGTTGTTTTTCTGGTGTATGCACTTGTGCCTCATCATCATCATAGTTAACCACACAGCCCAATGTGGGCCAATGCCTTCCTCTGAAGATTTCTCCATAACGACTTCCGATTTATCTTTGATCTCCAATTCTTTTCATTAATCAAAATAAAATCAGACTCCACCGAGTCACCCATCTCAACCGCGTCCTTCCCCGCTTTCTTGTTCAGTGGATCTAAAAAGCAGTTTCTTTTTTATTGTATTGTGATCACTCATTCGAATCACGTGGGCCATCCAATTCAATCTATTTATTTTGATGTATTTAATAATATCGGGTTTAAAGTTCAAAGCTAAATCTCCTTCTCCAGTTTTTATTTTTATTTACACCACTAAGTATACTCCGTCCGCAAAATATTTCTCTCAAATATTGCGATACAATTTTTTTTCTTCCAGTTTTGTTATTGTCCAAACTTCAGAAGCGTATGTCAAGACTGTCCTGACGAGAGTTTTGTAGATTAAGAACTTTGCTTTTCTAGAAAGAAACCTAGATTTAATAAATCTTCTCAGCCCATTTGTGCAGTCGTCATCAAAATGATAATTGACAAAAAAAAAAAAAAAAAACTTTATTTTTTAGCTTTTATATTTTAATTTAGAGTGCTATTCATACTTTATAATATACATTTAATTTCAAAATCACGTAAATGCAATCTTTCTTTTAGAAGTTATTACAATTGTTTTGAAAAGTCCCTTTTCCCGAAGCCAGGTACCAATAAATTTATAAATTTAAAGGGGGATTTTAGTAATTTAGTTTGCTATGAGATTTCCTTGACGCAAATAATCTCGATATGATACCAAATCAAATGTATGCAATCATTTTTCAGAAATGATGTTTGTTTTTGTTAACAAAAATTACACAAATAAGGGAATTAAAATTACTAAAAATTACACATTTTGAAAATATATTTTGAATATGGCTACTTATTAAAGTTTGCGGCAAACAAGACGTTTCGTTTAAAAACCAGCTCTATCCATTTTTAGTAAATCATGACTAAGTAAATAAAAAAGTTTCTTATTCAAAAGTCATAGAATTTGGGCAATAGTTTTTACTCTTTCCAGAAAAAAAAATTGTTTCAAAATAGCTCGAAACCTGTGCAAATTTCAGCTTTCCTGCAATTTTCAGATTATACCAAAAGTTTACCATTAATAACTTGCTTCTTTATAGATATTACTCATAAATGCATCACGTATTGGCAGAAATATACAGCCGGACTTCTATTTAACGAACTTCCATTTTACGAATTTCTTTATTTTACGAATTTTTTCGAGGAACCGAGAACATTTTGGAAATTTCTTCGTAAAATAACTTCCAAATAACGAAGTGAATTTTCTATTTAACGAACTTTTCATTGAGATTCACTTTCCCTATTTTCCAAAATATTTCTGAACATTTCAAACTTGTTAACGCATTTTATGGGGAAATGACCTTGAATTAATTTTCGAAGACACTGCTCTATGAAATGTATTACTGTTTTCTCTAAAAATTATCTTAGAGAAAGCAGTAAATTCTCTTTCCCTTTTTGTTTGCATTTCAAACGAAAAACTCAGTTCAAATTAACGGATTTTATCCTTATAGCAATTAAATTTAAGAACGCATGTGGTAATGTATGTTTAAAATTACTTTTATAATAAATGCAACTATAATTTTGCACATAAATTTAGCTTTTTCTTAGTTGAAAATGAATATAGCATAATAGTGTAACACTGGATAATGTTTTGCTCTATTCTTGCTTTCCATGCAGATTTCTTTTATGGTTAAAATTTAAAAAATAAATAGATACTAGTTTACAAGATAAAAGTGCATCAATTGGTATTTTAATAATTATGTCTAGTGTTTATGAATTTAAAACCTGTTTTGTGTTGTTTAAGTATTTCAAAAGGTGATTTTCTATTCAATGAATTTTCCATATAACGAACTTATTATCGGGATTTAGCGACTTCGTTAAAGAGAGGTTCGACTGTATATGTAACTGTGGTTCACTGTCAGCATAATTGTATTTTAACAGTAAAATCTAAGAGGAAGAAAAAAGTCTTAATTTATTGTTTTGAATATACTTTGTGCCAAAAGTCAACCATAGGTATTCATAGTTTAATATGGCTTATCAATAAAAAATAAGAGTCAATGCTGTGGTTAACTCTTAGCACAAAAAGTATTGCCATATGTAAATCGATGTGTTTTCCTCAAAATACGAGATGGATTTCAGTTTTAACCTACTAAAACGTAAGGACTTATTTACATATATGTATTTACACATGTGCAATAGTTTTACATAAAGAACATGTCTCGGAAATTTCATAAAAAAAAAAAAAAAAAAAAATCACGTATCCAACCTTGCATAATTAGCCTGATTTAAAAGAAAAAAAAAAAAAAAAAAAACTGGCAGTGGTGATTGTGTTCCGCTATTTTCTTTTTCCTTTTCCAGTACCTAAAATCTGGTAATTTCTGCATGGATAATTTTCTTTTATATATTTAAGAAAAACTAAATTAGCTTTATTAAAGAAACAAAATTAGCTTTTTTTTTTTTATCTTCGACAACGTGATTTTCTTGACAGCCCCGACAAATAAAAAAATAAAATAAAAAAAATAAGTAAATAAAAAAAGAAAAGAACGCGATTCTTTCCCCTTCGGATTGGCGAAATATCGGTCTCTGCTTGAAAGGTTTTAGTTCTTTGCGCTGATGACCTTCGCTGACAGAATTTCTCGCAAATAATCTTCAATTTTGTTCATAGATTTCGTTTTTTTTTTATTGATAAGTGATGTTTCTTCAAATTTTAAATTCGCTTATTGTTCCAAATTTGTAATACTTAATACTTAATTATTCGTTATGTTAAGTATTCTATTTAATATCATACAAACACTATCATATAAATATGGATGAATTATTATATTAAATATTTTTAATGTTTCCGTTTAATTTTTTTGTTTGATTACATTGCGAATAAGCAAAATTTAATTCGTCAGATTTGCTTTAATTTTTAATATTCGCGTGATTTACGACGCATTACAATTCATGTTTTTTTGAAGAAGCGTATTTTTCGCTATTCATATTGACCCGTTATACAAACTACAATTGCAGTTTAATCTCGATTTGTGGGACACACATGCGATGGTCCCTTAGAAACTGTAATGATGGCAGCAAAACTAAGAAGAAAAATGTATTTTATTTCTTTCATATTCACCATAATATTCAATTATCAATTTCAATAACTCCAAATGTCTGGTTACAAAATCTTAAGTTTTAAAATTAGAGATAACTTCATGAGTACAATATAGATGCCGCGGTTTTCTTAATGTTTTAAGGACCGCATGAATGCTGTTAAAAAGCAATGCACAGATGTTTGCTTCTGCCAGCATAAGATTTTGATAAAATAATAATCAAGACCCAAATGTAACACAGTATACTTGATGGTAAAAGCTCCATTGCCTTCAAAAAATTATGAAAATGGTTATAAAAATCGACGTGTTTCGGGCGCTCGAAAATAAACGTCCATTCTAAAAATTCTGAAGACTTCAATGAAGAAAAAAAAGTGATTTGAAACAGAAAATGCGAAGTTGCCAACAAAAATGAAAAATCAAAATGTGAAAATAAAACTGGGAAAATTGCAGTACCCGAATGTGAATTACGAAATAAAAATTTAAATATAGATAGAAACAAAATTAGAAGAAACACAGTGGCCGGGAGAGGCAAATCAGGAAAAGATGCATTTCCATGTGCTATGGAAAGATGGTGTGGAACTAATGCCGTTAACAAGAGAATTAGCATTCATGTAAATGAAACAAGATTCCCGGATAATCAAGCTGATGTTGTAAGAATTTTGGCATTATCGAAATCAGGCAGGTATCTATATTTAAATTTTTATTTCGTAATTCATTCTCGGCTACCATGGTTTTTTTAATTTTGTTTTTCAGTTTCAATTTTTGTTCACCACTATACGGTTTTTATTTCAAATCACTTTTGATTTACTCATTCACGTCTGGTGAGTCTTGAAAATGGGCGCCTATTTTTGAGTGCGCTAAACATAAGGGCATGCCAGGGGGATCAGGGCTGAATGACTCTAGTGACGTGAATTTTTGAGGGCTCGAAACGTTTCGACCTTTATTTGCATCTTCATATTTTTTAAAGTTAATGAAGTTTTTACCTTTTCGCTTCAATTTCGTGGGATTATTCATTGAGTAACACAGTATATTAAATTAAAATACTTAATGTGATATTAAAAGAAGTTTTACGCAAGATAATGGTTATGGCTCTTAGATTGAAAAATAATCTATATATATATTTCTCTTTCACGGCGACAAAAAAAAGTCTCGTTACAACTCCCCGATTGGCAACGCTAGAAAATCGACCAATGATTGCCGCTAAAAATGTCACATGCCAAATCTAGCTGAGGTGGCTCAACATATAGCGCTTTTAAAAACGGAAACTGAAATAACCAGAGAGAGCATTCTCACCAAATGTGATCTCTTCCGAAATTCACCCTTCAACTCTATGGTTCAATTCAGCTGCGGCAATCTCATACTATTAAGCTAGCCAGAAGTGAGTAGTCTTTGTCGATAGATCTCTGTTGTCGAAAGCGCTTTTTTTCACGATGTATATATTTCTCTTACACGGCGAGAAAAAAACTCCCCGAATGGCAACGCTAGAAAATTCCAAAATTTTAACCTTTTTAAAGAGATATCAGTTTTAGAAATTTTATCTTAAGATTTTATACTATAGCACATTTCCAATAGGTTTAACGAATTACATGTCATTTATTTGAATTCAAATTTATTTTAATGACTTAGTATTTACTAAAAAGATGTAATTTTTTTAAAAAAAAGTTTTTATATGGATTTGAATGATTGTTTTGAATTCTTAGAATTTTGTGAATTTGCAATGTACGAAGCGAGCGTGGTTTGCGAAGCAAACCATATAAGATTGCGTAGCAATTTTCGGGGGTTGGCGAGCGTCGTTAGCGAGCAGGGGGTGCAGCCCTCTATTAATAATTCGTTACAACTTTCTAAAAAATGAATGCAGTACAATTTTTATTTATTTATTTCAGGGCTTCTTACCCACCCCAAATACCTAAAAACGCGGGTGGGTTTTATTGAAAAAAAAAAAAACTATTAAAACTCGGGCTTATTTTTTTTAATAAACATAATCAAAATTTACCCTTTTATCAATTGTTATTTTTTATTTGATTTATGAATATTAATACATAATACACAAATATAGAAAATCCTGCTTTCTTTGAATTGATTTATAAATATTTTTTGTTTCATCTTTGAGAAAAGAAGCTTTTTTTAAATTAACAATTATTTGAACTTTCTTAATGTAATTTGTTCTAAACTGAATAGGTGCAGAGTACAGGCTGGAATAACTTTCTTTTATCTCCTTAATTAATAAGTTTTCAGATATAAATAAAATAAGCATATACACTACCGTATAATAATGGCAGAAACACTTTCAGTTTTTGACAATTTTTTTTTTAATTTCTCAAGACATACTTAAAGGACCATTTCGTAACTTTAGAGATGTTTAGTTGAGGCGATTTTTCATACTTTGCAATAAGATTTAAAGCTTTCAAAGGTTTGAGAAACCTACAATAAATTACGAAAAACAAGTTTTTTTGAACATCCTATGCCAGAAAATCAAGCAATAAGCTTGTGACTTGTATCGATTATTATAGTTGTTATTTTTAATAACTGCAGAAAATTTCGTAAACCTACAGTAAATATTAATGGAGATATGGATATTTTTATAAAAAAAATTATTTTGCCTCATGTTTTATTTTTTTTTTTTTTTTTTTTGTATTGCGTTATATATATATTCAATGGAATTAAACAAAATTTTTGAAACAAATTTAAAAATTAATTACGAAATTATTGAATTAATATTTTAAAAACGAATCGTTTAAAACTACGTTAGATATTAGTATTTAAGGTTTTTTTTTATACTGCGCATGCGCAGAAAAAATTAAAGTTTTTCATAATTTTGTAGTGAATTGTATTCGGAAGTTAATGAAAAAGGTTTGATTTGAATATCTTAAAAATTTAAAAAGTTCTGTTTAAAAATTAAAAAGTTCTTAAAAATCAATTTTCTGAGTACTTAGTGTACTTTTTTAAAAGAAAGCTCTAAAAGATCAGGGGTTTTCTCCAAATTTTATTTTGTATCATAAAACAAAATTTAATAACAAATGATACCTTACAATAATCGTCCGGAAACCAAAATGTGATGGTATAAGGAAAGAAAACATGCTTTTATGGGGATGATCCCTCACAATACCGGTCTCATTTTCAGTAAATCTTGTTTAATAGTACAAAATGAAATTTGTGGAAAACCCCTTATCATTTTGAGCTTACTTTTAAAAAGTGCAAAAATTACTTGGAAAATAGCTCGAAACTTTTTAAATATTTAAGATATTCAAATCAAACTTTTTCATTAGTTGCCAAATACAATTCACTACAAAAATTATAAAAAAAATTTTTTTTTGAACTTTTTTCTGCGTATGCTCAGTATAAAAAACACTACTTTAAATACTCATATCTTTAACACTACTTTAAAATCTGTATCTATAAACTCTGTAACACTACTTTAACACTACTGTATCTACTTTAAAACAAATTATTTTTTAAATTTTAAAGCAAAAATTTTGTAATTTATTTTAAATTGCTCCAAAAATTTTGTTTAATTCTATTGAATAGTTGTAAAGTTATATTAAAAAAACGTTAGACAAAAAAAATAAGTTTTTTTAAAAAAAATTTTCATATCTTCATAATTATTTATGCTAGGCATACGGAATTTTATGTAGTTATTAAAAATAAAAATTTAAATATTCGATACACAAGCTTATTTCTTGATTTTCTGGCAGAGGGTGTTCGTAAATACTTGTTTTGTTTCGTAATTTATTGTAGGTCTCTCAAACCTATGAAAATTTTAAATTTATTGTTAAGTATGAAAAATTGCATGAACTAAACACTTCTAAAGTTACAAAATAATCCCTTAAGTATTTCTTGAGAAATTTTAAAAAATGACAAAAATCGAAAGTGTCTCTTTTATTAATGTAGGGTAATATATTCGTATTATAACGAAATATTAAAAATAGAATTTCTTAATTCTTTTTAAAATAATATTTCTGTTTCATAAATTGTAAAAATGGATGAATTAAAACATTTTGTTAGTAGTTATATTTTAATGCTGCAAAATAATGATTTAAATATAAAAATGCATTAAATTTTAAGCCATGACTTAATAATATCAAATTAACGTTGACTTATTTTGCATTATAAATTTTATTTAACAAAATTTACATGACTGATTAATTATTTTATTAACATTATTACTTATTGGATTCTCAGCAAAACTATTTCTAAATGCATAGTTTGAAGTGCAATTCAGAAAAAACTATTGAGAAAATTGTGAAATAAACAGTATAGTTATGTAGTTCGCTGACCGGCAAACGGCTTACTTTATTTAAAAAAAAAAAAAAAAAAAAAAAAAAACTGTAACTTAAGTATTTAAAAAACAAATAAATATAAATAAAACAGAAAACAGCATATTTCTCTGACCTCAATATTGTGCTTTTATTTCTAGTCAAAGAAGAAATTAATTTAGGAGCCTTTTATTAATACCAGCATGAAATGACAGTGCTACTACTGCATTAAAATCTAAGCTATTTTTTTATATTTAATTTCATTACATAATTATTTTCCTATGAAAATAACTAAAATTGTTCTCTTTTGAATTAAAAACTAATATTTAAACTTAAAAGGTTTTAAACTAGGGAATATCTTAAAAAACTCAATAAAACCAAAAAAAGCTCAATGAAACTAAAAAAAAAAAAATCCACCTGGATCAGTTTTTTTTCTTTAAAAAAAAACAGCGTTTTTTAAAACCACGATTTATTTATTTTATTTTATTATTATTAATTGATTGCTGCTCTGAATTTTTTTTTTTTTTTTTTTTTTTTTACGTATGCTAAACAATTCCGCCTACAATTGAAATTTCAAAAATCGAATGAGGCGATGGAATGACCTCTCCTCTCCTGGATATTAGATAGCTCCCTGGAGAAATTAGCTACGAGGTAAATTATTTTGAACAAGTTAACGTTTCCGTCCGACTGGAAATTCTTTGAAAATGTATTTTTTATTCATCAATTCAAAATTTATTCTTAGTATATTTTAGGGTTTAATTCAGGGCATATCTTGATAGATTTATATTATACACTCTTTATTAATGTAATTCCCTCCCCCCCCCCCCTAAATTTCTAAGTTCTATGATTTAATGCATAAATATTATGACGGTAAAAGGGTTTTTTCACTGCTTTTCTTCATCTTTACTCCGGTTCTCAACAAAATAAAGGTATAAGTTTTATTTCTAATAAGTTTAATAAGTTCATTTTTATATGTTTATTCGTTTCTAACAGTTTCAAGCAATAAAATGTTTAATCCAAATAGATATTCAATTCTGAGATTAATGAAGTCATTGTCATGGTTCAATTGAGCAGCAATAAAACATTAACATTCTCCTAACAACAAAATATAAGAACAATTTCCATTCATAATTTCTGAAAAACAGTATATCAAAACTATTTGCTCAACATACTAATTGCAGTTATAAGATGATTTGTAATTCAAAAATGTCTTAATGTACCTTATTTTAGAATAAAGAAAAATCTAAGGCTAGAAACGAAAAATTTTTTGAGATGATGATTCTTAAAATAGAGTGGTTTAGGAATTTGTCTTAAATTTTTTTTTATTTTTCGTATTTTCCTATTTAATAAAATAAGTCATATCGAGAATTTTTCTGATAAACTTATAACTGTGCTAAAGTTGAGAAATAATATTAACATCATTTTAAAATAAAATGTTTCAACCTTTTTTTTTTTTTAATTGGGCAATTTTCTTAATGTTAGCGGGAGAGAATAAGTTTGACGTCAAAATAAAATAGTAATTCCAGAATTTTTTGTCCATTTAAATATATATTCGCTTAGATAAGTAAATTCGTTTTTGTGTAATTTAAGTGAAGAAAAATTGTTCCAATCCAATTCATTTTTTATCAGTTTAAAAAATCTAAAAGCAGATAAATGTAGAGAATAAAATAACTTGTTCAAGTTTACTAATCGCATCATTTAATTCCTTTGCATTTTTTTGAATTTTTTTAATAGAAGTTCTAAAAGTTATTGAGCTCTATTTCTAATCATTTAATTATGTATCTTTTTCATTTGTGACTTTTTTTAAAAACGTTTAGGGCTTTTGAAATGCATTTTTGTACATTAGGGTGATCGTAAGAAACGTAAGTTCGATTATTTTTGACAGCATCCTCTAAAAGGTGCCATTTGCACTAAAAAATTATATTTGTGAGTTTCAGTTCAAAAAATTAATATTTAGCGTCATATTTCGCGCGAGCTTCAGAGTTTGAAAAGGTCGAAATTTTTTTCAAAAAATTAGACTTTTTATGCTTTAAACCGCCCAGACAGAAACGCAAATCTGAACTTATTTTGTAGATAATACTGCAGTTTTTATAAATACAATGTGTTCTCCAACCGAAACAAATAAATTTTTGAAATAAAAATAGCATTTGCTTGCAAATATCCTTAAATGATTAACCTATGGAACAATAAATAATGATTTTTTAAAACAAGATAGATATAAAATAAATTTTAAAATTACATATTTAGGATTTTTTTTTACAGATAATTCAATCGTATATGAAGACCAAGGGGAACAAACAGTTATGTCTACGAAAGCAGATTGTGTGAAAGAATGAATTCGAAGTTGTTTAAGAGCTAGCATACGATTGAAATTGTAAAAATAAAAATATATGCATGAATATCACAAGTATTCATTAACATCTCTAAAAAATTCCAAAACAAAATTGATAATTTTTGATGTTGAGAAAAATAAAATTTTAAAACCGGGGTGGACCGTCTTTTCCTCAAAAATTCCTCTCCGAGCACTATTTCTTCAGCAAAAACTTCCGTCGTCTTCTTCACTGCGTTTTTCTTCTTTTTTTCTTCACCTTGTCTACGCGTGCACGGAAACCGCTTTTTCCCCAGAATGACTCTCAGGGAGAACGGATTTTCCACGCTACTGATTTAACAAACTTAGTAATCCTTAAAATACAAGAGATAGTGATCCAATCGCTTTTTTTGTGAAAAATGGACATTATACATTCTTCTTCCTCGGTCTACTTATAGAAATCATAACACCAAATAATAAAAATAGCAGGTTTAGTTATAAGATTAAATTAAATACTTATTAAAAAAAAAAAGAAAAAAAAAATGCAGAATCAAAGAGTTAATGGTTATGTAAGAGTAACGATTATTTCTAGAGTATTACACGAAGAAAAAAAAAATTCTGATGTAATTACCGTACTGCTTAGTTATGACATTTCTTGTAATAATATAAAATAAAATAAAAAAACATAAATTTTTGCATTAAAGACCAAAATTCACGATATTTAAAACATTTAGTAATTTTTCCGCTCATAACGCTTTATCAGAAATACTGTTTTTCAAAATTATCGCTCTTATTACCACATATTTAGTAAAAAAATACAAAATTGGATATTAAAATTACACGAATAATAGTTTTTATGCCATGCTCTAAGGCAGTGTTTCCCAAAGTGCGGCACGCGTACCCCCAGGGGTACGGCAACAGTTTAACGGGGGTACGCGTTCTTAACCGGTGGCCCACGCTAGATTGTTTCATCTGTAGCGCACCGGAGTAAAAACTGGTAACAAATAAATTTCATTTTTTAGTTTTTTTCCGGGAATAATAAAAATCCATAACTACCAATTGTTTTTAACGGATGCAATTTTTATATTGAATTGCTTCTTTGCCGTGAAAAAATTCCTTACAGTGAATTGTTATTGTTGAGAATAGATTAACTCCTCCCGAATATTATCTAATATTGAAATAGTTCTTCTACCAGTATTTTCTCTTTTCCGTCCCACTTTCAGGCCTGAACACCTGGCGTGAACGTGTGAAAAACAAAGCTAGCCATGAAAGTTTACGATTACGTAATTTTCTATTGGCTATTTTTTGCAGAGTTAACAGATAATAATTAGTGGTGTCAACAGCCAGTTGTGATTTTTAACATTTGTGGAAATTTTTATTGTAAAAATTACATTCATTTTTTATTAGTGGTACACAGCGTTACGAAAAATTTAAAAAGGGTACACAAAAGTCATAAGTTTGGGAAACACTGCTCTAAGATATCATAGTGAAATTACCAAATTTTATCACACTTACGAAATTTAATCACGCAGTATAAAACGATTTTTAATTTTACCAAACTCATAACCAAAGCGATTCGGTAAAAATTAGCTAGTTTTTTAGTGTTTTCAAACTCGGAAAAATTTACTATATTATGGTAATTTTGACCATAGTTTTACTCAGTGTTACTATATTCGTTTCATATTTCGTTTAATAATTTTCAAAATTTTCGTAACAAAAATAAAGAAACTAAATCAAAATTTAAGTACCATATTGCTAATTGTCATGTCTTGATAATGCAGATGATTATAAAGAGATGACTTCTTAAGACCTATCTCGGGAAACTGGTTTCTGAAAATAAATATTTTCGCTATTTAGATTCGCCACAAGATATTTTGTTTCGACCTTTTTTGTTTTGTGAGACAAAATTTATAAATATCAAGCACAATTACAAGATTCTTTGGTCCCCTACTGGAAGATATATTTTGGGGTTTGTAATTGTCTTGAAACAATTGCATAGAAACATCATTGATTTTTAATTTGTCCAGCTCATCATCAATCACAATTTTATTCATTGATTGTTTCGATTGAAGTCATTACCTTAAGTTTAAAAAAGAAAAAGTTAAAAGCTAATACTTGATTCGATTTTCAATCCGAAAATTGATCTTAAAACTAAAGTGCGATGATGACACGCAAAATGTAGCGAAAATTTTTAAACAATTGCTTTGACAAAATGCAAGTTCTTCACCACTGAAGTATTGTTTGCGTTACTTTTATTTTATTCCTGTCCCCAATTTTGTTCATCAGAATCATCAGTTTTTTACTACCTTAAACAAACATCATGCCTAGACTGAAAATCTTCTAGTTCTAAACCTCTCGCGTACGAATCTTCCACTGGTTTTGAATTAATTATGCTTTGAAGGTCAATCCACTTCCAGCAATGAATTTCAAGTTAGGCAAGGAATTTTTAATTTACTTTGTTATCTTTGTTTCTTTTGCCCATCTTCTATTAAAAATAAAAATGTCTTGGACTCTGAGCTTTCCCACACCTTTTCCTTCCAATTTTACTAAGCGCTACGAAGTGCCGCAAATCGACATGGCATAGACTCATCAAGTAGTTGAAAGTCTCTTGTTGGAATATTTTGCCATGCAGTCTCAATAGATGTCCGTAATTGCGAGAGTGTTACGGGTGTAGGATTTTGTGTATGAACTGATCTCTCGATTATTCCCATAAATGTACCATGGGATTTATGTCGGGTGATCAAAATGGCTAAATAATTAGCTGGAATTTTCCAGAATGTTCTTCAAACTAGTGGCGAACAATTAAGGGCTTCCATAAAAATTCCCTCGTTGTCTGGGCGCATGAAGTCCAGGAATGGCAGTAAGTGGTCTCCAAGTGGATGAACTTAATCATATCCACTCAATGATCAGAACAATCGGACTATAGAACCTGGTTCATTCCATGAAAAAATAGCCCACACCATTATAAAGCCACCACCAGATTGTACAGTGCCTTGTAGATAACTTGGGTCTATGGCTTCATGGTGTCTGTGTCACACTTGAAATCTCCCATCAGTTCTGACCAGCTGAAATCGCGACTCATCTGACCAAGCTACAGATTTCCAATCGCCTATGGTCCAACCAATATGGTCACGAGCCCAGTAGAGGCGCTGGACGGGATATCGTGCTCTTAGTAAAGGCATTCGAAATGGTCTTCAGCTACCATATCCCTTTGCAGCCAAATTTTGTCGCACCGTCCTAATGGACACGTCTATTTCAAGTCTTGCGGTTATTTCACGCAATGTTACTTGTTTTTTAACACTGACAATTCTATGCACACGTCGGTGGTCTTGGTCACTAAGTGCAGGCTTTCAGCTACTACGTTGTCCATGGTAGGCATGCCAGAACTTAACTTCTTTGCACACTCTTGACACTTTAGATTTAGGAATGTTGAGTCCTCTCACAATTTCCGAAATGGAATGTCTCATGCGTCTATCTCCAACTACCATTCTACGTTCAAAGTCTGTTAATTCTCTTCTTGCTATAATAATTACATTAAAAACATTCGTAGGTGAATAACTTGAAGGCAAATAAAACTCCCGCTAAAAAGCAAATAAATGTACTACCCTTATATATGTTTTGTAACCGATACTATTACCATCTGTATATTTGCTTCTATCCCATGACTCTAGTCTCCAGTGTAAATATATTTACGAAAGAGATAATACATGGGAAAAAACCAATTTAATCTGATTTTGTCACTTCTTTTTGTCAAATCCTGATTTTCTTTTTACCGATATAGTAACAAAATTATTAGCATCCATCTTGCTTGAACCATTTCACGGTAGTTAGCAAAATACACACCACATTTTTTTAACAACTCTTTAAAAAATTGAGTTTGCTAGGAGGATTATAACAAAAAAATCCTTGCATGTTTTTATTTATTCGTTTTACACGGAGGTTTTAATTATAAAAGAAGTTTAAAAAAATTATCAATAAAATGAGTCCAGGTTTGTGTTTCTGTAACTATCCATTTGAAGTTTATGGCAAAAAATGTGAAATTTTTTAGAGAAAAATCGTGTTTTTTTCTTCAAATTTTGACGCTTGGGGGCGGGGTTTAAATATTATTATAGTGTGCTGAAGCTTTTCAAGCATTAGTTTTATACCAAATGGCATCTTTTTAGGGACTGTCATGAAAGATTCGATGAAAAAACTTTTCACAATGATAATAAAAACTACCCATATGTAAATAAATAAATAAATAAACATATATATATATATATATATATATATATATATATATATATATATATATATATATATATATATATATATATATATATATATATATATATATATATATATATATATATATATATTTTTTTTTTTAAAGACACAAAAAAATCTTCAGAATCATGTTTTATTATTTAAAATGTTCAGACCAATTAAATATGGTCTGACAGAAAAAAAAAAAAAAAAAAAAAAAAAAAAAACCGTTTAAATGTCACTTTTAATTTTCTATTATTTTCTTGTGCTATATTTGCTTAATTGTGAATACATTTTTTAATTTAAATATAACAATGTGCTCTGTTAATGAATTAGAGAATAGGTGGGTAACAAACATTATTTAAAATTATTAAGAGCTTTACAGATTTTTCTTCACAAAATTTTAGATTTTTTGAAAAAAATGCATGCTACGACATGTTTAATTTTGAATAATTTGATATCAAGAAAACTTCTAAACAAATTTCAAACTTACAACAAAAATACTGAAACCCAGAAAATTAAAAATCCTATAACAGAAAATCAAAAATCCTATTTTATAAGCCGAAATTTTATACAAGCTTAAGTATTTTTCCAAGTTATTCATTCAAAGTTTTGTCTTCAAATCTGCTTTTTTTTACTTCAATTTTTTTCACTTAGCGCACAAAAATTCTTACTAATACTTGAATGTTGGTAAAGGTTTTATATATTTTCTTTTAATATTTTTTCAATAAAAATCTAAAAATATTAATGTTTTTCTATATAAAAATACTTTGTTTTTCCGTTTCTTTCGAGATAATATGGTTTTTTAAAAATAGCACATTTGTCGTCCTATTAAAAGTTGTTTCAAGTCATTTACATGATTTTTATGGCTTTTATCGAGCGTGCAAAACTCCATAGTATCTTTTTTTCGCAAAGTAAATTTTAGTTCTAAAGATGATTATATTATAAGAATTCTTTGCACTACAGCTTACTCTCGATATCTCGAACTTCATTGTTTCGAAAATTTTGTTATATCAAAGAAATAGTTTTCTCCTTCGCTTTATATATCCGTCTAATGTTAATTTGAATTCCTAAGTCGAAGAGTTTCTTCTCAAGACCTTGTTACGTTGAATTTTTTTCGAAATTGAAATTGATTTTTTTCGGAAAAATCTTAATGCAAAATTATTGTACACTAATCCTTTTCTACTTATTTATTAATTATTTTTGTCTTACTTTTAAAAATAAAATTGTTGTATTTAGACTTATAGTCAACTATCATTACATACATATTTAATAGTAGTTATTCTTATGCTTCATGACTCAACTTTTCAGAGTAATATTGTAGAATATATTTTTCTAATTTTTAGAACATATTTAGTTCTGAACTTGTTATCTCGAAAACTAGCTATCTCGAAGTTTTTTTTATCGTCCCTTCAACTTTGAGATTACGAGAGTATACTGTATTTCAAAAATGTGTTTGCATTAAATTAATGCCTGTGCTTATGTTAAACTCCTGTAAAAAAAATTCAGAATGCTAAGTTAAATTTAATATACGTTATAAAAAGAAGAAAAAAATTGCAAATTGATGCTTTCTCGATGATATCAACCCTCCCCCCCCAGACCCCTAAAAGAAAATTACACAAAAAAGAAATATATGTAATTTTTAGTTGATTGGATATCCATAACTTGAGTGACCCTGGTTTACCAAGCACTTAGATTAAACGATCCCTTCGTTCTAAGTGAGTGTCTGTAAAAATAACTTCCTTTTGAGAATGAAAATAAAACTTCTTTTTGATATTTCACAAAAGAAAGAAATTTTACTTTCATGTAGTTAAGGGGCAAGTAAAAGAGGGACGGAATTAGGTTACAGTACTAAACATCGACCTAGATTAATAAAGCGTGTCAAAACCCACACTGTTCTTCTTGCATACGGATCTGTTCTCTTTCTTTAAGTTGTGGTTTTCCCTTTGCAAGATGTTTTACAATCATTTCCTGAGGATAGTTTGCGATTTTAGTTTCTCTACATAAATTTCACTAGACAATGAGGTGAGTTTGCATTTTCTCTATTGTTATAAAAACAAATTTAAAATTTGATGTGATATTATAAACATTTTATAGATTCAATTGAAATATGTAGAGTAAAAATTGAAGCCCCTATGTCTTTCTCCTTATTTTGCTTTTTCATTCGATTTCTTTTTCATCTATTTTAATAAATGTATTTTATAATTTAGTGATTAAAATAGCGAAAATGCATTGCTATATTTTAAGGAAAAAAATCATGGATTGGATCGAAATACATAGAGTAAAAAATGATAAATATATTTTAAAAATTATATTTTAATAAATATATTTTAAATTTTAATAAATGTATTTTTATAGTAAAATTTACGAAAATGTATTGTTATATTTGAATTGAAATATTTAAAATAAAAAACGACACTCGCATGTTTTATTTTTTCTTCTTTTTTTCATATTTCGTCATTCAAGTTTTTTTTTCTTTTGAAATTTTACTAAATATATTTTAATAACAATGTTAGCGAAAGTGATATTTATTGACATTTTTTGGATTGAACTGATGGAAAACGAAGTGTTGCCAAATGTGTTGAAAATTATTGCATAGACCGAGCTTCTTTGGTAATTATTAATAATAACCGATAAATGTTATAAATTCTAAAAGATTAATCATTTTAAATAATTTAGTAATAATTAGTAATGATCGATTAACTACATTGACCGTAATGTATATACCATATCGTCGGTGGATGAGTTTTTAAATCTGGAAACAGCTCGAAATGCTTTCTAACGAAAAAGGGCTCATGAAATACGGTCGCCATTGGCGACCAACAAATTTTGCGTGGCGACTATATTTTTAGCTTTTAAATTAGGATCTGACTTTTTTTATTTTAATATTTATATAAAGAAAAATCGGTCTGAGAATAGAGTTTGAAATATTTCTCCCCTGTTTTTGACCATATTTTCAACAATCATCGGAGAAGCAAAATTTTAGTCCCATTACTATTATTCATTATTTTATATTCGCATTCTCGCGTGTTCTTCAAATTTCTGATTCTGTTATAGTATTCAGGGGATAATATTTTTACTGGCTGCTAAAAATTTTTTCTAGCTACCAACATTTTTCAAATCCTTGGAGTCCTGAGTCGCAGATCAAAACGCATATTTAGGAAAGTAGCGCGAAATGCGTGTTTACAAAATGGAGAAAATTGCGCTTTTTCAGTTTTCAACGTGGTTACTTTTCCTTTTAAACATAATCATTTGTGGTCTGGGTAGTTATGTATATTACAGATGTAACTTTTTATCATGTCTTTGTTTTGAGATTCGATAAAGTGAGTTTTGTGAGCTAAGTGAATCCAGTTTATTCACGGAAATAAACCAGGTTTTCTCCACTTATTGCGTCTCTATTATTATTGTTGTTTTTTTAGTACTGGAGTATATATTAGAGGATTTAGTATTGGGGGATCTAGTATTAGAAAGATCAATCTATCTTTCAAAAAAAGTCGAAAATGAAAATGCGTCTCATGATCAGATTTGGAGAAATAGTTCTTGATTGTTTTTAGAGTTTCAACGAATTTTTTTTAATAAGAAATGTAAAGGTATAAAATAATGCGGCTCTAAATTTTGTTGTTTAGATTGTTTTCGTTGTCCTTAAAACGAATGAGAATCTGAGTTGGATAATGTCGAAAAACTCTTTGGATTCAAATACAACTAAAACAAAGAATTTATGAATGTGGTTTATTTCTAAAAAAATTTATATGTAAAGAAAATAGTTTTTAAAAGAGGTGAATTAATTACAGAGTTATTGCAATCTTATTGTTTATAAAGCATCGATATTTCACGAACAACGAATGTTCGACTATTTGAATGAATGCTTGTGTGTTTATTACCGGTGTGTAACTTGTAGATTTTCATAAAATTTGGGGTTTTTGAGAAGGCAACTTATACACCAAGATATGCAGTATTTATTAAAGATTAAAAAGGATAGCAATGAATAATGCGAAACTATTTTTCAAATATGCCAATTGCAGAATTGTAACGGTATAAATTTTTTCTGAAGAAATCAATAGAGAATTTAAAATACATCATTTCAAATACCTCACTATTTTTAAAATTCTGATTAGGTATTTTATGTGTTTCGAAATATTATTTAGTGGATAACCGACATCAGTTTATTTTAGAAAATTAAATACGGATGATTAAAAGCATGTTCAGAATTTTTTTTCTCTGTATCTTGACCCCTTTGATGCTTGAGTTCCGTTAGGAGGAAACGAATACGTAATCCTCTTAACAAAACAAGGTAAAGATAGTAGCAGGATTTTCTAATTGGGAATTATCAAATTAACGATCTCGTGATGCTTCAATAAAATTAAATTAATTGGAACTATGTCGTGGAATTAATTTTATGAATAATTTAATTAAAAAAGTTAAAAAAATTATGAAATGTTAAAAAAATTTATAACAATCGTTTTTTAGTAGGCACTGGTCATTTAACACCTAAAAGGATATTATTGCTTTTAATAATCGTTTATGAGGATATTATCGCAAAAAAAACTTATTTGATGTTTCACTTAAATAAAAACCCTTATAAATGCATGCAAGAATGCCCGTAGTTCGAAAAATTTATCTTATTATTTAATTACTTTAACTTTATTAAATTCATAATATTATTCATATTATTACTTTACATAAATTCATAATAGTACTTTAATCAAATTCATAAGATTAAAAAAACACTTTTTTACTTTTTTATTTTCAGTTTAAAGTTTCTGAAATAATTTTTTTTAGATTATTAAGAAAAAAAAAAAAAAAACTAAATATATAAAATATACTAAAATTTTCTGGAACTTGCGCTAAAATATATATATTTAAGAGATTTTTTGACTTTTACAGTTATATAAAATTAGTCTCGTCAAAATAAATAAATTGAAAATTGAGAAATCTATATAAATCCAGAAATTGTTGTTTTAGAAATGTCCGTCGAACGATACACCTGCAATTATCAGAAATTAGTCTAATGTGGTCAGCATTTAAAAACATCAAATATTTATGCGTCATGGTGGTCAAATTAAGTTTATTTATGAAAACAATGATCAAATAATGACCTCTGAAAAGAGAAACTCCTAAGCGAAAAATTTTTCTCTCTGTTTTATTTTTTTTTTTAAATTTTAATTTACTATTTCTATTTTGTAATTTTACTTTTTAATTAAATTAAAAAATAATAATTAATAAATTTAAAAATGGACACTAAATATTTAAGATTACTAATATACTAAATATTTATTATTAAAATTATTTCTGGTGAGAAATATCTTCTTTCCAGAGTATTAGAAAAAAAAAATTCCGTTATCCTTTGAGTTCTTATGCAGAAATGCATTAAAAATGAAATAAGTAATCATACTTTTTATTATTATGTAATTCTTTTATTTAATTAAAACACATTTTCAAAGTACCGGCAGAAGAATAAAAAAATAAAGAAATCTGTAATTTTTAAAACTTATCTCTTTGATTAGAAGAATCTGTCAAGAATACTTAGCATAAAAGTTATTAATATATATTTGGTGGACCGGAAAATTATGTCGTTTCGGAGCATTAAATATTCGTTAGTCTTAAAAACCAATTCATTTTTTTCGATCTATTTCGATTCATTTTTCATTTTCGATTAGGCATTGAAATGTTATTGTTAACGAGGGTGAATACATTATTGATTAAAAATAAAATCTTGATAACAAATATCGAATGCACTGAAACGACATTACTTTCCGGTTCATCTAATATATATACAGTCCTACTTCTATTTAACGAACTTCCATTTTGCGAATTTCTCTATTTTGCGATTTTTTTTAGAGGAACCAAGAAAGGAACCTATTTCCCAAAATATTTCGCATTTTATGGGGGAAATGACCTTGAATTGATTTTCGCGGCCTCTTTTAGAGAAAGCAGTAAAATCCCTTTCCCTTTCTGTTTGCATTTCATACAGGAAACAATGCCAAAAATCAATTTACAAGTAGCATCACAAAAATTTCTAAAGCTAGTCGTAACAGTTTTGCTAAAGCTGGATTCTTAGTCAGCGCGGAGAATTTGGAAAGTGCGGAGGACGAGGATGATATTCCATTAGAAGAACTTAAGAAAATGTGGGTACTGCTAAAAGAGAATCACGAAGTTAACAATGATGTACTAAGTAATGATTTTACTTTTATTTATTCTGAAGCTGCAACTACAGAAACATTAACTGAATCGGATATTTTGGACAGTGTGAAAAATAAAAACAATGCAGCAATAAATTGTGAGGAAGATGAAGAAGATGAAGACAGAAATGATAAAGAAATCACCAAACCTTCATATGATGAAATGCTAAAATCATTTGAAACAATTCGATAGTAGATAACAATTTACAAAATAAAGGTGTATCAATTGCTATTTTAATTATGTCTAGTGTTTATGAATTTGAAATCTGTTGAAGAAGAGAATAGATTTACTCCTCCCGAAAACGAGTTAAAACTGAAATGATTTTACTACCAGGTTGTCCTCTTTATCTGCCTCGCTTTCACCCATGGTTGAAGAGCATTGACCTTGAAATTTCGACATTTCTATTTACAGTGCTACCTATCTTTACAAAGATAGCTTATTAAGTGTTTTTAGGGAAAACCAATTTGGAACGTTGGTTTCACGCTAGTTAATTGTCAATGTTTCTAATTTTTTCTTTAATTTCTGTCATTACAAAACTCATCTCCTGGAACTACTATATAAAATTGCTATATATAAGCGTTATGAAAACATGGTATTAGAATTTTGTTTAAGTATTAATCATTATAAACATACTTTTTTAAACTAAGGATTTCGTCTCAGCCTTGTTTAATTTTACAACTTAATTTTTTTTATACATTTATTTTATATGCATTTCATAAACGCCATTGAACATTTATCTATAGTGAACTGTTTTCAATATTCTTAATTTGTTTTTCTAGTCATTTTAGGTGATATTTCTTTTATCTAATACCTTATACTTTCATAATTGAATTTATTTGAAAATGAACCTTATCTGTTACAAAATAAAATTTCATAATAGAAATAGTTTTAAATTTCTTTAGTCATCCAATAAATTGGTTGTGTCTCTTTTTACTGTTAATGACCAGCAGGATACCTGAACGACCAATAACTTTGTTGAAAAATATTTTATTTATTTTATAACCGTCGTTGAATAGCTAACCCAGTTTTGGGTTTACAACTACTGATGTTCAACTCCGTGGCCTTGTAATTGTAAACCCAATCCAGAAGACAAGGAAACTCTCATATTAAGTATTGGAAAAAATCTGCCTTCATGGAGGACTTTTTGATTGAACTGATCTTTGCTTGCATGTCATTGAGAGAAAAACCATGAAAACTCCCACAGTTAGATAGACGCAAGGGGACTCTAACCCATGATCCCGCCTACCACTGAAGATAATTTACGTCAGCACTGTGGTCGGTGCTTTATATGGATTTTATAACCGTCGTTGAACAGCCGACCCAATTTTTTGGGTTTACAACAACTAATCTTCGATTCCGCAGCCTTGTAATTTTGAACCCAATTCAGAAGACAAGGGTACTTCTGGACCAAGTATTGAAAGAAATTTGCCTTCGTTCTTTTCAATGTAACTAACCCGCATTTGCGTTAAATGGTGAGGAAACCTACGAGAACCACCCACGGTTAGTCTGACGGCAAGGGGACTCTAACCCATGATCCGTCTTCCACTGAGGATATGTTATGTCAGTACTGTGGTCGGTGTGAGCCGGATGTGCAATTCGTATCAACCAACCATCGCTAGGATTTGAATCCGATTCACTTCATTGGAAGGAGAATACTCTATCCCCTGAGCCATCACGGCTCGTTTTATAGGCATTGAAGCTATTGCGCCGGTCAATCCTATGAACTACGTGCGCATGTTGTTTTAGATAACTCTTCGAGCCTTCTTTAGCTATTTTCGTCGCCAATCTTCACGTTGACATGATTTATTGCAAAAGGTAGTTAAACCGCTCACTGTCCCGATTTTTCAGCCGTAAAATTTATGCTTTTTGGGCTAATGGGTGGTTAGGTATGTTTTGTCTATGTAGAGAACTCCCCTAGACATTCGTCTGAAAAGGTAACGGTTACTATGGTTATGAGGTTTAAGCATTTCAAGCATTGGGTCATTATTTAAGACAGGTTTTGCCTCTGGTCGGTGAGAGAGAGAGAGAGTATCTGGGGAAAAAAGAAGCTCCCCCCTTTGAAATGCGCTATTTCTTATTTCCATAGCAGCAGACGATTATTTCCTCAGCTATTTCATTTTTCCATAGCTATAGCTATAGACAAACTATAGAAAACGTGTTTCTATAGTTTAACGTGTTTTTAAAGTGTTGTAATCGTAGTTTATGTGTTTTGTAGTTTATGGATTTTCTATTATCTTGATAAAGGAAATTGCATAAACTACATCTTGCTTTTTTTTGTAATTTTTTTCCTTTTGAAGGATTAATAACACTAGAAAAATTAATAACACTATGTACTGTTAAAATTATATTCCTAATTTTTTATCGTTTTTAAAACTTTCTATTGAGGCAAAATAATTTATACAGTTTAAATAATATTGTGGAAATTTAATAAATGTTTCATGGAATGGGGAAGTTTAATAAATGTAATTTAATAAAGTTAACTAGCAAATTAAAGCTTATACTGTATAGTTAGAGAACAGTGAACCTAAAATATATGGTTTAAATACAAGTTAGACTCCAACATTATCTTGTTTGCTGCCAGAATATATATTAAATATATAATTAGGTCACGTATCTGCTCTAAAACTAAAATGGGAAATAGGTCCCTTGCCAGTTGCATGTCCTAGTATTGGTTTTTAACATTTGTTGTGTTGTTCAAATAAAATAACTTTTTTAATTTCCGTATTTTACTGATATGACGTAACTAAATTATGAACACCGTTATTACACCGTCCCCACCCCTTAATTTTTTGTGTCTATTTGTTGATTTGAAAATTAAGCCAACCCCGCTAAAAATAAACTGCAGAAAATTTATATAAAAAAATGCAATTTGTAGACTGTGGTGAATTGGCCGATTCCACTACAGAAATTTTTAAGTCGAAGAACTGCAAAATGACTGCAGTTATTTTGTAGTTGTACAAGCCTCATATATTTTTAAGGAAATATGCAGAGATTTTAGATGGGCTGTCTATTGTGTGTGATTGTATTAGATGGCGGGGCTATCTATTGCTATCGAATTTATGGTAAATACTAGGCTTTTTGTGTGAAGCAGCTCGGTGGTATTTATAATAATAGTCGGGGGCATCAATTGGAAGTACAGGACTCTGAAAACTCTTCATGTGTTAAAGGAATATAAGAAATAATGAAATGAAACACCGGGATTCGAACCCCCGTTTAGTTAGTCGTGAAACTGACCTCGCTGCTACAGTATGTATCACAGCTGCAAAGATCTAAGTAGCTTTATTAGGTGAGCCTAGTTGGAGAGGTTGTTTAATCATATTAGATGAAAACAGAGAGTCAATAAACAACTTTTCTCACAGTTAACAATTTGAACACCGTCTTTTTAAGGCTATTTGAATGTTTTGGTTGAATATGGTAAAATAACAATTTAATGAATTGTTATATATCAAATAGTGTTAACAATTAAAACTATTATTTTTTTCGAGAAATTTCTGACAATGTAGATTTGCTTCTTTCGAGTTGTTCGAATTAGTTTCTGAATTCGTTATTTTTTTTAAAGACTTCAGAACGAATTTTTATAACAAGCAGTTCTATAAATCTTAAGCTTATTTATGTTCAATTTGAAAATACTATGAACTGTATTTTTTTCAAACGAAGTTGTTTGTTTAATTTAAAAAAGTTTATTTTTAAGCAATAAAAAATTTCTATGTTTTCACTTATCTAAATTTATCTAAGACAAGTTTCAAAAACAGCCTGAAATAAATTTGTGAAGTTAAGGTTTATCATTAAAGCTAAAAATCTGGGATTAAGTATCCACATTTTCAAATTCAATTATGATTTAAAATTTCAACTTTCATTAAACAATTATTTAATGATTCAATTTTGATATAAAATTGTTTGAAACCGAAACTAAACATTTATTTTGATTAGACAAAATGAATTTGATTTCGGATATGAAACAGCTCTAATTTAGCGTGAATTCGAATTAAAGAAACTTATTAAATTTAACTGCTTAAAATTTACTATAATATTTTTTTCACCATAACTTTTTTATGTTAAAAATAAATAAATAAACGATAAATTAATGAAAATAAAATTACTAAAATATTGAAATATTTAATTTCCTAATTTTATACCTGTTTTAAGTAATTTAATGGTATAAAAGTTGACGATTTATTAACGAGGAAAGAGCAAGATTAAAGAATCTGATTGCCGGAAGACTCTCACTTTTACAACATTACAAAATAACTGTAGTTTTTCAGCAGATACATCTGAAAATATACTTCTGAAACAATGACTGTATAATTAGTTCAAATTTATTGCCGTATAACCAAGGATTTAAAGTATCGTTAGTTTTCATATTTATGATTTCAAAGGGATTTCACATAAACTACAGTAATTTTGCAGACAATAGCTAAAACTTTTTTTGAAATAAACTACTTCATTCTGCTGCAAAACAACTGACATGTTTTTACTGTTAAGATTTCACAACAGAAAATTTACAATTGACCGAAGAATAACTTTTAAAATTCCTGTAGAAAAGCTGCAGCATTATACTTAGCATTTATCAGCTTTGTTTTTTGTGGTATTGATCTGGCTTCTTGGGCTTATAAGTGAATTTAAAATTGTTTTGTAGTATAATATATTTTTCTTACGTATGATTCTTTTATTTCAAATTTAAACTAAAGTTAAAAACTGAAGACATGATTTTCCTGACTTAAAATTAGCATCTATAAAAGCAAAAGTAAATTCAAGTCGAAGCAGAAATAATGTTTCGTGTTGAAGCGGGTCACAATTATTTCAGTTTCTGATTGGTTATTCGTTGCAGGCACATATCACTATGTGAAGGGGTTGTGCAGAGCGAAGTTGAAATCTTGACGGAACGTCTGTTTTCTGCTCCACTCTGCAGACTGAAGAAGACAGACAGACTGCAGAGATACAGATATGTGGCAAAAATTTAAGGTATAGAAGTGGATTGAAATTCGTTTCTTATGCGCAAAATTTAAGCTTGTAATTTATTCATAGAAATATTAATTTTTTTTTTTTAATAAAATAGTCAATTTTTTGTCAATGAAAGCCAACTATACGGCCATTAAAAAAACACGAAATTTTTATAAACCTTTCGGGATTATATTAGTAAATTTGACTGAAAAAATAAAATTAATATTTAATAATTTCAAAACTTTATCGAAACTTTAAATAAAGGCAAAAATCCTTTTTACCGTCCGGAGTTTGAAACATAAAAGTATATCTCTGGAAAAATTTAATAATTTAATTTCACAAACCCTTCTTAAATATTGAAAAACCGATATAAATATATATATGGGTGATTCTCACGAAATATGACAATTCACTGGCCCTTGCTCCAAGATCTAATACTATTATACTAAAAGAAAATTTTTAAAAAAAAATTAATAAATAGCATCGCTGTTAACATTTTAAAATGACTCTGCACTAGCAATGACTGTTTTGTATAGTTAAAAAATTTAATTGAACTTCAAAATGTCATTTTCCTGGCATGTCCCAAACAATGTTTCCAATAATAACTAGCTTCAAAACTTCCCATAAATTTTTCAATATCAAATTTTTTTTTATCTCAACCGTTGTAAGCATTTCTAGAATATAGGCAGAGGGCATTATTTACAAAAACTTCGTTTAAAATAATTTTTGCTGGCAATAATTTGTTTGTCCCAAGAAAATCTGTCATTTTCCTGGCTTCTTTTATTTAGTGGTTTATAACCAAAATAGTTAGAGCCAGCAATCAATATCTTATGTTAATAGATTGATTAGATACCCTCCTATATGAACATGTCTTGTTACATGAATAAAGAACCAATTTTCTGGTTCAAAACCTATTTCAAAAAATTTTTCAAGTTGAGTAGGTTTTTATGTTGTCATTTTCCTGGCTTCTTGAAATCATAAATAACATAAACTACATATATTTATCTTTATTTATCATAGTATATTTATCATAGTTTTATCTGAGTTATTTTAAGAAATCCTGTTGTTTTTTACAGAATATAACAGTCTTAGGTTAAAATATTAAATTAAAGTAAAGTTATATGCTATAAAATGGCGAATTTGTCATTATCCTGGCTGTCATTTTCCTGGTTTATGAATGACATGACATTGAAACAGTTACCAGAAAATTTTTTAAACTGTTGAATGTGAAGCAAATATTAACCTAATATCAAGTTTAAGTGAGATTGTTATATGACTGAATGTAATCAAAGTATTTTTTTTATTTTATGATAGATTACTACGCACAATTTTATTCTGTACCTATCAGCAACAAAAACATTTTTGATTCTTTCTACAGTGGATAAAATAATTAGTTTAAGCAATTCATGGTCCACCTAACATAAAGGCCTAGGTTTTGTTACTTACTAATAGCTTAAAATGACTGTTTTTTCAAATTTATAAGCTAATATGTCATTTTCCTGGCATTCAAGATTTGGTGAATTTCTATTTTTTTTTTTTTTTTCTCGAGCAAATGTCAATAAACTACACTGTTGTCTTTAAGGTATTAATAAGTGTAACTAAAGAAGTATACACAAAAAATTTAGATTATTTTGAACACTTTAAATTTGAAGAAATTTTTTGGTCCGAATTGTCATGTTTCGTGAGAATCACCCATATATACATACATTATATATATATTATACGGTATAAAATAAAATAAGAAAATTTGACATAATATAATTCTAAAAGCAATTTTCGCATCAGTAATATTTTCATATAAGAATATTCCTCAAACATTTTAGTGGATTTCATATATTTTTTTTAGAAATGAGTGGATTTCATTTTTTTTTCCTTGACGAAATTTGTTTGTGCTATAAGAGGGAGAAGTGCAAGGGGAAAATTTTCTGAAATAGCGGTGATGTTGACAGTAATTTTTCTTTAAAACAAAGAAATAATTTTTAAGTTTGCAATATGGTAGACTATAAGTTCGTACATCACATTCTAGTTGTATAAAAAAATTCTTCAATAAAAAAAAAAATGCTATTTTGATTTCTATTAAAATAAATCTCCATATTTTGATATTAAAATTATTCATTTTACCTTCTCAGAAACAAACTTCGATTGAAAATGAAATGAGGCGATAAAAAGTAAGAAGTATAAAATACGTTTTAATTTGAAAAGTCTGAATTGATTTGTTTAAGCTTACCTGTTGGAAAAGATTTGACTTCCTTTCGGGCAGAGTCAGGCCAGGGCTAAAGAGAAGAGAAGGGCTAGTTCACTCCGCTCTCAGAACTGAAGATACGATTTTTCTCCTCATGACGTCACTGTGTCTACAGATCTCGGAGGTTGCTAGCAAAGATATTATGATAACTTTGCATCTTTCTCTCTGTAAAAATAAGTTAGACTTTTTCTGGTTCTTAGCTTTAATACTTTACACAATATTTCCGTTCATAAACATAGTTCAAAAAATTTTTCTTGGCCATAATATTAAAATAAATACCATTTAAACTCTTCAAAATATTTTACTAGTTGTAGTAAATGAAGCTATAAATACTTTATTTTAACATTTTCAATTTTAACTCTTACTGTTACAAAGAAATAAAGCATATATCAATACTTTTTCAGCTACATATTGTTCGATAACAATAATTTGTAAAGTTTTGTTAAATTTAGAATCATGATTTTAAAATAAGCTGTTAATGGTAATTTGTTTATACTTAATCATTAGGAAACTACAACCTTAAACGCTAATTACTGAAATAAAATAATAATTTATTTTCATAATAACATTAGAAATTTTACAATTGCTTATAGATGTTTAAATTTTAGAGAATATAATTTTTAAAAAAATCATAAATATGTAGAATAACTACATTCAAAACTTATTTATCTGTTATGAAATTAGAAGAAATTTAACTATTAATAATTTTACTTTTCACTTTTCATTTAAGTTTTACTTTTCTTTGACCTTATCCATTTTTTAATCTTTTCACTTGCCTTTCTTTTTGAAGTAACGGGTCGGTTTCTGTTTAGATGGCGAATTCTTATAAAAGTTCTTAGATGACAAAATAAGCGTATTGCTGCTTTATTTACTGCAGTACCCTTCATTAAAGATTGTATTTGACCTCTTGTAAATACTTTTTTTACACTGTTTTCTAAATTATGCATTTTCTTTAAAGCTTGTTCCAATTTCAACAATTCTCTTCTTTGCTCATAATTTTTTTTCAGAATTCTTTTTCTAGATGCGTTCCACCGTTTCATACGCTGAACTGATATTTTTTTAAACTTTATTTCTTCATTATTTTTATTTTTCAAATCCTTTTCTAAAGTTTCAGTTCTCTCTTTTAGTACTTTAACTTCTGCTTCTAATTTAAAGCATTTATCAAAATTTGCTGTACTTAAAAAATTTTCATTCCTTGTATTTAAATTGCTTTTCTTTGGGCTTAGAGTTTTTAATCTGTCCAATGCACGAACCAACACTTTGCGTTTGTTCAATCTTTCTTGCCGAGAAGAAATTGTTTGGGAAGAAGAAAATGGCAAATTTACTCTTGGTATTGCAGAAGATTTTAAAATCACTCTAATCGGCAATCCAAGCAAACGATTTCTCATATCATCTTCATAATCTTCTTTCAAGAAATGCTTACTGCATATTCGTGCATGTTTTATATTTACTGGGTCATTTCGTTTGCAACGTTGAAGCCATTCTTTACATAGTTGCACATTTATTTTGGGGAAAGCATGGAAAATTATATTTTTTCCTTTTGTATTTCTATCAGAGTTTTTGCAAGTTGCAATCGCACAAACTGGCATTTCGTTAATAATTTTAAATTTTTATAATTCACTTTAAAAAACTGAGGAAATCATTATAGAAAACAACGAAAGTCTTGGAATATGTCTAAAAAAAGGAATGCTCCAATTTTAGTTAAGAGTTAGTTAGACCGAACGCTTTGTTCTTGAAGTAAAAGTTCAAGCTTTGCGCCAAAGTGTCGTCACAGGAGAAAATCGGAGGTTTGGCGCGGCGAGAGTTTCTTCAAAGGAGTGAACCAGCCCTTCTATTCTCCTTAGCCCTGGAGTCAGGCGCCAATTTTTCGTTTCCATCGTTCGTCTTTCATTAGAAATGGTCAGCATCTTCACCGCTCAAATTTGTATAGCATACTTTACATTCTATTTGATATTCTGTAGCGTGAATCAAATCATTGATTCAAATATTAATTTGAACCCACTAGATCCAAATCAGTTAATTTGGATCAGTCATTTGTATGGTGATTCAGATCACGTTCGAATCAGTGATCAGAAACCCATGATTTCACTAAAATATCTGAATTACTTGATTCAATCGCTTTGAATCTAGTCACTATTCGAATGAAATGTTTCGACTCACTGATGCGAATCAAATGTTTCGAATCACTGACTCAAATCAAATTTTTCGAATCAAAGGAATGTAAAGAAGTGATTCAAACCACTGATTCGCATCAAATGATTTTTTTGAATCAAATATCTCAATTTACTATTCGAATCAAGTAGTTTCAATCAGCGAGTGGAATCAAGTGATTCAGATCACTGATTTTATTCAACCCATTCGATCACTGATTTAAAGAAAGTGATTCAAATCAATGACTCGAATCAAGGAATTTAAATCACTGTTCAAATCAAGTAATTTAGATAAGTGATTCGTATCGATTGATTTGGATTTGTGATTCCAATTAAGTGAACTGAATCATAGATTCTGCTTGAAGTTTGATAATTTATAAACTACTTTGTCCCTCCTTGAAAATAAGGTAAAAGAGAAAAAGACAAAAAAAAAAAAAAACAAAAAAAAAAAAAAAAAAAAAAAAAAAAAATATTCACTACAATTTTAGATCTTAGCAATACTTTTAAAATTTTAATGAAAATTTTTAATACGGTTTTACGACTAAGAAACAAATGTAATATGAAAGTATAAATTTTTTTTTGATTTAGATATAGCTCTCATACTTAAAAAAAGTAATTTAAAATTTAGCTTAAGAAATTAGCTTAAAAATTAAATCAAGATTTCAAAAATTAGAGAAAGAGCTTTTAGCTTAAAACTTATGGATTTACAAGCAAAATATTTCAGCAGTTATAGGGTAATTCTAGTATAGGTGGCCATAGTTTTGAAATATCAAAATAATACTAAGAATAGAGATACAATAAACGTTTATGTATATTTTAAATTCTTATACATTTACTCAACATATTTTGAAAAAAAAAATAATGAAATATTGTAAATAATTTATGAAAAATATTGTTTTAAAAAACCTTACAAGTGGCAAATCATTGCAAGTTGCATTTCCAAGCAGTAAGAAGGTTTATGAGGAATTCCCATCGTTAACTAGGGAATCTGCATTATTGATATGAATGAAACAGGATTCAAGAGCAGCAAGATGAGCTTAATCGTAGATTGATAATCGTAGATTTATTTACCACATACCTTACCAAAGCAACCTTGGCTACATCGGGAAACTCAGACGCACTGTAAAATTTAGATTAAAGGAACTCGATATCTGGCATCAAGGTCTGTCATCAAGAATTCGATAAATTATCTGTCCATACATTGTTTTTTTATATTTTATAACCTTCGTAGAACAGTCAATTTTTCAGTTTACGGATACCAATGTTCAGCTTCGTACCTTGTAATTTTGAACCCACTCTGAAGACAAGGGGACTCGATCCAGGAGTCCTGGAGAGATTTGGAGTCCTTAGTACTGGGAGAGATTTGCCACGGTGGAGGACTTTTTGATAGAAATAACCCGTATTTACGTTACATGGAGAGGAAAACTTCGGTTCCTACCACGGTTAATCTGACGGCAAGGGGACTCTAACCCATGATTCGTCTACCACTGAGTACGTCAGCACTGTGATTAATGCAAGCCGGGTGCAGAATTCGAATCAACCAGCCATCGCCGGGATTCGAACCCGGTTCACCTTATTGGGAGGCGAAAGCTATATCCCCTGAGCCACTACGGCTTGCCATACATAGTTGGAATCTTAGGCATAAATGGGTAATTTCAATAACGACAAAATTCTTTTCACATCAGCTCAACTTCCTCATTCACGTCTGGTCACGCCGAATAAATTCATGATGTGATGTCATCCATTTGTCTAAATCTCACGTTTTTAAATTAATCTTTTTTTGAAAAGATGTTAAAAGTTAACAATTGATCTTTGCGTGAATTTGAAACTTTTGTGCATCCCCGAATTTTGTCTGAAAGGGTGATACATTCTTTAACTTAAAGAAACATTCCTTTTTTTTTTGAGAATTTTTTTTAAATTCATATTAAAAAGAAATTTTAAATACATTTTTAGGTCAATTTATTTGTATAGTTAATGTATTTCCTGCTTTGTTAAATAATTTAAAAGGATGCATTCAAAATATAATAAACTTCGGATTGCTTATTATTAACTAAGAAACCCCAGTGTATGAAAAATGGCAGGAGATGTATTGTTGGCTGACCTGATTTCATTTATTAACACCTCACTTATTTCATATTTTTCAGAGTATTTAAGAAAAATAATATTTAATTTAATCTTAAAAATGATAAGTTTAATTTATTTTTATGTGAACACTTAAAAAATTTTAATTTCCCCCCCCTCAAAATCAGCATTAATAACGCTATATTTGTCGCTAGGTATACTTTCAATAATTTAAAAGCATAGTTATATAAAATTGTCATTACAAAAATATTAAAGAAACTTAAAATAGGGCAATTTGTCTATTATTTATTTATTTATTATTATTATAATTTATATAACTTCGTAAAGGGGCATTATAAGTTTTTTGACCTCTACACTGGGTGGCAACCCAAAAAAGTTGGGTACCTATGGATTAAACTTATGACTTTTGTGTACCCTTTCTAAATTTTTCGTAACGCTGTGTACCACTAATAAAAAAAAAAAGAATGTATTTTTTGAAAATATGTTTATTTTTCTTTTTTGGTACTAATTTTTGTTAATAAGTTTATTTGCATCAGTGAGAAGGATGATATTGTTTTTGCTGTGATAATCGCTGCTGTGATAAAAAAAATTCAACAAAAGTTAAAAAATCACAACTGGCTGTTGACACCACTAATGATTAACTGTAAACTCTGCAAAAAATACCCAATAGAAAAATAGTACGTAATCGTCAATTTTCATGGCTAGCTTTGTTTTTAAATGAAATTTTTTGAAATTTTGGTTTGTTGCAAGATATTTCGCATAAGAACACGTACCTCCGCTAAACAGTTCCCGTACCCCTGGGGGTACGCGTACCACACTTTGGGAAACACTGGATTAAGTGAATGATAAAAAGCTGGACACTGGTTTTTTAAAATAAGAAAAGTGCAACGTTTACAAATTAATATTTATGCTATTAAATACTATTTTATTTGGTACTTTTTTTTTTAAATATTAAGTTTATTAATATTTTAAGTGGTTTCAGAATAAACAATAACGTCCCTAAGGAGAATTTTTAGATTGACAAATAATTTCCATTGGCAATATTTTGAGGAATTATTTTTTTAATAATTATTATCAAACATTTATTTTTACTTTACATGTGTTTCCTTTTAATAATAATACATTTTTTAATGCTTAAATTAATCATTTTTTTTTTTAATCTGAACGTTTATTATTTTTTTTTTAATACAACACATTGAGTATTATTTAACGAATAATGCCATTCTCCCTAATACTAAAAGGGTAAAATATATGAAAAAAATCTTTATAGAAAAGAAGTTCAAGAAACTATTCGGTTGCATGTCATTTATGTAAAATGTTGTTGAGTTGCAAATGATGTTAAAACATTAAGGCAATAGCTATTAATTAAAAAAAAGTAGTGAATGCAGAATCTAGATAATTTTGCTTAAAAGAATTACATTGATCTATTTATTCTGGACACTTCTCAAAATGCTTGTTTTAAAAAAAAGAATACTGCTCAAAATGTGTGTTTAAGAAAATGGACACAGCAAAAAGTGCAGAAAATACACTAGAACAATTACTAGCACACTGATCAGTACACTAAACGATAAAGTGGTTTTAAAAAAAATTTACATTTGTACAACGTCAATTTAATAATACTATTATAAATTTATAGAACCCGTGAAAACCCTGTAAAAATAATTGTTGACTTTTAGTATCTTTTTTAAAAAAGAAGAGAGTTTTTAAAAAAAAAAAAAAAAATCTACCAAGTTGTTGTTGTTGCTTATCCCTTTCCGGCCTGACGAAGTCAGACCAGATCTATGAACCCGTTGACCTGAAGAAAATCAAAGACCAAAAGAGGAGTAGAGTAAATGTCTTCCCAGAGAAGACCAAGACAGTTCAGGATGTGATCGGCGGAAGCCTAGTGTAGATGGCATTTAGGGCAAATGGGGTGGATTTTAGTTTCTTCGGAAAATAGAAAACCTTTAAGATGCCGGTAGCTAGGCGGGAGGCGACTTTACATATTGTCGACAGGCGACTTTACACATTGTCGACTCCCGAGCACCTCCCCTGGCCGCGGTTTTATTTGACAACTGCTTTTTCGCCTTATCTAGTAACCCTCACATAAAGGCAACCCTATGCACGCCTCAATACAGTACTCGCGAAATTCGTAAACGAATCTTCACGCTCATGGATATTTTTAAAAGTTGCTTGTTGAATAAAGTGAAGATTTTATCCTCGTTTAAGACTAGAAAAATTCAAATAACGAAAAAAAATACTTCGTCCTTCTATAAAGAAAGAGGAAGAAAAATTTACGTACACACAATTATTTCAGTTAATTACATAAATATTTCGGTTAAAATAAAATTTCAAATAGAAACTATTCCTGTAAATTAAATAAAAATTTGGAGTAATAAAATATTTATATCTTCAGAATAATCAATTTCTTTTGAATACCTAAATTAATAATCTAAGTTTAAAAAAATAATCCCCTATATAAATCATCACATTATTAAATGTTCATATTTTTAAAGAAAAAAGTATCAAAATTTTTTTTACGCAGTTTGAAAAATAATTATTTTTATTTCCTTCATTTTTACCAGGTTTTTTCAATTATTTCTATTTTAGAAAAAATATGCATTCTTCAAAATGCTTACAATATCTTGAAAACAAATTTCTTATATTTTATACTGAACAACTTTTGATATATATACAAAATATTTTCATTAAATTTGTTCAAATATTTTCTGTAAAATGCGTGCTTGTATTATGAAAACAAGGGGGAAAAATATTTTTAGTAAAGCCATGACATAAAGAAACAAATTTATGACATATTCACTACTATTTTCGTATAGTGAATTAATTTTTTATAACATCAAATCATATTTATTAAAACTTAAAATTGTGGCTGCTTAACCTTTTTTAATGTTTCTTAAATTTGTCAGGGAAAATTCCGATATTTTCCATTATTCTTGCTTCTATCACTATTATTTGTGTATATCTGAAATTACTCAACTGCTTTTTAATTGTTTCCTAATTAATTTTATCATATATTTTGTTATATATATATTTATCCTTTCATTCTATGCTTCATTAATTTTATAACTTATCCATCTTGTAACTTTTTATAACAACTTTAGCTTATTAGATTCTGTAACTCAACAATTGGTCTATATGTTTTATAATTTTTTTTTATTCAATTTTCGGGCTTCAAAATAAGATATGGAAAAAATACTATGAAAATTATTACATTTATTGTCACTCTAAAATGATGCTTTTTTTTCCTCCTAAGTACGAAAACACATTTACTAACTTAAGTTAACGTAATTTAACACAATTCATCTATTTTAATAAGAACGATTCAGAGAAAAGCAGGATCAGAAAAAGTGAGATATGTATTTTAATTTATATTTTGCTTCAAAAATGAGACGAGACACAGAAAACTTTTCTGTTATTAATTAATAGTATTCATTAGTCTTTAAAATTTCAAAAGAATTTTTTAGTTGCTCGAATCATATAATAGTCTCATTTGTAACAACTTGTTTTTTAATTTCTTTTACATAATAGCTTTCATTGTTTGTAATTTGCTTTAAAAGTTCAAACATTTATTCTTAGATTGTCATGCATTCTGTGGGTCTGGAAACTGTATGATCTATTTTATTTTATCTGTCCCTTGCAGAATGGTAATAATTGTTTCTTATTTGGTAATAAAAATCTTACTTTTGCTGAGATAACTGATCGCAGGAGTTTTGTTTTATTATCATAGCATCGATTAATTGTTTTAGAGAAAAGTGTAAGTCCTCAGCCTTTCAACCCAATAGCTTTAAAACTACTTTCTTTATTTAAAGTAAATTGTTAAATTTAAAAATTGTTAAGATTCTCTTATTTGACTCAATATCTTGTCTATAATGAATCAGAAATAAATAAACAGATTGTTCTTAAATTGTTATACAGTTATGATATGAGAATGCCAAAGTTGATGCTTACTGTTTATATTATATTTTTATTTTACAAATCATAAAAAGTTTTCTTTAATCAAAATTTTGTTCACCTCATAAATATTCTTTAACTGCTGCAAATTTTTAAGTCTTGTCGACCAAAACTGTGAAATTGGCTAATATGTATAAAGGAATTATCGTTTGGGACATAACATTTACAAAAAAGTGTCAAATCTAAGTACGGTTATTTGGACGCAAATATTCTTGGCACAAATACTGCAAATGGGAATCATTACATCAAATTTAATCATAGATATCAGTGTCAGAAAAGTAAAAAAGAATAAATTTATATAAAATACTGACAGCAACAATCTCCTCATCATTACACACATATAAAAAGAAAATGCTTAAAACTCATAAATAGTGTATTTACTTAAATTAAAGGTTTTAAAAACTTAACAATAAGGTACAAAACCCTGCTGCATTATTGAATATTGCGTCCACATACTTGGTAAAGACACCATAAATTATTTGAAATAAATTTATAAAAATAATTAAAAAGCTATATCCTTCTCATATATCCTACACCCACAACAAAGCTTTATCCTAAAAAGGAAACAAAAACTAAGAAATAAATAGGTGTTTCAGAAAGTACGAATAAAAAGAGACTGATAATACACAAAAACTTTTAAAGTAGCTGAATTTATTCATACCTCATGTTCACTCATGCGTTTTTTAAATCGTATGTTGCAAGTGAAACATGCGCGAATTAGTATTCGAAGATTTTCGCGAGAAAATTTGAAACCCGACTTGGCGAATGTAACATTGGCGAATTTCAAAATAAGGTGCCAAAGAAGTGCCTGGGAGTCGACAATGTGTAAATTCGCAGGCGGGAGATAGTGGTGCAGATTCTTCATTCAAGGGGAAGAGTCAAAGAAGCTCCAGGCTTTTTTCCCTTGTACCAATGGTGGGTGGGGGGAATCAGCCCACCATTGGTACAAGGGAAAAAAGCTTGGAGCTTCTTTAATTCTTCCCTTTGAAAGAAGAATCTGCACCACCATCTCCCGCCTAGCTACCGGCCATCTTAAAGGTTTTCTATATCTACCAAGTGATTTAGGCAAATGGACAACATTCCATTACGAATTTATTCGGGTCCATTAGTTTAATATTTTCTTTTTATTTTGAAAAAAAAGAACACTTTTCTAAAAGAAAAAAATGGAATCAAATGCATTGTCAATTTTTTTAAACACGGATCTCGAGCTATGTCTAGAATAAAAAGTTTACCGACGATCAGCTTTTAAGTTAAGAAAGATTTATATATATATATATATATATATATATATATATATATATATATATATATATATATATATATATATATATATATATATATATATATATATATATATTAAAAGTTATTAAATTTTTAAAAAATCACCAACTAAGCGATATTTTTCCTCCTGGATGAAAATATAAAAATCATTGCCTTATTACCGCTTTCTGCAAACTTTTATGACCCCAGATAAAGCAGTATTGAAGTAAGTTTCTAAATATTAAAAAAAAATAATAATAAATTAGATCACAAGCGCTTTATTGACGTTTTGCTCTATTTTCAGGATAAACATAGAGCGCGCTGGTTAAAGATTTTCTTAACTTGATCTAACAGTTATGAGTTATTGTTGCAAACTCACATCAGTAATGAAAATAGTGTATTGTTTGCAAAAAAGCATAATTTCATACTACTATAGAACATTCAAAAAACAGATTTTTTTCCTGCATTGGAATGACACACACCAACGTAGCAGACAACCTCCTGTAGCGTTTCCGGATAGCAAACTTTTGTTTATAAGTAATTTTCTGTCTCTCATATTGACCACTCATATTGGCACTGTATGTAATAGTGGACTTTCTAGATTAAACAAAATAAATTTATTCCAAAAATTCATTGGATTTTCGCTTTTTTTTACAAATGATAAAAAGTTTATCATGACTGTGAGCAAAAAGAGAATAGTTCTATCCTCATTAGAAGTTAAAATAATTAAATTTTATTTATTTAAATGTAAAAATGAACTGTCTTTAAAAATGATTTTTTGTAATTTTTTGAAGTTACCTAAGAAATAAAGAAACCTAGGAGAAGTCCTTGTAATATTTGACTTATTTATATTTTATCCTAATTGAAAGTTTGTTCATTTTCAGAGTTACGATTTTACTTTTTACGCTATACCTTGTGACTCATGGACAGTTAGTAGAAGACAGACAACGTAAGTACTTTATATCATTAAAATAATATTTTGTTTTAAAAAGTTGACACGAATTTATGTATCATGCATTAATAAATTTAGTATACACTAATGCACAGTTAAAGGAACACAAAATATTTATTACTATCATTTAAACATGAATTATTTTTCAAAGGATTAAAAAAAGATATGCAAGTGTAATGCGACTGTAGTCTGTACCATGAAAAAATAATACAAAAGAAGGGTTTAAATCACTTACGATCCAAAAGAAAAAACAAAGAAAAAACAGTTTGAAGGAAAATAGTACAAACTAATAATTTATATTTAAAAGAAAAAAATAATAAAATGAAAAGGATATTTGGAAGTTTAATAAGATGTACCTCAGGTATGCTACTCAACGCCATATGCACTATGAGAGCGTGAACTAGTTGTATCCTCGAGAATTACGGTGAACTCTTTTCAATTCTAGTTAGCAAGGACGGCTGCTGTTTGCTTAAAATCTCTGAGCTGTATATTTTCACTTTCAAGAAAATCGTCGATCAAGATCAAACGGTGTCATCCATGAATATGAATCTAAGACTGTCCTCATCTCTAACCAACGAAGAGAAAAGAATTCGATGACAGAATTCATCTGCAAAAAATAATAACCTTATTTAGCTGTGTTCGGAAATATATTTGATTACTACGCTGTATTGGAGTTTTACTTTTAAGAAGTTAAAAGAAAATACAGTATTTCAAACAGCCATTCTCAAAAGGAGTTTTCCTCTTTTCATGGCAGTTAATGAAAAATTAGATGGTTTTGATTTCTGATATTTCAGAGTGACAACGATTCTGATTTTGCAGTTACATAAATAGTGATAGCTTGTCTTCATGTTTACTATAGTGATACTTTTAAAAAGCGCATTAATTAATTAAAAATTTGATAGGATATCAGTGTTTTTCGAAATAAAATAAAGTGGTGATTGATCTGAGGAATGGAAGTGATATTAACCGCTTCCCTGATTATCCCGAGTTAACTCGGGTACGTATATATTGCAAATATTTATCATCCCGAGAAAACTCGGGCTTAGCAGAATTAGCCAGTACATTTTGTTTTATCACGTTTTTACTCGGTCAGATGCAAAGAAAAAAAAATCTGCTGTAAAACTCCCAAAGTGCTTTAATTTGGGAATTTTGCTGTTGGACTGTGGAACTGCACACTTGTTTTGTGCGATTGAATATACGATGATTGCTGAATTTACATAGCAATAAGAGTTTAAAAAAAATGGCGCATTCCTTCACTGACGTTTGAAAAGTATCATTTTGAGTTGCGTGTGTTGTCCCTTGTTTTGAGAACTATTACAAAGACTAATATTTAACTTTTTTCATTTGTCCGAGATAACTCGGGATAGTAAACTGATTTTAAATTAAATGTTCCTTAAACATAAAAAAAATTAAAATTTCAACTTAAAACTTGCACATTATGTTTTAGTTTCTTGAATTTATTAATAAAATAAAAAAATATATTGATTTAAGTAGTACATGTAGTCCTTTGTTTTTTTAAGATCATTATCTGTTATCTATGGAAAGGTATATAAAAATGACAGTTAAAACATCTACTAAACGTATTCATGTAATCACACAGTATCTCTTAATGTTAAAAGCAGTATGAATAAAAACAGTTTAAAGAAGCAACATAAAAAGCTTCTTTGGGACCATAAAAATCTTGTTTTTTTTTTAACTTACTTCTTAACAAACTAGTGTTTCGTCTCGTAACTGCATATTAAAGTGTAATTCAGTTTTGCCAATTTTCTAAAACTAATAGAGAAATTTTAAGAAATGAACAACAGAAATGTTCTATTTGTCTTCGCAATCCCTACTCTCCTCTATATTTTGATTTGTTTATGGAATTCCAAACAATTTAATTTTTCTCTAAGGAATCGAGATGTTCGTACTTCAGTTCTAAAGATTCAGCTATGTTAATTGCCTTATTAACTGTTTCGTGTTTTTTTAAATACAAATAAGATTAAAAATTTTGAAATTTTTTATAATTAATTTCAAATTTACATGCATTATCAAGTTAAAATATACAAGAAAATGTTTATAAAAGGTTTTTTTTTCACTATAGAATTGATAATAACGAGATTATAGGAAAATTGAAATTTAAGAATGAACAATAATCATATAAAAGCAAAATTTTGAAATTTAATCTTTGCTGAATTATGATTGAATTCATGTAATACTAAGGTTAAACGTATATACTAATGAAAATATGAAAAATACTTACAAAACATTTATTAAAAATGAAGTTTAGTATGATAAACTTCGAAAAAAGGCCTTGCGGCAGTCCTACATTGCTATATTTTCATCGAATTCGTTCTTCTTACCATAAATTCTTTGCTAGGAATGTAAGTTATATCACTCGCGAAACGCTTTACTCTTTGTAATTTGCAAAGAACGCACAAAATGCTGCAAATCATGCTTGTATAGTTCACAGGAATTTGGACAACTATCTGTTGACTTTGCCATCTGTTGACTTAGATCAGAATAAACACAAACATCACAGAAGAGTCAAAATGAAACCATTAACGGCAAAGAAAAAATCACGGGTTACTCAAATTTTGCTACTTGCATCAATTGCAACCACTAAATCATATTAAAAATCAAAATAACGCGTTTTGAGCTAAAAAGTTTATTTTAGCACACGGTATAAGCAAAAGGTTTAACTTCGAGCTTAAGATACTTAAATTGCGGCTTTTTAAATTTTTTCTTGGAGAAATAATTTCAAAAAGCAGCTGTATTCTTTTTAAAAAAAATTCAAATATTTTGTGATTCGAAGATGCTACCCCTTTTTTTCCCAAAAAACAACATAAAAAAAAATTCTTTTTTTTAAATTTTAGTCTTATCTCCAGTAAATTACTGCAGAACTCCTGATGGACTTGCTGGAGAATGTGGAGAAATATCAAGATGTCTATATTTATTATTCGATATGGTCAAATTACGACGATCAGTTTGCTTTAGAAATTTCTTTATGGTAGGAATATGCTGCCCAGGGTTTTCGGTAAGTTTACATTATTCACAACAATTTTACAGGATTTGATAAACAAAAAAAATAAAAAAAATAATAATAATAATTCATCAATTAAAAGAAGTTAATAATTATATTTAAAGTAGAGTTGGAAATTTGTTTCGATATGAGACTCAGAGGATTAGCAGAGTGCAACCAAACCTGTTGTTTCTAAAGACACTTGGAAAAGCCAAGCTCACCAGCCATTAGCATTAGCCATTACTGCAATTTAAATATCAGTTATGATTTAATAATTAAAAAAAATATTATAATAAGTATAATGATTTTCAAGTTATTAATGTTTGTAAGATTAAAAAAAATGTCTTTAGAAAAGCAAGTGACAATCAACGAGATTCAAACTTCTACTAACATCGAATCTCATACTGAAGTAAATTTTTCCGCGGAAGGAAAAAAAAAACTGCCATAATTGTAACATTTCGAACTTATTACGATCGATGGTTAATTTCAACCTGACCCCAATCACAAAGACCGTAAAGTGGGGTTTCTTTGGGACACTTTTTCTTTTTTTTGATATTTCGTTTAAAATGCAATGTAGAACTCTACGTAGTTTACAATTTCTGCACAACTCCTTTTTAATGTTGTAAATAAAAGTTTTTGCTAACAAACAAGAAATTTAAAAAAAAAAAAAAACTGTTTCCGTATGACCACCTTGTGTTGGTTAACTCTGGGACACCTAATTTATAACCATAAAATTCACTTCAGCATTATTCTGGCACACAGTAAATCTTCTTGGCATTGAATACAGACACAAAATTCTTATTATATATATTTTAATAGTTTCGTAGTTTTTTAAATTTTTTTTAAGGGGAAATAAAAAAGAAAAAGAAAAATCCGAAATAAAAGTATTAATATATTAGAAAATGTGAATGTTTCATAGTAAAACCCACTAGGCAACCCCCTTTTACGGTCTTTTAATGGTAATGGCGGACATTAGGAAAGAAAGAGAGAAATTAGAGAAAGAAAAAACTTGGCAGTATGTTTGTATCCAAACACTCCGTGACTATTGAATGTAATACTAGTCTTTAACGAAGAGGTGCAAATGTTTCGTATCTCTAATTAACAGTTATAAAATAATTTCGGGTTGGAAATACAAAACTATGATTAAATTTTTACCTGCAGTCGCTTTTAATTCATGTTGGTAGTTTATTACTTAATAAAATAAATTGCTTCACATCATAAGACATTATTCCCAACAGGTGGGTGACCATTTTGATCAAACTGAGAAGGGAGCGATGGTGCGCGTTATCGATCCTCCTTAAACAGTTTTACCATTGAGTGCTCAACTTCGCCAGCAGGTCGTCTGGCTACGAAAGTGAGGATCATTTTCAGGGATATTACTAGACAGTCACTAATAGCCCATTGTGCAGCTCTAGTGCAACACTAATAAAGTACTGTTACTACTATTCACGTATTTGATACATTATTTGATTAATTATAATTTTGAGCAAGGTAATTGGAATTATATTATACTTGAACAAATACTCTTGAATAGATATAAGGCTTTCAATCAAGTAAGATAAATTGGTTTTTTATCTATAATTAATATTTTGAAATTGTTAAATGGCGGAAAAATACTTTTGCCCTTCATTTCTTAAAAATACTTCATATATTTTTATTAATATTTAAAACAGTTCAGGAGTCAAATCACACAAGTCAGGGGTCAGGTTTGGCCCGCAGGGGAATCGTGTCTTTACGATCAGTTCACTGCGGGATACAAAATTCCTTAAAAGGTTCAGTATAGTAATAGGAGACAAAATGGCGACAAGAATATAAACTTTTTAAAAGTTTTTCTTTGTATTTCGAAGCAACTTTTAAAAATTAACGAACATTGTTAGAAGAAAATTTTTAATTGTTCCTTACACATCGAAGTTTATCAAAGAGAATTCATGAAAGTTACTCAATAATAATGGTCAACTTTTTTTTTCTAACAGTATTCTCAGTCAAAAAAAAATTATTAATGTGTAATTATAAGTTATTTGAGAATGTTTTTCATTGCATAGTGATATTTATTCAAATTGTTTTTATTTTGCTTCATTTTTCAAAGTCTACCACCACATCTATTGCAAATGTTACTACTACTCCGGAAACGACAACAGAAACTCCAGAATCCACAACAGAAGTAACCACTACAACTTCTACAAAACCACCAACCACAAAACGAGCTACTCTTAAAACAACTATATCAACAGCAATTCCGGTAAAAAGATTCCATTCGAAGTCCACAAAGAAACCAATTTCAACTTCAACAACGACTATAAAGAATGTAGAAGTTTTTACCACAACAACCACTACTCCTTTAGAATCTTTGGCATCTGAAGCATCCATACAAAACTTCACTTATTCATCAGCTTTCAGTAAGTTGAGCTTCATTATTCATATTATTCACTTAAAAATGAAGCAAGTTGTGGAATCAAGTTTTTTTTGGTTTCTGATACATGGATTAATTCTTGAGTTTATGACACAAAATTTAGAGTAGCGTAAATAATACCGGGCCATTAAGATCTCCCTCCCCCGAAGAAACTCCTTGAATCTAGCTCAAGTTTTTTAATTTGAATGATTAAATAGTCCTTTCTAGTAAAAAGAAGAAAAAAAGTAAACAAAACTATATTTTGGTAGGTATATTAAGTTATCGTTGTATGCTAAAAAGGGTATATATAGAAATAACGAAGGAGAAATTTTTTTTTCTTGCTGAAAAATATATTTAAAGCTAAAAATTTATACAGGGTGATTCATAAAAGATGGGCAAAATTTTAGGAAGTGATAGTACACACCCAAGCAAACAATTTTTATCAAAGAATGCATGGTCGAAAACAAAACGCAAAGGTGTTGGCGCATTTGGAAAGTTGTTCATGCAAACGTGAAAGCTCCATTCCTGTTGTGAGTTAACGCGCTGCGAGTTATTTGCATGTTGTGGGAGGAAAAAGATCTCGTATACAAATTTTGGTCACGATTCATACATAAAAGCTGCTGATTCGAGAGTGCATTATCAATCGCGGTAGTAGAGCATCTGAAGATATTGCCCTTCTCCAATGAGGAAAAAGCCGATATGCATGTTGTTTATCCATTTGGTTCCAGCAGAACACAGCGCAAGCTTATTAAGTACGAGAAGTGCGAAACTATCTGGACGTAACCTTTTCAAACCAATGGATTGGGTGAGGTGGTTCTATAGCTTGGCCACCGTGCTCGCCAGATCTTTCATGTCTAGATTTCTTTTTATGGTGACAGCTGAAGGCTCTTATGTATGAGACTCACATTGAATCTGCAGAAGAACTTGTCGCCAAGCTTTCGGCCGCTGCAGGGGAAGTTCGCGACATGACTGGTGTGTTTCAGAATGTTCACCAATCTTTTCTTTGCCGTTGTACTGCGTGCATAGTCGCTGCCGGCATTGTTTTGGACACTTATTGTAATCACACGCCATTAAATTTGCTTTTAGAACTTAATTTCATCGTTGTTTGTGTGTTTTTGCCTCATATAAGAACGTAACTTTTGACGCCCTCTAACGGTTTTGTGTTTTGTTTTTGACCATGCATTCTTTGGTAAAATTTTTTTGCTTGGGTGTGTACTATCATTTCCTAAAATTTTGCCCATCTTTTATGAATCACCCCGTATAATGAGCCTCCTACATTGAAAAAAGGCAGTGCAAAGATTGTACTTAAGGGCGTTCTATATTCTTTATAACAGGGGATGAAAAATCAAAGAAAGTAAGAAACATACCCGTTATAATGAAACCGGGACATAGTGAACAATCGGTTGTAGTGAGCCGCGATGGCTCAGGAGATAGAGCGTTCGCCTTCCAATGAGGCGAACCGGGTTCGAATCCCAGTCGATACGAATTCCGCATCCGGCTTGCACTGACCACAGTGCTGACGTGAAATATCCTCAGTGGTAGACGGATCATGGGTTAGAGTCCCCTTGCCGTCAGGCTAACCGTGGGAGGTTCTCGTGGTCTTCCTCTCCATGTAACGCAAATGCGGGTTAGCTCCATCAAAAAGTCCTCCACGAAGACAAATTTCTCCCAATACTCGATCCAGGAGTTCCCTTGTCTTCTGGATTGGGTTCAAAATTACAAGGCTACGGAGTTGAACATTAGTAGCCGTAAACCCATTAAGTTGGGTCGGCTGTTCAACGACGGTTATAAAATAAAATAAAATCGGTTGTAGTGAACGTTTTTAGTTGTCCCGTCCAAACTTAGTGAACTACTAAGAAATTTGTTGTTCGTTTATAGAAGACTTAGATTTCCTTTTTGCAGGCATTTAAATGTTATAAAATTTGATTTGATTCGATGTAATAAGTTCAAAAGTTAATCAAAAAATGAATTCATACACTTAATAAAGGAGAGATTCAAACTATGTTATAATGCATGTTGTTTCTAAAACAGGCACATGAGAGTGAATCGGTAGCATCTAATTTCGAAGTTTTAAATGCTATTTTCTTCAAAAATTACGGAATTAGATAAGATAAACATTTATAAATCTTCCAAAAAGTGGCGAAATTTGACAACGGATAAAGAAGACAAGCGGAAAAAACATTGGTTATAAGGAGAGCATTATTTTGTTATATGAGGAATATTTTAAATTGTATTCGAAGTACAGATTGAAAATTGTTTGGAAGAATTTCACTGTAAGGAAATTTCGTTGTAGAGGGGTGTGACATATTTAGATAGCTAATGATTTATAAAGAAAGCTATGAATTGTTGCTATCTCCAACAATGCTTCTGCAATACGCTAAAATACGATTCCCTACAAAATTATGAAAAAGTTAAATTTTTTTCTGAGCATAAAAGAACTAGATTAAAAACTCATATCTTGCGCAGTTTTAAACGATTTTTTTAAAATTTTAAATCAATAATTTTGTAATTAATCTTAAATTTCTCCAAAAATTTTGTTTAATTGCATTGATTATTTATGAAGTTATAGCAAAAAAATGCAAGGCGAAAAAATGACTTTTTTATAAAAATGTACATTTCTCCAAAAATATTTACTCTAGGTTCACGAAACTTATTTCGTTATTAAAAATAACAACCCAAGTAATCCATACATATTATGTTTTTTGCTTAATTTTCTGGCATAGGGTGTTAGAAAATACTTGTTTTCTTTCGTAACTTATTGTAGTTCTTTCAAACCTCTAAAAGCTTTGAAACTCATTGCTTAGCATGAAAATTTGCATGAACTAAACACCTCTTAAGTTACAAAACAATCCTTTAATTATTTCTTGAGAAGTTTACAAAATGTGTCAATAACTGAAAGTACCTCTTCCATTATTGTGAGGTAGTATGCCTTACTGACTTTTGAGGTTGAATTCACTTTTTTAACTAAAGGTTTCTTTTCTCCTTACAAATAGTATTAATGTGAATTATTTAATTTTTTATTTTAATGTGATCTTCCAATTATTGGAAACCTTTTACTATTTAAATCATTGTCATTATTTTACCTTTCAGAGAAATAACAAAAGACTAAATAATAATAGTTTAAATAATAATATTTAGAAAAAAGCTTATAATGATGAAAAAGTTAGATGTTTCATTAATTAATTTTATTATATATTTTGTTTTATCTAAATGACGATTATCAGTAGGTAAAGATGTAACTAGTATATTAATTGGCTTTCTTTAAAAGGGTGAACAACCTTAAAGTCTACAAAGAGAATTTTTCAAACCGGGTCCTAAAATAAATAATATTAGAAACGACTAAATTAAATTGTCGAAATTGTTGAAAGTTAAATTAATTGTAACTTTCATAGTCGAATTTTTAAAATCGCAGGGGTCGAAAAACAAATATCTGTTTTTCAATCAAATCCAAATAATGCCTGCAGCTTCACTTTCACTTGATTTATGGTGAATGGCAGCGACACGGTGGTTAAGGGGCTTAGAGCGCTCGCCACCGAATGAGATGACTCAGGTTTAAATCCCAGCGACGGCTGGCTAATGTAAATTCTGCTCCTGGTCCGTGTCAACTACAGTTCTGACGTAAAATATCTTCAGTAGTAGACGGTAAAATCCCTTCACCATTGGGTTAAGCCAGGGAAGATTTCGTGATTTTTTCTCTCCATGTAACGCAAATGTGGGTTAATCCCACCCAAAACTCCTCAACAAATACTAGTTTGGTCTAATGCTTGATCCAGGGGTGGCTTTTTCTTTTTGATTGGGTTCAAAATTACGAGACTAAAGAGATGAAAGTAGATAATCGTAAATTCAAAAGTAGGATGGCTTTTCAACGCAGGTTATAAAATAAAATGACAGTAGTTTTCATTAAAAAAAATTTAAGGTTCTGGTTTCCACCTCTTACTTGGCATTGTCCAACTCTCCTTTATAACATTACTCACTTTAGGTGGATTTCTGCAAATCCACCTTTGCAGATTCACTGCGAAGTGGTGAATTTGTGAGCCACTCTATCCCTCACAATTCACTACATTGACTCTCCTTGGCCAAATTACTAATTATCAGGTGATACTATACAGGTTTATTGTTCTTACGTAGCTGAAACCGGTTTGCACTTGTTTACGTTAGTGCATCAACTGGTTAACATTGCAATGAAATACTTTAAAAATAAATACAAATAGGAGGTATATGAAAAATCTCCTGAATAAAAACCTATTCAATGTATATTTAAGTATAAAAGCAATGTATATAAACTCGTGCAAAACATGTAATTATTAAAAAACTACAGTGCGTCGATTAATTTGGTCTAATTATTATAATATAATAATATAATACCTGATATAATAAATATTCTATATTTATATTACATGACGTCTAATTTAACCAATTGATACACGAACGTGAAGCAAGTACAAACCGGTTTTAGTCTCGTAAATACAATAAAGCTGTATAGTATCACCTGATAATTAAGATTATCAGGTGATACTATACAGCTTTATTGTATTAAGACTTTACATAGACTGATAATTAAGACTTTACATAGAATCTTATAGTGCGTCTAATTGAAAACTCAGCAGACACAGCAGCGTCAGGAGACCAAATAATTCACGCACTCTTCTTTATGATATGTCTAAAATAAAAACTCCTGTATCCATTCGTCTGGTCCCTTCGTGGTGACTATGGTAACAAGGTATAACTATTTTAAGAAGGGGTGTGGGGTCATTGTTTATGATAGGTTTTGGCTCGGATCACAGAGAGAAAGGGAATCTTTCTTCAATCAATTGTGTTAGCCCAGAGTGAAAAGAAGCTACCCTTCCTGAAATGCGATATTCTTGTTTCCATAGCAGCAGACGGTTTCAGACTTTTGGCGGGGGGAGTTCTTACAGTTAACAAACTATACAAGTGCCAGAGTCTCGCACGATTTAGATGACAACAATCGAATCGACAAACATAATAGACTTACAAGCATCGAAACAGCGCTCCCAAAGTTGCAGGCCAGCGGTTGTCCGACATCCGCAAACAAAGTGCACCGAAGTGCACGAAAACACATTAAAGTTTTACGAAAACTTGCAACTTCAAACATAAAAAATTGTGTAGAGTTTAAAGGATGGACGATTAAGCGTTCTTATCTACACAGAAGCTGCACAGAATGACATCTTTGTATTACTGAAATGGCTCGTTTAAACGCTAGGAAGTGTTTGCTCAGTAACGAGTGGTTGACCCGTCGTTGACTTCCGTATGGTTGATTCTAATTCGTCCCATCCCGATTAGCGCACTTAGATTGCAGTATAATATCGAATCATTTAATTAACGTTAAGTTTTTATCAAATTTAATTAGTTATTTGGAAATAAACAATTTGTCAGTTTTTTCAAACGCAAAATATTTCGATAAAGTTAATAGCATTATTGAGAGAATAAGCAAAAATGTTTCAAAATACGGTTCTCACTTAATTTTTTTTTAATTTTAAAGAAGATAATGAAATTCAAAATATTTTTTCGTTTGAAAAAAATCACCACAAGAAAAAATAAATTAAATGGCATCCCAAGTAATCCAGAGCAGTACTGAAAATTGGAAAATTCTCCGCACATTATTCCCCAAATATTTTTTTTAAAACATAATAACGCCTGAAATTTCATGCAAATGTCGTTATGCGATATTCTACTAATGTGAAAAAAATAATTCTATTATTTTCAATATTATACCTCTTTAAATGTCAGAGTTTTTTAAATACCACGCAAATGTCCTTATTCGAAATGACCAATACCTTCTAGTGGCATTCTTCCAATGTTATATATATATATATATATATATATATATATATATATATATATATATATATATATATATATATATAATTTTGAAGTGCAAAATAGTTTGCATCTGTCAGACGTTTCGAAATATTAGAAAAATGTTTAGGTAATATTATCTGTAGCGACACGAGAAGATTTAACGTAGGCTGTTGGTTTGAATTAATCAGTGCGAGTCTATTTTTCATTTTATTACTGACTTAATCGAACGACTACAAATTCACTGAAGGGAAAAATTAAAAAACCCTTTACTCCCATCTAAGATGCGCACACCGCGCCTCCTTTTGAGAGATCAAAATTCTTTGTTTAATGGAAGGAGATGCAACATTATCTTAATAGAGAAAAGGTCAGACATAAGAGATTGACCCAACAAGTGGTTTGAAGACTTGTTCCTCTCACGCTTAATTAGTATTTCTGATTCATGCAATGTAATTCATGCATTCTGGTTCAGGCTGGGCATGTAAGAGTAAAGACAAATGCCTTAACAGAATTCGTACACGTACCAGGCATGTTGGGTTGCATAATTTTCGCTCGCTTATTTATGTACCTACCAGAGAAAACAAATTTTTTTTCTTATATAAGAATAATAACGCGTCGTATTTCTTTTGCTCTTGAAATATAAAAAGTAAAACAAAAGTTTGGTTTTGAAAAAAAAAAGATAAAATTTGAATACTGCTTTTCTCATATTAACTTTATATGTTTTAGCATCTAGATAAAAAGACATTATAACGTTTGATTAATTTTTTCAAAGCATGTGGAAGCTCTGGAAGAGATGGGCGTATTGTTGGAGGATATGAAGCTAATCCAGGACAATGGCCTTGGATGGTAGGTAATTATAAGAGATTTAAAAATAAAGTTGGTTTAGAAATATATCTTTAACCTTTTGAGGGATCGGCCAAAGGACCTCTCCCCCCCCCCCCATATCCGCCTTTTTCGAGAGTACATTCACGCATGGGACTAGGCAATTTATTTCCTTCAGCCTAAATTCACACAAATATGCTGAAATTTACCTTAACATTGATAATACCTGAGTATGCTGCAATAAAATTTTGCAATATTTAAAAAAAAGCCTGACTTAAAGCATGCACAATGCTATCTAGAGAATCCCAAAATGCAAACAACAAATCTACAAACAATAAGCATTCCATCCTCTTCTTAGTCCGTTAAATTCTAAACAAGAACTTGCAGTTTTTTAAATACCCCGGATCAAATAAATAAATTAAAGGAACAAAAATACTTGGTACCGAGAGCTCCTGGTGACCTGGATAAGATTATTCGAAAGTATAACAAATCATCGCCATTTAATATGGCTTAAAAATTGAAATTAAACGTTCCAAATTGAAATCACGTCCGTATGACTGACATTTCAGTCAGATGGAAAATACTGATTGGCAAGGGGAAAAAAACGAGATTGCCGAATTCATGGATATAGAGAGGGTGAAAGAAGTGGAAATCGTGCAATTTTGCCTATTCTAATTTAAAAAAAAGACATAAATCGATTGTGACCTACTTATATTTGATTGGTTACACTTCATTGATTTCGTACTATCGTCTATCTCTTGCGGTTTACTTTCAAATCAATGTCTGTTGCAGATCATCGATTGGAAGATTTATAGCAACTGTATTTACCATAGAATTTTATAGTAAACACGTTAAGTTTAACAACTCAACAATCTTGAAGAGTGAAGAGGCAACAGAACTGTAACTTATACTGCTATCCAGTCATTTTCTCTTTGAGGTAAATCCTTAGAGCATTAAATCCTGATAAATACCTTATCTTTTTCCAAAACTAGTTTAATTTTGTGGCTATCTATTCGCATATAAAAAGCTTCTCCTACTATACAACTACCACAAAAAATTATTTTCGAAAAGCACTCAGGTGATAGAAGCCATCTTGATAGTTTAACAGGCATTTAACCATTTTTTTAAAAATTAAATTTTTTTATTTGCTTATTTGTTTTTTTTGCTGGCAATAGAATGATTCGATACAATGACATCTATGAATATCAGTGATTGTTCATACAAAATCTTTTTTAAAAAAATCTGAAAAGTTTTTAGAATATCTTTTCTCAGAATAGAATATCCCTCTTTTAGAATATCTCAAAATTTCGATAAAAAATTGTCTTCAAAATAAACAAGATACAGTGTTATCTTCTAAAATCCATTCCAATCTTCAATTCTATTACACATAGATTTTTTGTAATAAATTATGATCAAGTTTAAACAATCACATTTTTGCAACTACATCCATTTTCTAAAATAACTAAGTCTATTTTCTTAAACACGCATTTCGAGATATGTCCATTTTCGTAAGCATGCATTTCGAGCTGTGTCCATTTTCGTAAACACACATTTCGAGCGGTGTCCATTTTCGTAAACACGCATTTCGAGATGTGCCCATTTTCTCAAACAAGCATTTTCATCTGTTTCCGAAATAAAAAGCTTGAACAAAAGCAATGATCAAAGATTTAATATATTATCTTAGAATATATCATTGTTTATTTGTTCAATCTTTAAATCATAATATATGATTCCAACCTATCATCAGTTCTCTGTGAAAACAGTTGATTAATATCTTTCTAAATTTGTTGTTAACTAACCCAAAATTTTCTGAAGAACTTAATGGTAATGAGAATATAAACTACTTAATCGGGGCTCCATTTTGAAAAACATAACGTGCCAAGTAATTATCAAAATACGAAATTATATGTTTCCAAAAATAATCTAAAATATTTGTTGGATAAAACTATACTGCTTAATAAAATGGTTACTGAATAAAAAGTAATAAACAAACGCGATAATATTTTTCTGAATATTGCGAATAACTATTTGCAAGTTGGAAAGTTGATATTTTTTGATAAAATTTGATGGGATTTAAAATGATTCCCTACCAGGGATCAACATTTTTTTTAACGTTTAGTATCTTCTAAAGTATTTTAATAAATGCTCTTTAAAATAATTCTAGGCTGCAATATTCTTGGACAGTTACAAAGGCCGGGAATATTGGTGTGGAGGAGCTCTAGTTGGGACATGGTACATTTTAACCGCGGCACATTGTCTTTCTGACCAAAGAGGAAGAAGGTTTGTAATATTTACTTTATTGTATATTATAATAGCTGCTCATTGTCTTTCTGATCAAGAAGAATCGATATTAGTATTATCTTAATTTTCCACTGTGTGAATCTCCACTATTGTAGTATGTATATTTAAATGCCGTTCATTGATTGTTTGATCTAAGAAAAAATAAGTTTTATAGTGCTTATGCGATCTCTTATTGAACCAAAAAGGAAAAAGGTTTGTAATATTTCCTTCATTGTACATTATAATTGCTGCTCATTATCTTTCTAATCTAGAAGAATCGATATTAGTCTTATCTAAACTTTCCACTGCTTGAATTTCCACTATTGTAGTATGTATATTTTAAATACAGTTCATTGCTTTTTTGACCTAAGAGAAAGTAGGCTTTATAATACTTATACGATCTTTCATGGCAAGTTTTAAAATCAGCTCATTGTTTTTCTGATAAGGGATATTAGCATTATATTTCTAAAACTTTCAAGGCTTGAATTTCTACTGCAATACACTCTATAACGAAAAAAATCGACGCACCAAGAAGGAGTTGCCCGATTGAAACGGAAATTGGTAGATAGGAAGACAATGTACAGAATAGTAAATGATTAAAATTTCAGAACAATTGAATAATTTATTGCAGAGTTACTGTAACAAGTTCAATAAGGTGTTGACCCGCCTCTAGCCTAGATACAAGCTGCCACACGGCGTGGCATAGACTGATAAAGCTCCCGGATGGTCTCTTGCGGTATTTCCTGCCGAATTCGATCCAATTGTCGAACGAGGTTATCATTATTCCGTGCCAGATGCAATCGCCTTCCCATCATATCCCAGACATGCTCGAGGGGAGAGAGATCTGGTGATCTGGCAGGCCAAGGAAGAGTTTGACAAACTTGCAGACAGTTCATAGCAACACGTGCCGTATGTGATCTGGCATTGTCCTGTTGAAAAACCAGCCCAGGGCGCTGCAAAAGGAACGGTAGCAAAACAGGTCTTAGGATGTCCTCGACGTACCGCTGTGCAGTAAGTGTACCTCTAATTACGACCAAAGGGGTCCGGCTGTCAAAGGAAATGGCACCCCAGACCATAATGCCTTGTTGAGGGCCGGTGTGGCATGCAATAGTGAGGGCAGGATCCCCTCTCTGCTCTGTGCGTCTCCAAACACGTCTTCGATGATCGTCAGGACACAGTTGGAAGCGGGATTCGTCGCTAAAGACTATACGTCCCCAGTCCGCGTCATTCCAGCCTGATCGAGCCATGCACCATTGTAATCCGGCTCGGCAGTGTGCGTCGATTTTTTTTTGTTATAGAGTGTACGTTAAATGCAGTTCGTGGCCTTTTAATAATTCTGCAGAGTCTTCTCCGTTAGCGTAGTATGTACAATTTAAATGCGGCTCATTGCTATGAAGAAAGTTGGTTTTATAAAAAATTCATAAGAAATTTACTTCATTTCCTTTATTATGATTATTTTTCTGTGATCTTGAAAATTAGATGTTATTTATTTTATTACCGTATTATTTACGAGTGTTGACTTTAATTATCATCAACATAAAGCTTTTTTTCTTCTTAATACCATGTTTATATAGTGTTTTGAAATTTTTTATTAAGATGCATTTTAAGAGTGATTTTAATAAAAGAGGAAGGTTTTAAGGATGATGCTTATAAATTACTTAAGTTTTTGTAATATAAAAATATCATTTAATAGGTACAGAAAAGAACAGCTCACAGTGCGATTAGGAGATCATCATTTGTTCAAGACAGATGATTTTATGAAGCCTATTGAGTTTAAAGTTGCTGAAACTTTACCACACCCAGATTTTTCCAGAAGTGGATTTTATAATGATATAGCTCTCTTAAAACTAAGAAAACCAGTTACTTATTCTGAATTCATCAGTCCAGTATGTTTACCTACTGTCGGATTGAAAGCAAATTCCTTAGTTGGATATATGGGAACAGTCACTGGATGGGGTACATTATCTTATGGTAAGCTTTTACATTATCAGTTCACTTTATTTTGATAGATCAGAGATGATGAGCCTTCTTTTATTAGTGTGCCAGTTAAATTACGGTTTATTACATTCAGGTGTCCAGTTTGCCTCTTCTTTTTTTAAATCTGTAAACCATTGCTTTGATTTAAAACTCTACTGTGTAACTGTGTTTGCTGTTTAGTTATGACTTTGTTTTAAATCTGAGACTAGGCGGATTTTTGCAATCGAATATCGACAATTTATTGATGGAAATATTAACTCACAACATTGAATATCACAAATTAGATGTATTTTAAATTTTTGTAATTTAGTTTGGGTTCGCTCTCGATCAATCATTCCACTTGTTTACTTCCCAAGAAAAGGTCAGACCCCCCTAATGAACTCCCCAAATGAGTTTCTACCATGCAAGGTTCCTTGAATCCTGGAAAATGTCTAATGGCACCCAAACTCAAACTTGTTTCTAAATCCGCCTTTGATAGCCGCTGGGATTTGAGTTTTTTTTTTTTTTTAATGTCTTCAGTGAATGTAACTGAATAAAAGTAATTTAAAATAAACTCTTGACCACTGTCAAAATACATGCCACATGTTACCTAGAGGTACGCATACTATAGGTTTGCCATCTCTGATATAGATTAAGTTATATAGTTCATTTGCATTATCTCGATGCTTTTCTTGAAGTCTTTGTTTTCAGTGCCTTTCACTCAAAGTAAAGCTTTCATTTTGTACCATCTGCTAGGGGAGCTTGAACTTTTACTCTCTTCTTTATATAGAGATAGGGGTGTTCCAACCCTCTCAACTTTTTTGTAAACTGAAAATATTTGTATAATCTTTATGAGTATATTTCAAATGAAACACTGATAGATGAGTTTATGTATGAATTGGAGAAGTTACTCCTAAACGCAGAAATACTGACTTAGTTTTCCGATCAGAACTGATGGCGAAAGATCAGGCTTTGGATTATACTTTGGAGCACTGTGAATTCTCTTGAATAGCCGAAGTGTTGAAAATTGGAGAGATGTCAGTGACTGAGTTTGATAGAAGCTTTAAATTTTGTTCATCCTCATTTCTATTTTGTTTTGCTCGCAAATTTGGTTTAAAGTTTATTTGTTTAATTTAATTCGATTATCAGAATACACGATGAAAAATTAACTCAATGAGAACAACCTTTCTGAGTGAAGGGGCATTTGTATGACCATTTCTGACCGATGAAAGGTCGCCTTCTTCACTTCTTAGGCGCGTTATTGACAATTTTGTTAACTTTTCCCCAAACATCAAACTTATACTCTAGTAAAATTTTTCGCGAATCTTGGGGAAATATTAATGTTATAATTGTGTAAAAATGTATTTTAATATATATATGCATGGTTAGAGTCAAAGGTATTTTTATTTAAAATTAAATTTTTATTAAAATATAACAGTTGATGAAATAAACTTTACAAAATGTACAAAAAATTAAAATTTTATTAAACTATTAAAAGAAAAGCGCTAAATATCAATCTCTCACACACACTAGCAAATTTATAAACATCCTGTCGCAAAAAGATTCTTTAAGGTATGAAACTGTAATAAAATACATATCTTAAATTTGTTTTCAGAATTTATATACTTTTTCAATAGTTCAATCAGATATGAGCTCAAAAATGTTCAAATATGATAAATTAAATATTAAATAAATTTAAATAACTGTCAAATTATTCATTAAAAATTTTTTTTTGCTACCATTCAAAATATAAATATTTTTTAAATAATTTTCATAAGATCAAAACTTCCATTTCTTATAACCTATATAACCTAACTTTCTAACCAACCAGGGTCTTAGTCGAGTTAATTTTTTCTTCTCCTTCAAGATTTTACTCTGCTCAAATTCCAACTCCTATTTACAATATTGGAATTTTTGATACAAAAGGAAAAACCATAGCAATAACCGCTGAAAAAGAGATCGAAAAACCACAGATTTATGATGGCTGGGTGACGCAGTTGGTTCGTCGTCGGCCTTCTGAGCCCAAGCCTGCGGGTTCGATCCCGGGCCCAGACACCGGATTTTCGGGATGCAGAAAATCCTCAGCGGGCATGTCGTATGATTATACGGCATGTAAAAGATCCCTGGAGTGCCTTATTGGCTCCTGGCATTTCCGGCAAAATTAAATTCCTAGTGCACCTTAGCATCCAAATAGAGTCTTGGTGCTGCCATCTAGTGCGGCAGAAACTAGTCTTCCAAATTAACATGGCCAACGGTATCTCACCCATTGTGGTGGTCCTGAAAGAGTGAATACCACTTCTGGAGAACGCATCTGAAATTTCTGAGTCGTAATAATATCGTATTTAAAGAAAAAAGCTAAAATCCCAGAATCTTTTAACAAGATTTTTTTTCCAGTTAATCTAAAGCGTATTTGCCTTACGCAGAGAATAAAACTAGAAATACCACCCATGGTTAGCCCGACGATAAGAGAACTTTAACCTGACTGGCTGGAAATCGACTTTATTGAGATAATGAATAAGAAACTTACTTTTTAGTGAAAATTTAAAATCATTGATGGCCAATTTTATTCATACATGCTTCTTTTCAATATAAACGTAAATTATATTGTTCTGAAAGTGTAATAAAATATTTTAACGTGAGTTCTTTGTTCAGCTGTGTAAAAATAAAACTTTCTTTAAATCAAAAAATAACTTCAAAAAATTTATAAATATTTCTGAAAACAAGTGTTTTGGTTTTAACATATGCTTTTATTTACTATGAAATTAATCTTCAATAATTTTAAAATTTTAAAAGCATGAGAATAATTAATGTGTCTTTTGAAGGAAAATCTTCATGCTTTGTTTGTTACTGCTGCCTATTATACTTCTATAAAATGCTCAAATTTCAAATCCAAATAAATAATTATGGTGCAGATTATTTTATTCCAGTTTTTGTGCTGAGAAATTGGATCCAGTTTTTGTGGAAGAAAAATTATCCTAGTAGTGTGATGTTCTATTGTACTTTTGCGTTTTGTGAAGTGACATTATTGCATTTATAAATCAATGATTATTTTATTTAGAGAGAATTTTGAAATTTACATCTAAGGCCACAAAAAAAAAAGAAGAAAAACATAAAATAAAAGGTTACTCCCTTTATAAGAACGAAGAGATGCATTCTTAAACATGATGAAAATATTTTCGTAAATTAAAAACGGTCGGATTCAGGACCGAAATCCTCAAGTCCATTTTTAATTAAGCATTGTAGTGACAGAATTAAAGGTATTTTCATAGTAGTTGAAATAATTTAAAATATTTTCATTCAATTTAAAATGTTTACAACAGGTGGTACCGGCAGTGGTTCATTACAACAAGTCACCATGCCCATATGGGATAATCCAGACTGTAATCGAAGATATTTTCAACCTATAACCAAAGGATTTTTATGTGCAGGGTTTTTTGAAGGTGGAAAAGATGCTTGTCAGGTAATTATTCCTTATTATATTAATTTATTATTTATTGTAATTATTCATCAGAACTCAAGACTAGAAGGGTTTTCTAGACTGGGAAAAGACCGTTCTAAAAGATTTTCAAACTCAACTCATTTAAAAGAAATTACAAAGATTGAACAATTCAGGAAAATAAGGAATATCATATAAAAATAAATAATTTAAATAGGTTAAAGAATTTAAAATTATTTAATAGTTTTTTTAAAGCCTTAACTTTTTTGTGCTATATTAAATAATATTTAGTTATATTGGTCTACTTCATTCAGTTTATTCCAGTTTTTTCAGTTTACTGGAAGAAATCCATCTCAAAGTGATACTTTTGATACATTAAGAAAATCTCCAAACACATTTCATTTGTAAATATAGACTTTAAATTGAAAATAAACTAAAATAATTTTTTTATAATTAGATTTTAAAACTTGTCTAATTGAAATGCATTATTAATAGCTTAGTTGAATATTTCTAAAGAGCTAAATTGATTTTAAATAAATATTTAAATTAAATTGGATGTTTTTAGAATTCACATTTTATGGTGCGTTCTGTAATTTAACATCGATCATTATTTGAATAAAATGGATACGATTAAGAAGTAAGTTGTGCTAAAAATTGTTCATTTACTTCAAAATGAATACTAATCATATTTAAGACTAATATTAAAATGCTAGAAGAATCTGACGCAATCTATCACTGAGATTTTTTGGGCTTTTTGTGATGATATATTTGTTTGATAGGGAGACTCTGGTAGTCCTATGGTGATACCTGATAGAACAAGACATTGGACTGTGATTGGAGTTGTATCATTTGGAAGTAAGTGTGCACAGGCTGGATACCCTGGAGTCTACACAAGAGTCACGGAATATTTAGATTGGATAGATGAAAATATGCAATAAATATTTAAAACAATTTACTTTGTCTATTTTATCACTACCAATAAATGGCATAGAACCTCACTAAGAGTAAACCGTTTTGAGAATAAACCTCCCACGATTATCTTGATAGCAATCAATTCAAAGCCTAGTTATGAATCAACTAAGAGTAAACTTTTTTGAGAATAAACCTCCCACATTTAGCTTGATAGCAGTTAATTCTAATGAGGATATTTGTGTCAGCCCAGATAAGAATCAATATTGTTGATTCACCTGTCTAAGTTTCTTTTATTTATTGGCTATCGAAATGAACTATACGTGACATCGAGTGAACTCTCTACCCATGGCAACTCTTCGCATGCTTTCATCATTAGCGCGTGGAGAGTCATAGGAGAAGGAAGTACGTCAATTTCTCTCTTGATTTTCAAATAGATTAAAAACTTTCAAGTTAGAAAATTATATTGATTGAACTTTAATTTTCAGCTGCAAAAAAGTGAAACAATTATTTTAAATTATGTAAAATAAAGCTATTTGTGAAAGCAAGTTTTCATTTATAACAACTGATATAAAGTTATGCTCTGTACAGCAAGTTAGAAAGTTAGTTAATCAAAAAATTTTAATTCCTGTAAAAATTTTTTAATTCGTGTCTAAATTATTTCCAATTTACTAGCTCCTGACAGCTTTCAAATATCATAAGTGATAAAACAAAACAGTTCATTCAAAATACAGAAACGGTCAATTCAAGTTACATATTTCATTTGAAATCTCTACAGTTCTTGTAGAAAGACAGAGCTTTTTTTTAGTCATTTAGTCTTTCAAAATATCTTTCCAAATAATTTAAATTAAGAAAGTATTATAATGACATTGGTTGGAACTATTATTAAATTGTTATACCCACTTACCCGCGACTTCTTGGAGATTTTTTTTAATTATTTTTATTTTATTTGATTATTTTATTTTATTTTTTTATTTGATTATTTATAATTTTGAGAGAGTATTTGTAGCCCACGTTCCCGTAATTGTTCTTCTTTTGGAAAATTAACACTAGATTGCCTAAGGAAGTCATTTTGACTGCTTTTCATTTCAATTAGGAAAACAATGATGTATATAATGACAAAATTTCTTAGAATTTTGTACAACATATAATTTTTTTATTGTTAATATTTACTAATAACTTGTTATATAATTGCAAATAATATAAAAAATGTTATAAATTAATTTTCAACAGATTTCTTTACACATTATTTATTCTTTTACAATCCAGTCATTTTGACTGCTTTTGGGCAATATAGGTATATACTAAGTTTCCATCTTTCTAGTGTTAAATGCGGTCATTTCTAGACTATTATCGTAGTTCCTCATTGCAGTTTACTGTATAACACAACGGTAAAGCATGATCCATTATTGTTTAATTCAAACCTGTAATGCAACAATAAAAATCACAAACTTGGAACTTTACTAAAACAAATTAAAAATAACACCATATGTATTTCGTTTCAGGGAGCTATTTTCCGAATCAGCGGCTTTTAACAACCTGATAATCTATTTGACATTTTATTAAATTTAAAAAAAAAAATGGTTTTTGTCTCTTTTTTTTGTTTAGGTAACAAAGTTTAAAGGAATTAAAAGTTTGCAATATAATTGTGACCAACTAAAGCCAAGAAGAAAATCTCTAAAAAATAAAGGAGCGAATCGTTAAAGGCCACTGGATTGAAAATTAGCTTCCCGAGAAACCCATGCTGCCAACGTAGAAGCAGATAGGCTCTAATATTCAGGAAACCAGAATTCTAATCCACAAAATATGGTACATGTGGCTACTCGAATCCCAAATATGTATTATCCCAATAAAAGAGCTGCGATGGATCAGGGTATAGAGCATTCGCTTTCCAATGCGGTGAACCGTGTTTGAATCCCAGTGATGACTAGTCGATACGAATTCAGCATCCGGCTTGCACCGACCACAGTGCTGACGTGGTTTTCCTTTCCATGTAGCGCAAATGCGTGTAAGTTCAATCGAAAAGTCTTCCTCGAAGGCAATTTCTCCCAATACTTGACCCAGGAGTTCCATTGTCTTCTAGATTGGGTTCAAAATTACAAGGTTACGGAGTTGAACGTTAGTAGTCGTAAAACCAAAATTGGGTTGGCTGTTCAACAATGATTATAAAATAAAGTAAAATGCACATAAAGCGATCCGAGATGGCTCAGGGAATAGAGTGTTCGCCTTCCAATGAGGTGAACCTGGTTCGAATCTCGGCAATGGCTGGCCAATACAAATTCCGCATCTGGCGTGCACCAACCACAGTGCTGAAGAATAATATCCTCAGCGGTAGACGGATCATGGGTTAGAGTCCCCTAACCGTGGGAGGTTCTCGTGGTCTTCCTCTCCATGTAACGCAAATGCGGTTAATTTCATCAAAAAGTCCTCCACTAAGGCAAATTTCTCCCAATACTTAAGCCAGGAGTATCCTTGTTTTCTGGATTGGGTTCAAAACTACAAAGCTACTTAGTTGAATATTAGTAGTTGTAAACCCAAAGATTGGGTCGGCTGTTCAACGACGGTCATAAAATAAAATTATAAAATCCCAACAAAAGGAAGTTTGAAAATGAATCTTCCGTAACTGATGAAGCATTCAAACAGGTTGGGTCTAACAGTGGTTATCAGACGGTTTTTAGTAGTACACCGAAGACAAGCATCACTGATAACTGTCAGTGAGCGGGTGAGTGACCAGTTTGATCATCATGCGAGAGACGGCATTGGTCCTCGTTAAACTGTTCTGTAATGTGCTCGACATCACGTGCAGATAGTCGGATTACCAAAACGGGGCAGCCATTTCTTTTGTTCTACAAGGGATCAAAATTGCGATGGCATGTCTTCGGGTCACCTTCATTGACGTTTCCGAAACAGCCATCAATAGCCCATTGTGTAGCTATGTGTAACATAAACTACTATGTAGTAGTAGTAGTTCATTTACGTCGCACTAGAGCTGCACAATGGGCTATTGGCGACGGTCTGGGAAACATCCCTGAGGATGATCCGAAGACATGCCATCACAATTTTGATCCTCTGCAGAGGGGATGGCACCCCTGCTTCGGTAGCCCAACGACCTGCACGCGAAGTCGAGCACTTTACGGTAGCACAGTTTAACGAGGACCAATACCGCACACCCTCGGTCCCTACGCAGACTGATCCAAGTGGTGACCCACCCGCACACTGACCGCAGCCAGTGATGCTTGACTTCGGTGATCTGCTGGGAACCGTGTCTTAACGATCAGTCCACTGCGGGACAACATAAACTACTATAGTTTGTCTAAGGTAAGAACTCCCCCCGCCACAAGCATTGGTTTTTAAATTCCTTTGGCGGGGGTAGCTCCTCTTCACTCTAAGACTAACACAATAGACCAAAGATAAATATTCCCTTCTCTCGCCGACCAGACCCCAAACCTGTCTTAAACAATGACCTCACACCCCTACTTGAAATAGTTAGACCTCGTTGCTATAGTCACTGCAAAGGGATCAGACAAATGGCTAGGGGAGTTCTTACAACAGACAACCTATGCTACAATCAGATTGGAAATGAATTTGAGGGGACGAACAGCATCCCGCGGACTAGTTAAAATCAGATCTGAATATAATGGAAATTCAAAAAAAAATTGAAGATTTTTTTTTCTTGTCAGCGCCTGTGAAAATTCCTGAGGTTTATTCCGCAAAGCTCCTGATTTTCTAGATCGGGATATGTAACTTTTTTTACATGCTTAGTGGTATTTAAATATCAAAATTCCTGTAACGTAAATTTACTACCACTATTATAAATTTATAGGACCCATGGCAACTCTTTAATAAGAACTAATTATTTTTTTTCAATAAAACGTATCTTTTATGCAAATGAGTAATATAACGGATTTATTTGAATTCATTGGTAAACTATTTGAAAAAGGAATACTCAAAACGGAAGAAGTTTGAAAATGAAATCAAATATGTTATATCTATTTCCTCAAAAACACATTTTTGAGCTATTCCTATTTTTTGCTTGGGATTATTTTCTGTTAAACAAATTTAATAACTGTATGATTCGTTTGAATGGTTTCAGAGATGTAACGAAATGCACAATAAGTGAAATTAACATTAAAGGGTTCAAACTTCCGGCCGCTCTCCTGACTAGACTATCTGGAGTATATTTTCTAGATTGCGTTTACATCCCCCATCTTATTTTAAAAGTCAAAGATTCAAATTTTTCGAAATTGGGATGTTTATTCGTCTTTTCTAATTCTTAAAAATATAGTCTGCACTAATTAATTTGCATATTTGATGTTTTGTACCATTAAGATTAGCACTTCATTTGTGAAAGTGTTCATTAAAACAGAAGTTATTCAGGGAAAAACGTTTTTGCTCTATATGAATAGTACGCAAAAAAATATAGACCTCCCTGGACCGACAATTTTTGGTCTAATGATTGAATCTTGAAGTTATAGGACTCTTTATCTTGATGGTTCGAGGTCGTACCATCAAATATGCTAATTAGTGCAGACGATATATTGAGTTATGGAATCAGACAGAAAAATTTACTTTCGCTGAATAAATACACTCTTTTTTAATGGATTCTGTTTTCTGACCCCCTAAATATAGAAAGCAGCCGCAATCTGGAAAATATGGATCCTATAGTTTAGTCAGGAGAGTGGTCCAAGGTTTGGACCACTTGTTTATTTTACTTTTTGCGCATTTCGTCATATCTCGAGAACTTTTTAAGTGAATTTAAAACTTTTTGTTCACATTTATAAAATTTGTTTATCCAAAGATACTTCCATGCAAAAAAGTAATTTAAGTAAATTATTGTATTAAACAGCCGAAAATTGTTTAATTGTAGTTTATATATAATATATATATATATGTATATATATATATATAATTGAAATGTATACATTATAATACGTTATTTTACAAAATTTGAAGGAAATCGTTTAAATAGTTCCTGAGAAATCTAATTTTAACTATACAGACATTTTTAAAATTTGATTTCTGAAGTACTATTCCACCGATTTGGCTCAAATTTGGTATTTTGCCGTGTAAAATTACATACTTTCAAATGATGTAAACATATACCTTACGATTCAAAAATGTTTCGACTATTAAGTATAATAAAAAATATTCACTGAAATTAAATTTTTTCTCGGGATTAATTTTGGATAAACGAATTTCCTAATTGTGTGAACGAACTTTAAAATGTTTATTCCGAGGAAGTATATTTTGCGTCAGATTTCGTCGCTTAATATATCGTGCGCACTAATTAACATATTTAAGGTCACGGCCTCGAACAATTAGGCCTAGTACGTGAAAATCAGATTAGATCAAAAGTTTTTCAGAGAGGATTGTTTTTTGTGCACTGTATACGTTTTTACTCTTTATTACTGACTCATTGATTAATAGATTTTTTTTATTAGAGGAGAATCTTTAGGTTAAAATGGGCAATATGTTTAATCAATTTTTAATAATTTTTATGTTTAATCATCTTTACGTAATCTGTTTATTTCCAGTTTATTTCGTTCTTTTTTTCTGAAAAATGGCAATCTCTTGTAAATATTTCTGTATTTTACTTAAACAAGTCTCTTGATAATTTGTTTCATATGCATCTTTACTGAACATTTGTTCAGAGTCCACTAAAATAGAAGCAATTGCAGAAAATTGTTGAAAATAAAAATCCAAACGCTGCTTAATATATGTTTATTAAAAGAAATACATTACAATAAAATTTTTAAAAGCATGTTTTGATAAAATAGATGGATTAAATAGCGTGTTGTTTAATCCAGTCCATGTAAGAAGTTACTCTAGTGAAGACAGATGGAAATTTCGTATTACAACCACGCCTTCCCCAGGATACAATTCCAATTACTTTCCAACGATTTTCATCATCCAACAGCATAAGAGGACCACCAGAATCTCCCTGTAAATTTATTATAACCATTATTAAAGAAGAAAAATACGATGATATTTCAATGAGGTAAGCCAAGATAAAGATGGAAGCCAATGAGGTAAGCCAAAATCAGCCTTTGGCGATTTTTACCACTTTGCTGTAGTATTACTCTACTCATTGTTGGTGCTTTTCTGGAGGCTCGTATTGAATCACCGATTGTATTGTCTGAAAGGCTTCCTCTCAAATAGTTTCATGTGCTGCCTCTTAAATCGTTTTTCAATTAAAAAATTTTTCAAGCCGTGATGGTTCAGGGGATAGAGCACTCGCCTTCCAATGAGGACTAATTCCAGCGATGGCTGGTCGATACGAATTTCGCATTCAGCTTGCACTGACCACAGTACTGATGTAAAATATCCTCAGTGGTGGATGGATCATGGGTTACAGATTCCATGCCGTTAGGCTTACCATGGGAGGTTTTTGTGGTTTTTCTCTTCATGCAACTCAAATGCTGGTTAGTTCCATCAATAGGTCCTCCACGATGAAAAATTTCTCCCAATACTTTACTTGATCCAGGAGCTTCTTTGTCTTCTGGATTGGGTTTAAATTTACAATGCTACGGGGTTGAACATTAGTAGTCGTAAACCCAAAAAAATTGGGTCGGTTGTTCAAAGACCGATATAAAATTAACCAAATTTGTTAAAAATGGAGGAAGTGGCATAGGTCTGAAGATTTTATGGGTTAGTTTTTGAATGAATTTAAAAATATTGACAAAGGTCAATCAATATGGGTGATATTTTTAACTCTATTTACACACTAACACATTTTATTTTATAACCATCATTGAACATGCTACCCAATTTTGAGTTTACGACTACCAATGTTGAACTCCGTAGTCTTGTAATATTGAACACAACCCAGAAGACAAGGGAACTCCTGAATCAAGTAGTGGGAGGACTTTTTGATGGAACTAACCTGGGTTTGAGTTACATGGAAAAGGAAAATTACGAAAACTCATGATTAACCTGACTGCAGGGGAATTAGCACATGACCGGTCAACCATTGAGGATATTTTAAGTCAGCACTGTGGTCGATGGGAGTCTGGTGTGGAATTCGTGTCGATCAGCCATCGCTGGGATTCGAACCAGAGTCACCTCACTGGGAGGCTTCCCTTTCAACTAAACTATTGGGATTGCATTTTCCAGAATGTGGTACTATACCCTCAGTCCATATTTTGAAGTTCAAAAATTCCAAACTTTTGGACGAAAGTTATGTTTATTCCAAGAAAGTTAGTTTTTGTGTGATTTTATTTAATATATCATCTACACCAATTAATTAGTATTTATGGCTAGGCCTTTGAACCATAAAGATAGAGTTCACGTTCTTGAAACTCTGATCCTAAATTCCAAAGAGTGTCCACTTTATTTTGCGCACTACATTGTTTTTCTTCCAAGAATCCAAATTTGTCTTTAGTTTCATTCTTAAAAACTTATTCACGTTATCTGATGATTTCCATGTTCTTAAAGGAAAATTTATTGTCTGACACAACTTTTTATCCACGTAAAAATTAACATTTACCTTATGCACACCTTATATGTTTCATTACCTATTTTAAAATATTTCTTTTTCGTATTTAGTTTTGTAGTTTCTGTTTTGGATATTCTATTCCTGCATGTGAGATCTTTGGATATTCTATTCCTGATTTTTGATAATATTCATTGTTAAATTTTATTCTGCAATAGGTCATTACAACATCTATAGGTCACTATATTAAAAATAATCAGATTAAGCCAAATATACCAGAATAGACCAGAATTCTACATGGCCAAATAGAATAGAGCACAAGCAATAAGCTGATATTATGAATGAAAACGCCATACATTCTTAAATTTTGGATAACATTTTGGAATAAAGCATTGCGGCTTTTTAACTCAAATTCATTTGTAGATCTGTGTCCGTAACATGTAAAAAAATTTACGTGTTAAATATTCATATTAATAAAAAAGTTGCAGTTGATGAATCAAATATTTTTATCTTGTTTTTTTTTTAAAATCAAATAATTGAAGCAAAGAATTTTTATTGGGATATACAGCGCCAAACTTCAGGTAAAATACTTATAGTATTTCAGTAAATAAAATTATTGCTTGAACAGTTTAGCAGTTTGCGCCACAAAAATGGAATATCTGTATCTAACCTAGTCTGAAATTTAATCTCAAGGTCTACTTTATATACGCCATAGTTAAGTAATAGGAGTAACAATCTAACTGAGAGTCAAAATTTTTTGAAACTTAGTATGAAGTAATCGACAACGTATCTCAAAATGTAATGCATTTTTTTTTTGTATTCAAAGTATCTATTACATTTACAAAATATAGTTAAATGATTAATTCTTTTGTTAAAAAAATAGCTTTTAAAAACTAAAATAGTTATAACTGACACTTTTAGGAAGTTAATACTATTTTACAAGGTGTTACGTAAAGACTTCTGTTTATCTACATTTTTAGAAGTTTTATCAAAAGTGAAGACAAAAGTTTGCACATTGCATTTAGTTAAGAGAATAATAGTTATCGAATTCTGAAAAATCACATTTGAAGATTGGTGTTCGGAACATCAGAACTTCCTGGAATTCCAAAGGTAACACGAGTTAAGACTGTTCTTAAAAACACCTTTCTAGTTCAAACAGGGTATCAAACATGTTGATATTCTGTATGCCAGATAAATGTGTTTTAAAACATTCATTGCTAAGAAGAGTAAAAAAACTCTGCAAACTAGCTAAAAATGAAGTAATATTTAAAGAGCCGAATCTTTTAATTTACACAACTTTGAAATAGTTTAGGGCTTACTTTGGCTAATAAGTACATAGATTGAAATTTAGCTGAAACATAGGAATTGAACAGAAAGTTCAGCAAATTTAACAGACGTGTTGCAATCTTTAAAATTATAAAAGTAGTTTCAATATTGGAATAAAACTAAGCTCAAATCTCTTCATCAACTTTCAATTTCAAAACGAAACATCTGATTTACCATGATTCGAAACCCATAAAAGACGAAACCAACGATTTCGCATCCATCTAAATATTTTGATGCATTGAGCGTGAAAACAAATCTTACTTTTGCTAAAAATTTTTAAGGATCGTACGAGAGTTGGGTACTGATATCATGGAAACAATTTTAAAGCTGCTTTACTTAAAATTATAAAGAAAAATAGCTCACGTTACAAGCACTTTTATCTTTGGAAGGAGCGGAAGTACAAATCAAAGAGTCTGGTATGGGCAAACCGTGAGTCTGTGAACATTCTTCATTTGTCACAACAGGAAATTCGACTTCTTGTAAAACATCACTTGTAAAAGGCGAAACACCTAAAATAATGTTATTACAATCTTGTAAAAATTTGGAGCCGAAACATCAAAATAATCAAATCAAAATTAGCCTACTTGTATATTTATGACAGTAATCAAAACATAAATAAAATAGATTATTATGTTTCCTTCAATAAATAAATAAAAAAATAGTCTTATTTCTGAAAAAATTCATTATGATGTATCCATTATTTAAGGAAGAATATACAATTATTTACATTACATATTTTTAGAAATTTTGTTCAAATGTTTTTCAATATGCAGCTGTCTCCAAATTCAATAAACGTTTATGTTTGAAATGCATATAAACGCCCCTAGTTTAGAGCTCATTAATTTCAATAAATAAAATTTCCTAATACTGCTCAACTTCAAACTCTACTTTTTAACTTTAGGCTGATACCTTTCTGATATAAAAATATTAAAAAAGAAAACTTGTTTGATTACCGAAGGAAAACTTTGTTCTGTGTACTAATTAGCCTAAAAGTACCTCTTGAATTTAAAAAAATGTGTATTTTGAAAAATTTAACGCGAGCTAAGTTTGACAAAAAAAGTTTTCAATTAAATCACTAAATCAAGGAATGAATTTTAAATATTTTATAAGCCTAGGTACTAATTTTTCAAGCATAAAATTAGATTATAAACACAATCGCACTATTTTCATTATCTTTACAGAAAGCGTTGGATTATTGGGAGAACTAAACAGTATAAAGAACTATTAAATTTAACAGGATTTATAGAAATAAATTATTTAGTCACGTGTTCAAATGGTCGAGATGTTTCATAAACGCATAAAAATATTTAAATATATAAATTTCCAAAGATGCATCTGTCGTACGTCAATTGAATAATCTGGCTCTGCGTCATTTTGCAATCCACCCAGCTCAGGGGAAAAATCTTTAATAATCAGCTTGGCACTTGATAGGTTTATTAGAAGTTTGGCTGTTTTCGGGTTTGCAACTATTAACATTTAACTTTTAACTCCGTAGTTTTGTGATTGTGAGCACAAACCTGAAGACAAGGCATCAAACATTGGGATAAACTAGCCTTTTTTTTTCATGGAACTAACCCGCATATGCCTTACACAAAGAGGAAAAAAAACACGAAAATCTCAAATGGTTAGCTAGACGGCAAAGAGATTATATCCAATGATCCGTCTATCACTGATGTTTCATTTCAGAGTCGGACCGAGCAGAATTCTATAGACCAACCAGGGCTGGTATGCTTAGTGTAAATAGCCTTAAACGTTTATAGCTAAGAAAATTCATTCTGAGAAATTTGTCGTACGTTTCCTGTTTAAAGACATATAAGCCTGAAAGTCAGATTCGAATATACAGATGATTTTCTTTATCTAATTCATTACAAACTGCTGGCGATGTTTGGCAAAGCGCCAAATTTTTCAGGGGGGTAGAGCCTCCCAATGAGGTGAACCGGGTTCGAATCCAAGGGATAGCTGGTTGATACGAATTCCGCACCCGGCTCACATCGCTCAGTGTTTATGTAAAATATTCTCAGTGGTGGAGGGATCATGGGTTCGAGTCCCCTTGCCGTCAGACTAACCGTGGGAGGTTTTCGTGGTTTTCCTCTCCATGTTACGAAACTGCGGGTTAGTTCCATCAAAAAAGTCCTCCTCGAAGGCAAAATTTCTCCCAACATTTGATCCTGGAATTCCCCTGACTTCTGGATTGTCTTCAAAATTACAAGTTTGGTGGATACGGAGTTGAACATTAGTAGTCATAAACTCAAAATCTGGTCTTATCATTTGAATACATAAAAATAAAGTTATTTTTCTGCAAGAGACAATGACTATTCCATAAAATATGTAGACATTAATTTTTAAAAGAAATATAAGTTTAAGATTATAATTTCTAGACTGTAATTAGCAGATGACTGAAAAACTTATTGTGAAAGAAAATTGATTTTAGAAGATACTTAAAAAATGCTTCATCAATTGCAAATCTAACCCTGTAGGGTATTGAATAAATTCGTTAACATTGTAATGAAATACATTAAAAAATAATATATTAATGCAAATAGGAAGTATATAAAAAATCTCCTAAATAAAAACCCATTGCATGTGTGTTTAAATATAAAAGTATTGCATATAAACTGGCGCAAAACATGTAATTATTAAAAAACTGCAGTGCGTCCATGATTTGGTCGAATTACTATAATATACTAATACCTGATATAATAAATATTCTATATTTGTCTAATATATGTCTAACTTATACAGTCTTTGAATTTATATTATATATCGTCTAATTTAACCAATTGATACACGAACGTAACCAAATGCAAACCGGTTTCAGTCGCGTCAAAACAATAATGCTGTATAGTATAACCCGATAATTAAGATTTTACTCAGAATCTTAGAGTGCGTCTGATAATTATAATTACTTCTCCGTTGAATAGTCATCATCTTATGGTTTATTTTCATTTGTATATTTTCTTTTCAGAATTCGAAATTTCATGGCTTCCTCTAGTTTGTCTGAACCCATTTTTATACACTTTAAATTAGTAATGAAGAAAGAGAATTCTAGACGAAACTTTTCTGCCGCGGAATGGCGTTCTCTTAAGCCGTTCAGTGACATTTTTGCACTCAATTTGTTCACTTACCTCCTTGAAGACGTCCCCAACCAGCCAAAGTTGCAATTCGTCCTGTGTAGTTTTTAGTTGGATCCGGAAAACAAACTGTTTGTGTAAATTCATTAAAAGTAATAGGTTTTTGTATTTTCAACAAAGCTATATCATTTCTCAGTGTAAAACGATTGTATTGACCATGTCTTTTGATTTCTACAACTTTATAATCTTCACCTTTATCACTTCTCAAATCAAAGTCTCCTACCCTAGCTATTATTTCATTCTTTTTCACTCTAAAAGTAGAAAAAAATTAAATTGTAAGAAACACTATGAACAACTTTAAATCTAATGATAGTATTTTCTAGTACTAGGAGTCAATATTAATGGATTGAGAAATGGGGGTTCATACAAAACACGTGGCTCAAATAATGCTAAATGACAAAACCATACATTTTCAGCTATCTATCGATATAGTTGAATGCAGAAATTTATACTTGGCTGAGGGTTTTGTTGACGGGGAGTCAATGACTAATCCAGAAAAACCTAGACTGATTCTGGATTTCATAATCCCCTGCTCGAAAATGTCATACTCGACTTGGGGTGCATCCCTATTATTACCTGTTTAGAAGAAACAGTTCATAATAGGAAAGCACCCCTAGCGGTGTAGGATGACATTTCAGGACATGGGTTTCTATGCCATTTTAATCCCGTTACTTTAACTTCTCTAGACGTTTGTTGCGATATTGATGCGACCCCCTATTATATATAACGTTTAAAAATTGTACCTTTCGTCACAAAAAAAAAGAAACATAAGACAAGAGATGTCATTTTAAAAAACTAGATCTCAGAGAAACCGATCGCAGATTTGAAATCCCCAGATCTGAATCAAGTATTTGTGTAAGTACAGTTTTTTCCCCTTTCCCTGTGTTATCTTTTGATACCTAAATTCCAATTGGGAGACGAAATTGCATTTTTCAATTCGGTAGATACTACCATGAAGAGGAAATAATTTGTTAGTGGAAATTAATTATCTATGATTAAAAGTATATTTAGATGTCTAACTCTTCTTTGAGAACGCTTAAGCAGCTTAATTGCTCTATTTAAATCATGCACTAATTTTTGTGTTGAAAATTCCGCTGAAAAGATATGAGAAAAGATACCTGAAAAATGTTTTTACTCTGATTACGTAATATAGTTCATTCTTATACCTTTAATTTCCTTACCAATAAGATTGTGCCTTCGTACAATTATACATGGGATTGATTAAAATTGTCTTTTCTTAACCTCTGTACATGCAGCTTATTTCAAAAATATAGAAACGATCTTTCAAAGAAAGACAATATGAGAATTGAGAATGGCGCATAGAAACGTAAGATAGGAATTATCATCGTACGTTGCTAAAAGATGCTCGTATCATCTGCTGGAGAGTTGGGACCTAGCTCGCTAACCTTGATTTCTTCCCGTGGAGAGTTCTCCAATCTATTGTGTATCACGAGTCTACCAACTCACAAGTTACAGCATTTTTCAATATTTTTGATGGTGGGGAAAGCATAACCAGACATGCAAACATGTTTAAAATTTCCCCAGCAATTTCAAAGTGTCAGGCGTTTTATATACCACAGAACCATTTAAATGTCGTGGCAGTCAATATTAATTCAAATGTTTAAAAAAAATCGCAAAAATTGCTACTATTTTAAATATTTTAAGAAAATCTCCTGCCAGGAAGTTGGAAGGTCAGTTATGGACGGAAAGACAAGTCAACGCTACTGTTGAGGAATAGACAGACTCCGTTGGTGTCAACCAAGCATGACAAGAAACAATTTATTCCCAATTTGTTCTAATTAACCACTCTTTTAAATTCTCTCAATGATCACTTCTTCCTGATGGCTATGGATTTCTTTGTCGATACATATTTGGGACAACCTGCAATATAAACTTACCCAAATGTGCAGTGCGCAGCAGTGAGTACGTAGCGATCGTTGATAAGGACACCTCCACAAAAAAATTTCTTATTATCCATTAAAGCAACCTACAAAAATTAAATATTAACTGTAACATGGTTTACAAAAACTTAACATGAAAAATTTAGGTTTAAAAAATTTTGCAGCAAATTCAGATGACAAGGCATATATCTTAACTACAGACTTTTGGAATAAGTTAAAGAGATGGTGCTGGACATAGTAAACCCATAAATTTAGGAAAATAGTCGAAAATGTGGGATGTGGTGGATATTTCAAAAACAATGAGTCAGGTGATTTTCATTCAGAACAAATTTTCGAAAAATTGTAATGTTCCTTTACTTTTTTTTATTTACTACCTACAGAATCCATCTAAGAAATATTTGAACTGAAACTAGAAAAAGTTGCCTTGTCACATAAATTTGCTGTAAGAATTCTTTTCTAAAACCTAAACAGTTTTTGTGTTATAAATTTTTTAAATGCCGCTAGTGTAATTTCAAACATGCAATGAAATGAAATAATCTTACCATCCAGGGCCAAGCTTTGTTGTTTGCATCTGAACCACCAACTATTCTTGTATTGGTGCCGACTCCACATTCTTAGAAAGAAAAAAGGTTAAGTAAATTAGAGTATGTTCTGCGCAGTTACTGTGCATCTCTACCGAACAGATCATGCGTACATAAATGCTTTGTGAAAGCATTCCAATGATTTAAGGAATTCCGAACTCTTTAAAAATATGTACGAGGTGTAACTACTATACAACGAGACTGATGCTTCTATGGAAAAACTATGCCCCTACCGAACGCAACGAACCAACGGTACAGTCTAAAGCTTTTTTTGCTATGTAAAGTGTGAGCGAATGTAATTAAGTCAAAGAATTATGATTAACCTAACAGTAAAATGTTCCTTAGGTTGGCTCAAGGTCACACCTAAATTCCCCTTAAAGATGTAACATGAAATGTCTCAAATTCGAAGTATTTAGCTATTTTAAAATTTATCTATTCAACCATTAAAGAAAACATTTTTGCATAAAGTGAGATCACGATATTTAAAAAAAAAAAAAAAAAAAAACAGCAAATCTAACCCAAACAACAAGCCTCAAACTTCAAATGACAAATCTACAACACCCAATAAAGCATTCCATCCTTTTCACACTTCCACAAAATATAAAAAAAACCTCGAGCGCAATAATTCTCGTGCCTAATTCACTAATCCTCATGAAAAAGCAGAGGTAGGTATTTTATTTACGTCACACTAGAGCTGCACAATGGTCTATTGGCGACGGTCTGGGAAACATCAATGAGGATGACCCGAAGACATGCCATCGTAATTTTGATCCTCGGCAGAGGGGATGACTCCTCTGTTTTGGTAGCCCGACGACCTGCGCGTAAAGTCTAGCACTTTACGGTAGAACAGTTTAATGAGTACCAATACCGCACACCTTCGGTCCTTACACAAGCTTATCGAAGTGGTCACCCACCCGCTTACTGACCGCAACCACTGATGTTTGACTTCGGTGTTTTACTGGGAACAGTGTCTTTGAGATCAGTCCACTGCAGTACTCGAAAAAGCGGAACACGTGCAGTTGTTTAAATAAACCAATTTACTGGATAGAATTAAAAATACTCGGAGCCGAAAGTGCATAATGACGATTAATTACCAGTGAGACATACGAAATTTTAGCTGACTTCTTACTCCATTTAATGCTGCTGTTTAAAAAATTAAAATATGCTTTGAATTGAAATCACTTCATTTTGATCACGAGCTGCTAGAGTCGGAAATGTTCGTCAAATGCATAGAATACCGTGGGCCGTGAAGATCAAGTCAACACGAACATAAGATCATAGTTCTGAAGGGGTTAAGTGTGATAATTACAGAATATTCTGAATGAATAATAATAAAGAAAAAGACACTCACCTCCAGTAGTATTTACTTGATCATCAAACTTTTCCTGATTATCTTGCCAGTCGATAGATATTGCTTGAATAGGAAAAATTGGACAACAAACGCCAATGAATCTGTTCTCAATGAGACATACATTATTCATAAATTGTTGAAGCGAACTTAAAATGCTTGGTAAAAAGCAATGTTGCACATATCTACAAACACCAGATTCATTTTTAGATGTTTGACACTCTTGAAACTTAGATTCAGAAGATGCAAGAGGATTAAATACAAAAGATTTAAAATTTGGACCAAGCATGCTTCTCACTTCATCTTGCAAAGTAAAGTGCTCTTCTGATTCAGTTAAACTAGCTTGATTCAAAACATTTTGATTGGCGTTGTTTCTGCCCTGAAAATTTACTTTACTAATGTCTTGAGATTCTGTTAGAAGTTCTTTTTTAGTCTCTGAAACTTTAGACTTTACTTTACAAATTTTTGAACCTTTATTCGAATTATGCTTTGGTTTTGGCAATTTTTCAAAGTACTTTTTCGTTTTTTCATCCGGCTTATTAGGATTTGGCTTCGATATTTCCTCTGAAACTTTTTCAGCTTCTTGTTTATTACCTTCATTATTTTGCGAAGTTTTTTGAAGATTTGGTATTTGCTTAAGATACTTTTTTTTATCGACTGAAAACACTTCATCTATTTTTAATACAGAAGTTTCAAAATTGTTTTGATCGACTTTTAAAGTCTTCTCTGTTATAAATTTGTTATCAGATTCTCTCAGATCTAAAACTTCACTAGGTTCAGCGAATTCTTCGGGAATAAATATCGGTTGTCCATCTATCAAAGGCACGTAACTTCCCTTTAAAACAGAATCTAGAAAAGGGAGAAAAAAAAATTATATACATATGTGACAAACGAAACAACCTCTGAGTGAGAAAACCAACAAAGGCCAATAGATGTCGCTTCCTCCGTAATCAAACTGTTGGAACTATTTTGATGTAAAGGAAGAGGAGTTGGAAATGTATAAGCAAACCTGTGTGGTTCAAAAACTGAGTGTGTGACTCGACTCTTGTCTAAATGAGCTTTTGATAAATATTAAAGGATAAGTACCATCTTTATTGGTTGTTCCATTTTGGAATTTGTTTTTCCATCCTTATTGGAGTTTACAAATAGTTCCCTCTTTTAAAGATATTGCTACTCCATTCGTAAATGCTGCATCACAGTGGCATACGATGGCGGTCCGCCCTGGGTGCTAATTTACTATCCAATTGCTTTTAACGACAAGCTCATTTTTGTGGAGATTTTCAACTTTGCTGTAGTTAGTCAAAATTATGACGAAAGCTTTTATTTCTTTTAAATTTTGTTACTAGAACTAGAAAGTCAAATTCTTGTTCTTTGTTAAAAAATAATTGCCAAAGAGGAGAGCGGATCGTTTAAAAGCCGCTGCATTAGAAAATTATGCCTCTGGTACTAGCTCTTAGAGGGGTGACAAAAATGTTTTCTTGAAAATTAGTTTTTTAATTAAAATTTCAGCATTTTTTCCTGAATATTTTGTTTACATTTTTTACTTTCTTCCATTTAGCTTGGTACTTCCGATTTAGTTTTTAATGTTATTAGCACAATAATTTGTCGCGTAATAAAAATGTCATCTTTCCAGGCTGCAAACTGCATCATCAGTATACTAAAAATATTTTTAACCAATCTATATGTTGTGCCCCTCCCACTATCGAAACACTTTTCTATGCGATAAATTTTCAACATTGATAATTTTAATTTAACGTTTCAATTTAATATTATTTATTTAGTTTTCAATAAATTTGTAATTTTTTATAAAATTTGTTATCTATTTGTCGGAAAGAATATTACTAATTTTGATTGTTAACATCTATTGTATATTTAACTGGAATATCAATAGATAAAAATGTATTTTTTTACTTTACTAATTCAATATAGTTTAGGAAATAACATTTTCCGCTTTGTTATGCACCCAATTGAAAGATATTGCTTTACTGATAAATTTAATTGGAAATTTTATGGACAAGGGGTGACAAGTTTAAACTCCGAACAGGGTGCCAAACAGACCAAGTTACGCCTCTGCTGTACCCCGGTAAGCCAAAAATCAATCTAAAAACAGCTTTCAAACTTTAAAAACAGATTCATGTTTTTTAGATAAATTCTGGAAACTTAATTTTATCAGTATACGTCATACATATATAAGATATTTCATATGCTGATAAAGAAATTTTAGTGAGCTATTAATATTCTTGCTCAGTTGCACCATTGTGCATATTTAAGAAAACAAAACAATTTTTGTCCTCTGAGCGCTTGTTCTGGTTTTTCCGAACTTTTAGATAAGAGCCTGAAAAAAACCTTTATTTTTTTTTGTTATTAAATGGGGAAAATAGCACGTAGAGAAAAATTTCTGCACAATTTTACCGAAAGTCCCAACGCTTGGAGGGTTAAAACAATTGGTTTTAAATAAGAATTTGAACTCTCAATTACTAAAATGTTAAAAATGCAAATTGTTTTTAAATAAAATAGTTTCGTACAACTTTTTAATAACATTTCATGAAATTACTTTTATTTATTCAAAAAAATATTTCAAAGGCATTTTCTGCAAAATTTATTCTAATTTTTTCATAACCATATTTTTAAAATATTTAAAAATATTTTTAAAAATTTTAGTGCAGAGAAATAATACTCTTTAATTTTTTTAGTACTTTTAGAACTTCGTACATAAAGTATTGGATGGTGACAATTGAGCTTGAAACTTATTACCGCTTTTATTTTGGTCACCAAGTATATTGTAAATGAATGGCAAACTAAAAGATTAGGAAAAAACATTTTAAAGTTCCCATTTTTTTTTAAAGATTTGTTTCGATATTAATACGAAAGTTTATCAATTCCCACCATTAACTTCCCCTTCATTTTCAGTTTTAATAAATTTTGGAACAAATTAAATTTCCCCTTTATAGATTTTTTTTTTTTAAAAAAAAGGAAATTTTTTAAACTAGACATTTTGATGAAGTTATATCAAAAAATAGAATCTTGTCACATCTTTGTTCACATGCTTCAAAATTTTATGAAAAAAAAAATTGCTCCCAATTTTGCATGAAAAATTTAATATTTTTACGCTGAAACTTATCACTATTTTCATAATTATCATTAATCATTTCATAATAATCATTTCATAGTATCATTTTCATAATAATACATTTCCTTACTCAAGAGCTAAGCATAATATTTACGGGGTGTAGTCCTGGACTTCGGGATGGCTAGGTATATAACAATTGTAACCTTTCAAGCGATGTCTTCTTATTCAAAACTCAACCTTAAAGTGAGATTTAAAAATCTAAATTGCAACCTAATTTACTACCACTATTATAAATTTATAGGACCCGTAAAAATCTTGTAAAAAATATTTACTTTTAAAGTGCTTCATAAAAATAATAAAAAGACAGCTTAATGAAATGTACTAAGTGATTTGTGGAAATCGACGATATCACATTATGGATATCGTTGATATATAATTTATTTGGATTAAGTAGTTTATTCTTTAAAATACGGAACAATACTCTTAAAAGCTTGGAAAACGGAATCAAATGCTATATTCATTTTCGTATGCTGCACGCATTTTGAACTGTGTCCATTTTCGTAAGTACACATTTTAGCTTTGCCAATCTTTGTAAGTACACATTTTAGCTTTGCCAATCTTTGTAAGTACACATTTTAGCTTTGCCAATCTTTGTAAGTACACATTTTAGCTTTGCCAATTTTTGTAAGTACACATTTTAGCTTTGCCAATTTTCGTAAGTACACATTTTAGCTTTGCCAATCTTCGTAAGTACACATTTTAGCTTTGCCAATCTTCGTAAGTACACATTTTATCTTTGCCAATTTTCGTAAGCACACATTTTGGCTTTATTCATTTTCGTAAGCGACTGTGATCTTATTCAAGACACAGCTCAAAATGCAAATTAAGAAAAATAGATGCAGCCAGAATGTGTGCTTACGTTTGTAGTTTTATACCAATCATAGAAGACAGTCAACTATCCGGACAAATCTACTTCCGCATATGGTCAAACTAATCCATAATTGCGTTATATGCTGAGGGAACTTTTCGTCCCTTGAACTACCTTAGAGTTTAAAAAAAAAAAAAAAAAAAAAAAAAACTTTCGAAAATTAATGATCAAATTTAGATATTTCATGAAAAATCGCATGGAAAACTGATTTTAATTTTGGCATTCAATATTTGAAAATAAATTTTTATGAGTAAAATCTATTGTAGAAATTTGATTCATCTCCGCGAATTAAAGTCAAAGTCGTTTTGAGGCCATTGGATTTTATAAAGTGGCTGATTTTTTAAACCAGAATTTCTACGATCGTGGAAAGAATGTTTTAAATTTCAACTTCGGAAAGACTAAAAACTAAATTAACAACCACTTTTATATTTTATTTTTGCTGACTTTACATTCGGCATTTTAGTTAAACAAGAGTAAAAATTTCGAATTTTTCAGAATGATTTTAAAACATTAACGTATTTGCATTTTTATTAAAATTTGAAGTTGAAACTCAACACGGTAAAAAAGTTTTGCATCTTTCAATGTTTCTTTTTTGCTGTAAATAAGTTCATTTAAAAATATGAAGCGCTATTCAGAAAACTATTGAAGATAGATTTGCTATTGAATCATAGATTTACTTATTGAACGTTTGAGTTAGTGAGGTAATGATTATTGAATAAGTGAGTTAGAAAGGAATTTATCAAAATTCTAGCTCTGTTAATAATCATTGTTTTATCAAGTTTTGATGTTTTATCAAATTACAGTGTTAAAAACGTCATCCAAATTGATTTACCTTTTATTACCAATATTTCAATTTCATTCAAAAAAATAACCCCTAAAAACCTCGGGCTTATATCACTTTCAAAATTTAGTCATATATGCATTGCAATTAAGTATGTCACAAATTTTGCATTGTCCCAAATTAGCAAAGATATCTTACCCTGTGGAAAAATCAAATCTTGTTGTTTGTCGATGGATTTTGAATCTACTTTCCACAAAAAAGCCGAAAAAATCACAAACACTTGGAAGAACCACATGATTTCAAATATTTACTTTGCATTGGAAGATTTTATGTTATAGAGAAAGTAAATGGAGTATATAGGACTTCTTTGTAAATGGAGAAAACGGGATAAAAATTCACTGACAAAACGAAATATAAGTTATTAAATACTGAATTATACAAGTCAATGAATGAGATTTGTGACACGAAGACAGTAGAGTGCGCTTCGCATCGACAAAACTGTTGCTGTGAGCAAAGAGTTGAAAAAGTTTTATTTGTTTCAATGCTAGATGGCCTCCGAAGCCGAGAGGTATCCGTAGAGGTAGCGGGTTCGAATCCCATGTCCGTATGTCCGGATATATCCTTAAACTGTCGTTCTTTAATTTGTGATTAGAATGCATAAGCAGTTCTTTGTATCACGCTCACTAACTAGCATAATGTGTGAATATAGAAAAATGCCCCTTTTCTTTTTGTTATGTGAACAAACGATTAAGAGTTTAATGTTTTAATAACAAACTTTGGTTTGTAAGAGAAAATATTATATGAAATTGTACTGATTGTATTTTTCAATAAAATTAAAATTCACGTGAAATATGCAGTGAATAACTAAAGATTGTTACTTGCTAATAAACACTGAGGCTCTTTTTGAGGTACACATACCTTTTTATTTATTAATTTATTCAATGAATAGTGTGTCAAAAAAAATCAACCAACCAAAATAACTTTTGATTTAATGATCGAATCTTCACGTTCTAAGACCCAATCTTAAAGGTTCAAGGGGGTGACCTCAAATATGCTGATTCGTGCAAACAATATTTTAAGTTACGAAATCAGACACGAAAAGGTACTTTCTCTGAATAAACATACCTTTTTTAGACAGATTCGAATTTGTGACCCTTAAAATACTGGGGTAGCTGCAATCTGGGAAATATTGTCCCAATAGTTTAGTCGTTGTTGTAGCTCATTTACGTCGCACTAGAGCTGCACAATGGGCTATTGGCGATGGTCTGGGTAACATCCCTGAGGATGATCCGAAGGCGACCTGCACACGAAGTCGAGCACTTTACGGTAGAACAGTTTAACGAGGACCAATATCGCACACCCTCGGTCCCTACGCAGACTGATCCAAGTGGTCACCCACCCACACACTGACAGCAGCCAGTGATGCTTGACTTCGGTGATCTGCTGGGAACCGTGTCTTAATGATCAGTCCACTGCGGGACCCCAATAGTTTAGTCAGGAGGGCGGTCCAAAGTTTGGTCCCCTTATTGCTAATTTTACTTCTTGCGCATTTCACCATATCCTGAAAACTTTTTAAGCAAATTGAAAAATTTCTGCACACAATTATAAAATTTGTTTATCCAATGTTAATTACATGAAAAATTTAACTTTTAGTATCTATTAGTTATATATTATTATTTTTTCAATAATAGTCGAAATTTTTTTTTAATTATATGGTGTTTAATTTTTTACATCATTTTAAAAAATGATATTTTAAATCGCAAAATACAAAATTTGATCGAAATCGGTCGAATTGTTTGTGAGAAATCAAATTTTGAAAAGTTGCATATTTAAAATTCGAATTGATGAAAGTGAAGAATTCAAATAACATAGTGATCATGGAAAAGAAATAAAGCTGATTCGATGCATAGTTTGCAATTTTCAAAGATTAAAAAAAATATATATTTTTTTTTTGCTCCAACTATTTTGGGGAAAAACAGAACTATAAGATGTTTATAAGACAATCACTCTTCAGAGATAGAGAACCCTTAACGGGAACACTCTTTTTCCTAGGCACTCATAAAAATCTAAATTCGTTAGATTCAGACAAGAAGACTGTAGCTAAAGATTGTTTTAATTACGTGGAAATGTGATTACGTGGAAACGTGAAAGCTGTTGTTGTAGTTCATTTACGTCGCACTAGAGCTGCCCAATGAACTATTGGTGACGGTCTGGGAAACATTCCTGAGGATGAACCGAAGACATGCCATCACAATTTTGATCCTCTGCAGAGGGGATGGCACCCCGCTTTGGTAGCCCGACGATCTGCACTCAAAATCGAGCACTTTACGGTAGAACAGTTTAACGAGGACCCATACCGCACACCCTCGGTCCTTACACAAACTGATTCAAGTGGTCACCCACCCGCACACTGACCGCAGCCAGTTGTGTTTGACTTCGGTGATCTGCTGGGAACCGTGTCTTAACGATCAGTTCACTGCGGGACTGGAGAGAAGAGGTTTGATCTGCCATACTCTAACGTACTTCAGATTGGGAAAATTTTTTTGCGTGATTTCATGAGAGAGAGAGAGAGAGAGAGAGAGAGAGAGAGAGAGCCGGGGGAGGGGTAAGCTTTTTCTTATATATTGTTCAGCAGTGCCACTCATTTGTAAGGGCACTTCCTCAGTTTAGACATATATTTGAAGAGGAAGGAAACTTTCTTCAGATCCTTGTACCCATGGCACTGCTCAGAAACCGCCCATAGGACTTTTCATTCCACAGATTTTACGAGCAAGTATATCGTATGTACTCGGTGGGTTTTAACGTAGTCGAAGATCGAGCCCCAGCCCCGGAACTTAAATCCAATTCTCGAACCGCTGGGCTACCACGGCTCTTGGCGGGAGGTTTGGAAAGTCAATTTTTTGAAACGGGAGGAGGATTGAAATTACCAAAAAGATATCATCTCTGTGGTAGGGTGGGTCTCGGTCCTGTCGGAGAGAAAGTTTGTTCCTAAAGTTTAACCAGTCTTGTGATAGAAAGAAAGTATCTTGAATAGCTCTTATGTCGGCATCTGAAAATTGTTTTTGACTCAGCCAGTGGTGTTTATTTCTAAGACTTCACGCATTCCATCGGGGAATATTTAAGGTAAGAATTGACATGATTTATAAGGGAAATTTTTTTTCTTCCAAACGCTTGGTGAAATGCCTCCCCAATCGCTTGGACCGAGTCACGAAAAATAATTTTTTCACACGTCATTTTTTAATGTTTCAAAATATATCTACTCCTCAATATTGTTCTAGGAAAGGGTGTACCTAAGTTTTAATTTTGTAACTAATCTATACTAAAGTTAAACATAATCTTAGTCAATCTTTTATTACATTTATTGGCCTTTCGTGTTAATTTTCATTTTTATGCTATTAATTAACTTTGGAATTTCTTTTATATCCGTCGTTGAACAGCCGACCCAGTTTTTGGGTTTACGACTACTAATTTTCAACTCCGTGCCCTTGTAATTTTCGAACCACTCCAGAAGACAAGGAAACTCCTGGATCAGTACCCCAAGAGGTATTGATTTGTTATGGAAACATAGAGGACATTGCGATTCGACAGATTTAATGTGCATAAGCCACCATTTACTACACGGGGAGTCTTCGGCAAGCGGGGATCGTGCCCTACCAAGTGCCCTACCAACCAGGCTATCCCGGGCTTAAACTTTGGAATTTGTATAATTTTAAATAATTTAATATAAAATTAATATCATAGAGTCTAACAAACATCTAATTTTGCATTATTCTGTATAGGCCCATGATTCGCCTACTTTCGAGCATATTTTACCTCAGCTGGTTGGTGCGAGCTGAGAGCAGGATTCGTTTCGACCAGTCATCGCTCGAATTCGAACTTGGGTCACGAGCGTTCTATTCTCTGATTCACTGTGGCTCGTCCACACAATATGACTAAAGTATAACACATTATATTAGTAGATAACACATTCGTTTTTTTTTTTTAAGAAGTAGCTGTGAAAAAAAACTAGTTTTAGATCAGGAATCTATTTCACAATTGTAGCATTTTATTCTACAAATCTATTCCATTCCTTGCTCTTAACAAACTTCTTTATTAATCATTATGTTAATGGAGTTCTTATGAATATGAAAGGGACAGTATAAACAAATTAAGGAGAGATAAACAGCAAATAGTTCATCTAAAAGTCTTTTTATCTATGCAGAAAAAAATTTAAAAAACAGTTGTTATCGTCTTATGCTCTTGTCAATACTAACAAGCCTATTTCGAGGCACAGGAGTGAGCTTCTTCTTGTTTTCCAGTGGCGCCATCTATGGCCTATAATTCGATTTCTGCTTCATACATACGTCACTGCCCATTTTACAGGGAGAACACATTCACAAACCAACCATCCATTCGCAGATCGTAATTTTGAACTTAAACAGATCACGATCAATCTCCGATTCAGTATCCTCAGGGGTGTTGATTTGTAATTGGAACTTGGAGGACTTTGTGACCCCGACAGATTTAGCGTTTACCAGTCACCACTTTGTACACGGGGAGTCTTCAGCCGGCGGGGAGTGAACTCATGACCTCTTGGATATAGGCCAAGCTTCTGCCAATCAGGCTTTTCCGACTCAAGTGCGACAGTGAATATGTAAATACAGTTTTGCAGAAGTAGGAAAATAATTATAAATTTAAGTGCATGCTTTTAATTGTACGAGTTTAAAATGAATGTTTAATTTTCGGGATGTTTTGTGATTATGATTTTTGATTAAGACCTTTGTCAAGATTGAAATTACTTGTTTATTAAAATTCCTTCGGTGCTACGAAAAATTCAAACAACCAACTACATATTCAACAACATTTGAGGTTTGGAGAAATATTTTACTAGTAGTGATGAACTACAGCAGACATTTTGAGACAAACAAAATTATTTTAAAACATATATCAGATCTTCTAAATATTGAAAATCTGTCCATCTGATCTTTTTTATGCCACCATGCAATAGAAAAAACAACAAATGCCACAAAAAATTTAGATTTTTATCAAATTTGCATTTTTGTATGACAAGTTGCGTATTGCTGAAATTTCCATTTGAAAAATCAATTTTATTACTTATCAAATTATATTTTAAAATTGATAGAATGGGAAAGAAAATAGTTGTCCAGCCGTAATTTCTCACTTTATCGTAAAGCCCTAACGTTTTTCTTTCTTTCTTTATTTCTTTATTTATACAAATTGGGCACCTGGGCCCTAACGTTTTTCTAAATTACATTGGCAGTATAACTGCTTAAATAATTTATATGTACTGGTGAATAAATTTCTTTCAAATCTAATTTATCGAAACATTAATAAATCTAAAAAACTAATTTTCTGAACCTACGGAAATTCCGCAGTTGTTGCAATTAGGAAAGGTAATTTGATAATCTATATACATTCTTACAATTGATTTATGCTTGCTTTATTTAATTTATTGAATTTAAAAATCAGGCATAATGTAAGGTTTACTATCTATCCATTTTATTCTTGTTCATTTTTGAATTGAACAAATGCATTTTAAATAAGTTCAGCTAATTTTTAATTTTTTTAAACTTTCAACAAATGCAACTCATTTTTTTTCAGTTTAAAGTAAAATTTCAAAAATATTCGATTTCTATTTGTCGATTACCAAATTAAACTCTTTGATTGTTCCAATTTGAGGTAGCAAATGGTGGTTCTTGAGATTACCATGATTGGCTTGGAAGCGTATTCTTTAAAAATAACAATGTATTTTTGATGAAATTATATCTTAATAAAATATTATATCTATTCTTGCAACGTAATCGCAAAACTCATTTTAAGTCAAAATACATTAAAATAAATAAATCAACCTCAATAAGCTTTTATTTTAATGATTAAATTTTTGCGAACTGAAAACCGTGTAAAATTCAAAGGGTACAATATATATATATATATATATATATATATTGTACAGTGTGCTAATAAATACTAACTTTTAAGTTACAAAATTATATACAAAAATCAAAAATATACTTTCTCTGAAACATAACCTCTGAATAAACCTTTTTTTTTCTTCTCAATAGTTTGAATTCGTAACAACAAATCTGTTAGGAGGATGGGAGAGGTAACCTCAACCTGGAAAATAGTTTAGACAGTAGAGTGATTAGAAGGTTAATCCCTTTAATATTAAATTTTTTTGTCTGTATTTTAACTTATTTAGGGGAATTTTCAGCGAATCCAAAATATGTTTGCTTAAAATTTTTAAATTATTTTACCCAAAGAAAATTTTAAGCAAACAAATTTTAATAAAAAATTATATATAAATTTCGTATTTTATTTAATATAGTACATAAATTTTTGCAGCACTTTAAACTATATTATTTTAAATGACGAAATTAGAAAAAAAGTTAATAAGTAATTTTCAATAAATAGAAATTTAGAAATACGGCTTTTTTTTTTCAAAAAAAAAAAAAAAAGGTATAGCGTAACTACTCGACAAACTTCTTTTGAATTTTGTCATTTAATATAAAATAGCTTATAATGAAGTAAAAAATCGTATCTCTTACAATTTAAGCTTTTTTCCATTATTAATAAATAAAAAATAATAAAAAATTAATAAATATTTTTCACCCAAACACACGCAACACCACCTCCCACCACAACAGCTACTGTGTAAAGACTCTGGCACTCCAAGCCCCACTAATGTTACATTAAGTAAATATTTATAATTTCACTGATAATAGAAGATTACAAACAATTATAGTTACAATTTTCACGTTGACATGCATTTTTTGCAAACTTGAAAATCATAACAAACCTGTTGGCTCCATCAAACCATTTATATAAGTTCTTACTAAGTTGATATACATCATAACTAGTTGCTTTCACGATACCATTTATCTTGGAATATATATAGATTAGTAAATTCAGTTTTTTCTGATGCAAAATCTAAGCCTTCATCTTGCATTTATAGAACGTTTTACAGAAGGGTGATAATTTACTATAGATAAATGACTAAAAAATTGATATCTACAATGGAATTAATTATAAGTATTCATTAAATTCACGAAACTTTGAGTTTCACCAGTGAATATGAGATTAAATAGCATAAAAATTAAACAGCATAAGTTCTAAGTCAATTACGGTCGTTCAACATGATTTCCATTTCTAGAATCAACAGAAACCTGTGAAAATATTTGAGAAGAAATTCCAGAAAATTTTGATGAAGAACTTGGTCTAACTGAATCTTCATAACGAGGAGGTGGATCTGGTTATATCACATCGCTAAGTGAAAAATTGTCTTATAGATCCTTAAGTAGTACTGATTCTGTTTAAAGCAGGATTGTAGTTCTTGACAAGAAGTTGGAGCTCTTGATGATGGACCAGGAATTGGAGTTCTTAAAGAAGGACCAGGAGTTAGAGTTCCTGATGAACCCAAACTTTGTGCCAGAACATCTAAATTATCGTTCATTCAATTAGTTTGTGAGAGTCTCTACATCTTGTGGGTGATTTTGGGACCTCTTAAATAGGCAGCGATGAACAATAAAATCAAGGAACCTTTTTTTGTAACGCTGGAGAAAAATATCTATATTTGCAATAATATTACGCTTTTTTAAAAAATAAATAACATAGGTTCTAAATCAATTACGACTGTTCAACATGATTTCCGTTTCTCGAATCAACAGAAACCTGTGGAAATATTTGGGATGAAATTACAGGAAATTGTGACGAAGAACTTGCTCTAACGGATTCTTCATAACGAGGAGGTGGATCTGGGTATATCACATCATTAAAATCACACGAAGTGAAAAATTGACTTATAGATCCATAATTAGTACTGATCCTGTTTAAAGCAGGAATTGTAGTTCTTGATGACGAACCAGGAGTTGAAATTCTGGATGACGGACCAGGAATTGGAGTTCTTAAAGACGTACCAGAAATTGGAGTTCTTAAAGACGAACCAGGAGTTCTTGATGAACCAAAGCTTGGTGCTACAGGAACATCTAAATTATCGTTGTTATGATTAGTTTGTGAAAGTCTCTCGATCTGTTGGGTGATTTTAGGAGCTCTTAAATAGGCAGCGATGAACAATAGAATCAAGGAGCCCGTTATGGTAACAAGTATGACCGCCAAAGATTCACCAGGAGACATAGTAGCTGCAAATAAATAGGATTAAAAGTCAATTAGATAGTGTTGTGTTTATTATTATTTTTTGCTTCATTTTAGAAGAAGTAAAATAGTAGTGACCACCGTGGCTTACTATCTGATATCAAATAAATACAGGACCGTTTCTTACCTCGAAAAAGTAAATAGTGGTAAGTGGATTATAATTAGGAAAAGTAAAAGTATTTTAATATTTCAGCTTTCACCTTTTTTATAAATAAAAAAAAACATGGCTGTAAGAAGTACACTCGTAAAGCTATATGTCAAAACTGCCATAAAACATGGTGGTCAAGGCAGTTACACTCCTCCCAAAAACAAATAAACTAGAAATGAAATGGTTTCAAGAGTCAGTTTTTTAAAAAATTGGGAAAATCAAGTTGGATCGGACAAATTTTAACAAAATCAGAAATATCAGGTTCCAACCTGCCTGACTCTTTAAAAACCTAACTCTTTAATCTAGTTTATTTTTTCATTTCCAAATAAGTGGAAATTGTTTTCTAGTGACGGTGAGTTTAACAAAGCAAGCATACTTTTTGTGATGCATTATATAGTGAGTTAAAATGTCTAGAAAAATATTTTTTTTAAAACTAAACTGTGACTGGCTTTCAGTCAATCCGACATGCAGCACTTTTCCAGGGTATTCACGAGTAGTTTCTTTCAAAATTTCTTTCAAAATTTTATGTTTTCGGTCCTACTGTTTGGCCGTTTTGCAATGTAATTTCGCAGTGAAAAAAAAGTTTTAAGAAGATACGTTATAACAAGAGGTTCAGAAAATCTATAAATGTTTTACAACAAAGCCGTGGTGGCTTAGGGGGTAGAGCGTTCACCTTCCACTGAGGTGAACTGGGTACGAATCCCTGTGAAGACTGGTCTATACGAATTCCGCATCCGGCTTGCACCAGCAACATTGCTGAGGTAAAAATATCCTCAGAGGTAGACGGATCATGGGTTAGAGTCCTCCTGCCATTTGGCTAACCATGAGAGGTTTTCGTGGTTTTCTTTTCCATGTAACGCAAATGCATGTAAGTTCAATCAAAAGTCTGCCACGAAAGCAAATTTCTCCCAATACTTGATCCAGGAGTTCCCTTGTCTTCTGGATTGGATTCAAAGTTACAAGGCTACGGAGTCAAACATTAGTAGTCGTAAATCCAAAATTGGGTTGGCTGTGCAACAACGGTTATAAAAAATAATTTTTTTTTACAACAAAGTTATTGGTCGTTTAGTATCCTGCCGGTCATTAACGGTAAAGAAAGACACAACCAATCCATTGGATGACTGAAGAAGTCAAAAACTATTTCTATTAGGAAATTTTATTTTGTAACAGATAAGGTTCATTTTCAAATAAATTCAGTCATGAAGATATAAGGTATTAGAAAAAAAGAAATATCACCTAAAAGGTCAAGAAAAACAAATTAAGAATATTGAAAATAATTCGCTATAGATAACATTTTATCTACATAAATGATTTTAAAATATGACTTAATATAAATCTTTCCAAAGTTAAGTATATTGGAAATAATTGACTGTATATTGCATTAGATTCACATAATGATTTTAAAATATGATTTAAATATTAATATTTCTAACATTTTCCATCTCCAGTTATTACTTTTCAGGTGTATATAATAGAGGAATTCACACATTTTTGCACTCCGATGCTGCTTGAATAAATGCAAATGATTTTATTAAAAAAAAATATATATTACTTTTTAGGCTGTTTTTTTAATGAATGTAACTGCATAAAATATAATGATGCAAATGCAACTTAAAACGAACTTTTCCTCAAAAATTATAAGCATAGTTTTAAATAATATACTTGCAAAAATATAATTAACTTCTACAATTAAAAAAAATCGATGCATTTAACTCGCATATTTTTTATTAGTAAGTTTTCTAGATCGATATAAGCATATGAAAAAATAGCAATTAAAAAACAAGTATGATGCTAGGATCATATTTTTCTTTGATATTGTAGCAAGAGACGATTAAAAGGTGACGTAGCCCCCGAGGAAAGAAGCGAGCGCACATTGGCTTGATGTTCTATAACGTCTCCTATAACAAAGCCTCCACGCGGTTTTTTGTAGGTAGTCCGATCAGACCACTATGAATGCAAACCAATTAGTGAAAGAACTATTTAATATGAAATCTATTAAAAATAAGAAAGTGGTAGCAAATATATGTCTAAAAATTTGTTTAATTTATTAATATAATTGGTTTGTATTATTTACTTGTCAACCACTACAGATTCAATTCTCAAATATATATGATAAATTTCTCTCAAGTATACTTTTAAAATAGAATTTATGTTCTTGCGCACAAGTGGTTCGCTTTTTAAATAATCTGTGCAGACTACTTATAAGAAACCGTGTGGAGGCTTTCTGATGTAGGAGGTGATGTTTAAGCCCAATAAACGGCTGCGTAAGGCGTCTGAGTCAAGTGAGGGTGGATTTAAAAAAAAATTTGCGGTTTTTTTTTTACTCTTTTTAAAAGCTTTTCGGTTTCGCTTGTTGAAAAATGAAAGTTAAAATGAACTTAGTTTCCTAAAAAAAAAAAAAAAAAAAAAAAATTAGAAATTTATCTAATACTCCTGTAATAAAAATAACCCTTCAAACTGCGTAGCAATGCAGCATTTCTTTCTTTGTCTTAAATCTTTTCAGACGTGCCGATGACATTCTGCCCTGATAATTTACGATCTGCAGATGCAGATGAGTAACTGTTGAGTTTTCTTTAATATTTCTTCAAGAAAACCCTTTGGAGAAGGGGGAAGTTACTTGCCTATAGTAATTTCCCCTCCCAAATGCATCTTTGTCCACAAGAAAAAATTTTTTTAATTGACGAAGGAAAATTTGTCTTATTCACCATTATTCCTTTGCTTATTTCGACTCGATATGTCATTAAAAAATCGTAGAAATGTCATGAAATTTTGTCAGAATTCAACACACTTCTGAGTGTTGGGGACTTTTTGACCTATATTCAGCGGCATGCAAAAATTCAAAATTTCTTGAAATCAGGAACAGTTTGGAGCCAATATGTTATGAAATGAAAAACTTTTTTTTTTAAAAAAAATAAAGTGATCATAAGTATTGTATAAAACTTGAATGAGCAGACAAGCTAAAATCACTTAATATATATACGTAATATTTAAATATGGATTTTCGAAATCAAATATTCAACGCTAAACTGATGTTTAACTAAAAGTCAGCATATTCTGGTCCAAATTCTTCTTCCCCGGAAATGAATGATTCAATTTAAACTACGCAATAAATGTTCGAATATAATTGCGTAGACATCATCTCATCATCAGTGAATACAAAACGAGCAGAAAAAAAACGCATACTCTTACCTTGCACAAACCCCTGCGATATTTTCCTGTAGTGATTTCTATAAGATCGTAAGTTTTCAGGATCATGACTGATTTGAAAGCTGGTATCACAGCTGTTATCGCCAGCTGTTATCAGTACAGATATTTCAGACATGATGTATAGGAACACATATTGTACATTGCGCAAAATAAAAAGCTGACCACACAGGATAATTTTTAATCTAATGATCGGATTTTCAAGTTTTATGACTCAATCTTAAAGGTTTGAGGGGGTGAAATCAAATATACTAATTAATTAGTGCACACGGCAGTTTAAGTTACGAAATCAAATACGAAAACGTACTTTTTCTGAATAAACATACCTTTTTTTCGAAGGATTTTGATTTCTGATCCCCAAAATATAGGTGTATATAGGGAAGTACGGTCCTCATAGTTTGATTAGGAGAGCGGTCTAAAATTTGAGCCCCTTAGTTAATTTTATTTTTTCCGTATTTCGCCTTACATCGAGAAATTTTTAAGCGAATTGAAATTTGTTTTACACATAACTGTAAAATTCGTTTATGCAAAGATAGTTTCACGATAGCCTTTAGTAATTATTTTTTATTTTATTTAAAAATGGTCGAAAAATTTTTGAATTATTAGGTACACAATATTTTACCTTATTTTAAAGAATATAATTTTTCATAGCAAAATACAAAATTTGAACAAAATCGGCTGAATATACCTTATTTTTAAACCCCCTATATTTTGGGGATCAGAAATCAGTAAAACAAGCAAAAAGTAAAATTAACATTAAGAGGTCCAAAATTTGGATCGCTCTCTTGACCAAATTATGGGGACAATATTTTCCAGATTGCAGCTACCACCTATATTCTTACAAACTTTTTTTGTGTGATTTCATAACTTAAAACATCGTCTGCACTAATTAATTAGTATATTCGATGTCACATCTCGAACCATTACGATTGAGTCCTAGAATGAGAAGATCCGATCATTAGATCAAAAGTTATTCAAGGTGGTCTGTTTTTTATTTTATTTTGCGCACTGTACATTTGTGAGAAGTACTTTTAAAACTCGCTTAAAATTTTTTAATGAATACATTTATTACATCTTGCGAAAAGCAGCTATGAATTTGGTGCATTTATTTTGACTAACCCTCTATTTAGATTTGCATGTTTTTAAAAATTGTTCAATAGATATTAAAAATTTGGGACCATCTACACTTTTGTAGCTGCCGTAGCGACCGGGTTTCCAAGATTTGTTGACCTATGTATATATTTAATTTTAAATACAAAATAATTATTTTTGTATATATCCAGTATTTACTAGAAAAAAAATTTATTCTTCAAAAAATGCAGTTATATTTTAATAAACTATATATCATAAAATTTTAAACTGCTTGGTAAAGACTGATTTTTTTTAAAATCTCTTTCGGTAACACTGATCAAACATTTAAAACAAAGTTATTACATACAGTCCCTGGCCAAATTATTAGACTCATTATAAGATTCTATGTAAAATCTTAATTATTAGGTGATACTATACAGCATTATTGTTTTTACTCGACTGAAGCCGATTTGCACTTGTTTACGTTCGTGTATCAATTGGTTAAATTAGACGATTTATAAATTCGACGATAGGATAAATTAGACGATATATTAGATAAATACAGAATATTTATTATATCAGATATTATATTATAATAATTAGACCAAATTATTCGACCCACTGCAGTCTTTAAATAATCACATGCTTTGCTCGAGTTTATATGCAATACTTTTATATTTAACACGTTGAGCACCGCGTCAGCCATCGGTGGCTGACACTGAAATTACATTTAGGCTGCGTCTGCCACCGCTTGCTGACACTGACCTTTCATATAGGCCGCGAAAAACAGCTGGCTGACAGCGTATAACATGATATAGAACTAAAAAATTTGCACTCTTTTATGGAATTGCAGAAAATTTATTCAAAATTTACTTAATTATTATGATTCTTGGTTTAATAAATTCAATTTAGTAGATTTTTATCCACCACTGTTTTTAAACAATCCGTAGGCATATAATTCACCACTTTTTTTAGATATGTCAGATAAACCTGAACTCTATTTTGAACTTTAGATAATTACTCTAGTACTATGCATATTGTATTATATTTTGAATGTTTATCACACTAGATGACGCCACTATGGCTTTGAAAAAGTTATGTAGAATCTTCATAATTTTGAATCCCGATCATGTGTATATATGTTATCATCAATTTTTTATGCTCAATTTCAAATTTCAACTGCAATTTATGTAATATCACAGATTAAGTTTGTATCTCATGTATATCGACCTAATCATGGCTGTATTCACTTCCTTTTTAAAGGCAATTTATGTAAATCATCGATCAAGTTGTACATAATTTCTATTCATGGTTATTATTTTAATGTTACTACACTGTTACATTACTCAAAATGTTATATTCACTGTAAAATATTTTTAAGGTGGATGGGTTAGGGGCCGCTGCGCGGCCTAGGCACCCAGTTGTTTAAATAAAGTAAGTAAGTAAGATATGTCAGATATATATGAAGGTTGGTGATTAGAGGCGGTACTACTTGGTGCTGTCTCTCCTATTGTGCTATCTGTCCTCTTCTACTTGACGAAGGCTCATGAGCCTATTTTGAGAACACAAGCCTGAAAATTTATGTAATTGCAATAACCAATAATCAGATATGTTATGCTAAACCTTTTATAAACTAGCAAAATCTGTCTATATTTGCAAATTTAGTTTGTAGTTATTTACCGTGAGGCCAGGCGAGCAAGCTATGTAAAAATAGCGTGGCATTCAACGTATTAAACACTCATGTAATGGGTTTATATTCAGCAGATTTTTTATATACTTCCGATTTGTATTATTTTATTATTTTTTTAACGTATTGCATTTCAATGTTAACTGCTTGATACACAAACATAAACAAGTACAAACCGGTTTCCGTCGAGTGAAAATAATAAAGCTGTATAGTATCACCTGGTAATTAAGATTTTACATAGAATCTTAGAGGGCGTCTAATAATATGGCAAGGGACTGTATATAGTGATATGAAACGATTTACGATATATAGTGTATGACTTACAACATTGAGAAATATGCTTATCAAGTTCGTCACTTAAATCTCCACAATTATTATGTCCATCACAAGCTAGACCTCTCCAAATGCAGTTATGATTACGGCAGCGTTTTTCATCTTTAAAGCAGAACCCTGCAAAAGAAAAGCGTATTTTGGAAACACTAAGCAAAATAATGTGAAAGTCAACTCGTTGCGTTGATTAAGTATAAGGGTATTTCCTTGTCACTGGTGAGTTTACTTTAGGACACTTGCGTTGTGTGGAATTAAATGGTCTCCAAACATATCAAAAATAAAAATAATTCTTTAAAGATTTTTGTCAGTTTCAGGGGCAGAATTTAGTTGTGAAATAGCTGACATTTCTGTGATAATTTTACTAGGGTTATTCAACTGCAAAACTGGTTGTCTCCTAAAACAAATAATTTTTTTTATTCAAATTTAAATTAACTTTTTGATTAACTGAATACAAGAAACCACAGTGAATTCGATCGAATGTTGCTGTCAAAGGCCATTAAGGCAAGGGATGCGATTATTCTTGTTTTCCAGTGGCGCCATCTATGGCCAAGCATTCGACTTGTGTCCCACCCATTGATAGGGAGGATCTATTCATACATCCATTTATTCATCCACAGATCCTTAATATGGCTAAATAACGCTAATTTAAAATTGCTTTAAATACTATCGGTAGTAACTAAAAGGTTATTAACGTCTCACAAATACTTTGCTTAAATTGAAAAATTGGAAGAAAAATACATGTACAGGAACTTGAAAGAGGTCAATTCCATAAAGTATATTAAACAGTTAATAAGTAGGTCAATAAGAATGGAAGTAACTAAACGAAGAAACAAGTTACTTACCATTCCTTACTGCTGTAAATGTCAATTGAAAGAATGCTTTTTTCTGATAGGTATAATTAGATGTGTGAAATGAGATTCGCGTATCTTTCCAACTAATATAAGATTGAAATTCAAATTGATCGTGACTGTAACCGCAAAGTTTCACCAATCCATGATGTTCAACAGGAGAAATCTGTATAGAAAAACATATTCTTTACATAACACATTTTCAATGAACTCTATTATTGCAGTTTTTGTGTTTAAAAAATAATAGCCTCTGGGGAGAGTAGTTAAAGACAACGTCAACCTTTATCTATTAAAAGATACCCCAACATAAAATCCACATGTTTTATATACTAGTGAATTGGAATTATATTTTGGTAGTGGTAGATACACTACAGTACACCCACACCAGAATTATATCTGTGATAGAATTCTACGAACGGTTACCACTAGTTGACTCATTGCTATTTTTGTGAGAAGTCGGGAGAGCTGTATTAAGATCACCGTACTTTTTGAGTGCGGGTCATGAAAGCTGTATTAAGTTCACAGTCGTGATCGCTCCTGTGTAGCCCATGGGTGAAAGCCCTTATATAGCGAGACGGAAAAGAGAAAAACCTGGTACGTAAGACATTTCATTCCAACCTTTTTTTATGAAAAAAATAAAATGTCTGTTTCTACCAAGATTTCTTTTAAAATTTTAGCATATATATAAAATTGCTTCTTTTCGAAGATAAAGTAGATATTGCTGAATAATTTAAAAAAAGAATAAGTAAACTCCTCCCCAAAACTAACTATAACTGAAAAAGTTTCACTACCAGCCTTTCCTATTTTCCGTCTCGCTTTCACCCCTGGTGTAGCCTTTTAGAAGTCGAGTGTATTCGTGGTGTGTGATCGAGACTGAGAAGCAACAGCGTGAGGAGGACAACGTCTCAGTCACAAGTAGCAAGTCAACTGTTCAATCTGGACCATCCATCGAAGGCGTGTTCAATCGTAGTGGGCGTTTCTGCCGAGGTAGGCGTGTTCACATTACGTCTGAAAGTCATCAATGTTGGGAGAGTTGTTATCGACAATGTCGGCCTTCATCTATCAATCGGTACCCCCACATTGAGTCGAGTTAACATGTTTTATATACTAGTGAATTGGAATTATATTTTGGTAGTGGTAGATACACTGCATAGCCTTACTATAAAACTATGATCAGTTATAATTTTAAAAAAATATAGTAATAAAAAAATCTTGGTAGGAAATTTCTGATTAAGAGTACTGTATAGCATTTTGTCACTTTTTAATTAAAATAATTGTGGCATAAAAAGAAGATCATACTTAAATATTTTTTGTAATAAATATAGATTTGGTAGTTTTGTCAAAAAAAATTATCTTTTTTGAGATAACATTACCATGCTTTTAAGATTTTCAAATTTGGCTGATCTCCTATGATTTACACTGTTACATTTCTACTTTAGATATAATAATGAACATCATAATAATTGTTATGTTCTAACCTGAATTTTAAAAAGAGTTTGCTTAAGGAACCTTTCTCCTAATATTTTTGAATTGTACTTTTTATGAACAAAACTCCTATCAATTCTAAACAATTTATCGTAAAAGATACACAGAAAAAGATACTTTACTTGTCTAAATAGTCCACTAGATAGCCTATTAATGGGATATCGGTAGAATTCATCAGTGGCAAAAATGCGCATAGTGAGCTATCGTTCGAAAGTGATAAGATTGGCACATACACTAAAAAAATTATGGTGTAATACCTGTTCAAACTTGTTGAAAAACTCTAAATTGTGTGTCATTTCAAGTAAATACCGTACCGAGCGCTCATATAAACTTTAAAGGGTGTAGTTAAATTTAAACTCAAAAAGAAAAAAATTGGAAAGTTACATCAAGATAAGATGCATTTCTTCCATTTATGAATTACTTTCGCCAATTTTGGCTTATCGAAACGGTCAGACGATCAATGCTTCTCATTTACAATCGAGCAGAACAAGTGAAAGTTTGATTTCGCCTTGCATGATGCTTGTAAGAATTTTGTTTTCATAAGAAGATATTCATAAATCTGTCAATTGTATTCTATTAAATTCAAACTATCCAAATCGTTTTTTCATAAGAAGACATGACAAATTTGAATACTTTGAAAAACTCTAAATTGTGTGTTATTTCAAGTAAATACCACACCGAGCGTTCGTACACTTTAAAGATTGTAGCTCAATCTTAACTCGAAAAAAATTACCCCAAGATCAGATGCATTTCTTCCATTCATGAAAATTTTTTTAGCAATAATTTTGGCTCATCGAAACGAACAGACGGTTAATATTTCTCGTTTACAATGGATGGTGTTTTCGACATTAGGGAGCGCTGCAGGCTGTATGCCGCTTATACTTCCGGGTTACTGTTTCCGGTGTATTTTAAAGCCATTTGGCTCACAACGTGATCATTGTGTTGAGATTCTTGCAAACGTGGTATTTGAATGCTTATTACTAAACTTAATCTTGCTCCTCGAACAATATACTAACACCAACGTAAGATGGTGCACAGCTTGCAACAGGAGCAAACAGTAATAAACAAATGGAAAGAGGCCAAATCAAGACTGCTAATAAAGCGAGTTATTCAAAATCTAGCAACCATATCACCTTTTTAAACAATATATCTCTAAATAACTAAAACAAATTTTCACTTCAAACTCACCAGAATTACATAATAACATTTATATCTTATGAAATACGGCAGATTTGAGCTCAGAAATTATCTAATTTATTTCTTTTATTGAAAACAAAATTATCCGTTTGAAAATATCACCTCGCAGAATAACATGTAGTAAGCTGCTGCAAACTTTCTAACCGGAACTAGAGCAGGCATACAGCTGGAGATTGTTATTGTTTACATTTCTACTGAAAACACCATCTATTGAACAGAAAAAGTGAGAGTTTGATTTTGCCTCGAATGATGCAGAACATTCCACAGAAGTCGAATGTTATCAAAAGTCATGAATGCCTTTAGTTGTATAATAAAGATGTTTTCGTAAAGAAGATATACATAAATCTGTTAATTGTATTATTAATTATAATAAATAATTTCATAATATTTTATTTCCACTTCCGTTAAGCCTAGTTCGAATTCATATTAATATTCTCCTTGTGATGTGTGTTTGATTAACTAATTTTATTTTAAGAAATATAGTATAAATGCATTTTAAAATAATGATTTATACTCTATATTGTATTATAAAAATAACGTTAGTGATTCTTATGTGTATCATATATTGATTATAAATTTGAGTGTACTAAATAAAATAATAGAAATGGCGCGGCTACTTTACATCAAGTAGTGTAAGAAAACAATCTTGGTGTAGTGAAGCACATATGAGTTATGTATGATGTTTCACTATACCACTTTGGTGTAAAGTAGTTGCCACCATTTTTGGTATATAGGGTGCAAAAAATATTAAAAAAAAGTTTACGAACCTCCAAATAGTTCTCACAATCATCTGCCATAGGTTGTAGGTCAATATTCCGAATGCTTATAACAACACCATAGGAAAGTGGTGCTCTTAAATAAATAGAACAGTTTAAAGCAGGTTCATAAATGTTACTTTTACCACTCATTAATATCCCAGATGAATTTTGAGAGAATGATCCGATATTTATTTCCGCTAAATCACCAGAGCAACTTCCTGATTCCTTCATATAAACTAGAAATAAAAATTTTTTTTTTCAATTTAGTCATTGACATTAATTCATTTTAACGAAATAATTATTCAAAAAATAAAATTTTTAAAATTTTTTTATTACACATATGGGCGAATCTCAGGAATCATTAACCTATATGTCTTCAAACTTTTCTTATAAATATATAACATAATAAGCGAAAATTAATTCTAATAAAATTACAGGAATAACTATGCATCACTTACTAACTTAAAGATACGTACAGTTTGATCGCGAGTAACTTGCTTTTGACTTTCATTTCTTACTTCAATCCTACACTTGACAACTTTTCATTAGAGTGTTTAACATACTTTTTATTTTATTTTCAATGTATTCTGTTAAAAAAAAAAACAAAAAACAAAAAAAAAACTGAAATTCACTAAAAACATAATTTAGTAGCTCAGCTGTACTATCATATTTTCTTGAATGATATTTTTCGTGAATATTGACGTTTGCGAACAAAATCGCCAAATTGTGGCATGTCAAACCGCAACCATCGAAAATTGGAAAAAAAAGGTATACAATCCAATTCTGCGAGTTACAAGTTAAACTAATGATACAAGTTTGTTCTACTTTAAATAAGCTTTTGGAATATCACTAACATAAAACTCGCAGAATTGGATAGTATACCATTTTTTCAATTTTCGATGGTTACGGTTTGAAGTTTGAAGACATATAGGTTAACGATTCCTGAGATTCTCCCATATAAATTAAAAAAAATTTCTTGGCTTGGTTTTTGGTTGAGTTTAAAATCTTTTTTTAACCAAACTTATTATGAGTTAAATTGATGGCCTCATAAGCACTAAATAATACATATAAACAGTGATTTTGTTGAATAGGATTTTTTCGTAACATTGTTTCTACTTCATTTCGTTGTTCAGTTTTTCTAGATAAGCTCGAAATGCGTTTTTAAGAAAATGGACACAACTCAAAATGTGTGTATATGAAAATGGACACAGCTCAAAATGCGTGCTTACGAAAAGGGACACAATTCAAAATGAGTGTTTATGAAAATGAACACAGCAAAAATTGCGTATTTACGAAAATGGACAGAGCGATAAATGCGCCTTTTCAGCTTTCAACCCAAGTTTAGCAACTAAACAAAGAATTGCGTGCTTACTTTTCCTTACAAATTTTAACACGAAGCATAATCATTACGGGGCAAAGTCCACTGGGAACCATGTTTTTGCGATCAGTCCATTGCAGGACACAAATTTTTCGAAAAAAAAAAAAAAAAAATTAAAAAAACTTAATTAATGTAATATACTAAGCAATCTATTTTAATGGACGATACCGCACTACAGATTTAATTCGATTCATTAGTTTATTCTTTAAAAATAAAGAACAATGATCAAATTTAGAGAAACAAGAAAAAACAGAATCAAATGTAACGACCATTTTCTAAATAGCTATGTTCATTTTCAGTAACATGCATTTCGAGTTGCGTCCATTTTCATAAAGATGCATTTCGAGTTGCTTCCATGTTTAAATTTTGATGATGAAATCTTTTTTCCCATTCAAATCACGGTTTACAATAATATACGAATACTTTACCCACATACTACTCAGATTCATTACCATTGCAGACAATTTTAGCATTGTTTTTTGAAAGATTAATACTGTTTTTTGAGTTCCTATAATTAAATATTGTTTTTTTGTATCAAAAATTATTACTAACGATGAATTTGCTTCCATTATGTTCAAACTAAAAATTGTAATTAGTTCTAAAGATTGTAAATTCCTCATTTTGTTTCAGTTTTGTTTTGTTTCAGTTCAGTTTTGTTTTTCTTCTTTTTCCCCCATGTTTTCTCTTTGGTAATTTTGCGTTTTTGTTTCCAAGCACTTTTGTTTTTTCTCATTCCCGTCTGGCGAGTCTTGAGAATGGGCTCCTATATTTGAGCACAGTTAAAGTGTAGAATAGGGTAACCTTTATATTAGACATTGTATACCTTAAAGCTTTTACTCTATATAAAAACTACCGTTTTCCTAATATTTTTAGATTGAATACTTATTTCAGAAAATATCACTTTTAAGTCATTCTCTCTGCTTTCTGTAAGAACATAAAAAAATCACCCAAAATAAAATAGGAGAACAATTGTTACCGTAAGCTCTCGGAATATGTCTTCATATATTTTGAAGCAAATGAAGTTTTTATATCATTAATTATATCTTTCCACTTAGGATTATTCATTTAATTTGAACCTTATTTTCATTTTGCAAAAATGTTTGTATTATAACAATTGTTTAAAACTATTCTGTCTGGAAAACTACGTAATTTCAATACCTACATTCAAAACTCGAAGAAAATTGTTTAATGGTTTTTAAATTACAAAAATCAAAGCATTGAACTTTAATTTTTCAAGAACATGCATTATTAAATAGTGTACTAAAATTTCAATGGATAAATCTTGTAAATGTCCGTTTTAAAGAAATAATTTTCATCGAACATGGCTCAAAAAGTATGAACTAAGAGTATTTTTTAAAATAATACTTATATATTATATATTTGAAAAATATTTGGGATTATTTTTTTAAAATTACCCAAGTTCGATTCATTTTTTTTTTTTTTTCATTGATCTATAGTTTCGATTTCTCAAACACTCACAGTCGATGCGAATAAGATGGGATTTTTACGTTACATCAAAACTACAATTCCAGCATTGGCGGGATTTATGAATGGTCATATTACCATGCCAATGACCGCAATTTTGCACTAACCCGTGTCTTGCTCAGGCACTCCTTTCGAACGATTAGAAGGGAGGCTGACGTAAAATATCCTCAGTGGTCGACGGATCATGGATTAGTGTACTCTTGCCGTCGGGCTAATCGTGGGAGGTTTTTACTCTCCAAATGCGGGTTAGCTCCATCGAAAAGTACACCACGAAAGCAAATTTTATCCCAATACTTAATGAAGGAATTCCCTTGTCCTCTGGATTTAATTCAAAATTACGAGGCTACGGAGTTGAATATTAGCAGTCGCAAACCAAAAAATTTGGTCGATTGTTCAACGACGGTTATAAGATAAAATATAAGATTAGGAGGGAGGGTGGAAAACACAGGTGAAAGAAAGAAAAGTATATGTCACCACCACAATTTCTTGGCCTATTGCATATTTGTGGCAATGTGGTCAGCATTACGTATAGGCCGCCTTTACTTCCCAAACAAGCTGATACCAATCGAACAGAAATTTAGTGGGCTTCGAGCCGCTACTACGGATCGAACCCCTGTCCTACAAAATAATAGTTCAGTGCCTTAACCGCTGAGCATTCCGACAAAATATTTTACGCAGGTGTTTTTAAATGTTTGATTCTATGCGATTACTTTTCCAACATCATGTATAACACCAACATTAACTTATACTAACATATTTATAAAATGCATTCATTATTTATTCTCTCTTTAATTAGAAATAGAAATATCCATTTTCAATATTGTTATAGATATTATTTTTTTACTATACTCGAACGAGTTTATAAACAAAGTGCTCAATCACGATGGTTGTTAAACGACGCAAATTAAAAATGAATTAGAAAATATTTAAAAACAACTTGATTAATTTTACTTACACTGGTGTAGGGTTTAATCCCCATCATAGTCAAAAGCTATAATTCATCAATTATTGGGTGACGGGCAAACAACAATAAGTATGGAATCTATTCAATGGTGTGAATAGAAACATCTTGAGTTAGTGTTATGACTACCAATAATTTCATATTAATTGTTATTCTTCATTAACTCAAAGCCGGAATGCTGTTCTGATGCTTTTTAGTGAGGTGGAAAATGGTTCTAGAACTTTAATGAACATATTTTTCAATTTTACTTGAATAACTTTTGTTATAACTATGTAATTACAAAGTAATAACTTTTTTTATTACAGAAAAAAAGTTTTAGTTTAAATAGCTCGTAATGCTAATAAATTGCATAGTAATACTCGTGATACTATCTAATTGTTTCTCAAACATCCAAGTTGTGCTTGTGTGCATAGCACATTTACATTGATATCTAACATAGCTATATATTCCTATAGTGATTATGAAATTTTTTCACTTTTAGTTGTTTCTAAAAGTCGTAGTTGAAAAAAAATAAAATATTCAACAAAATTTTTAAAATTTGTAATTTAATAATTTTAATTAAATCTATAAATCTGTTACGTAAATTATTAAGAGAGAAGAATTGAATATGTAAATAAGAATATTTAAAAGTGCTTTCCGGTAATTATAGTCAACAAGAATATGAAAATAAAAAAATTTAGGTAAATAAAACTTTAATAACTTTAGATGATTTTATTATTGATATTTAGATTTCGGGATATTAGTTTGATACTTTATTTAAAAAAATTTTTTCTTCTTGTGGTTCTTGCGTTTCAGGAAAATTTATTGTTAGTGTTTGAAAGTGAGACTGTCTTGTGTACGAATGGAGTGATACGAATAGAATCAAATATCATTTATTGTTCGTCATAAAAGAGTTCAATATTAAATTTGAACAACAAAAACTGTTATTTATTCTGCTAATAATATATAGAATGAAATTACTTACAAATTCTGTAACCAAAAACATTGCTAATGCTCCACAATATAAAAATAATAGTACGTAAAAATCCCCTTTTCATGTTTTATTGTTTTTAAAGATTTATTTATTGAATATTTAAGGTATATTTTTTCTGTGTAAACACGCATGACATCATTAAAAAAAAAGGACATCACATTGTATTGTTGATAAAACTTCTCATAATATCTAAAGCTTGGGATTTTATCAGCTTTTATAGCTGATAAGATCTCTAATTTCAGTTTGATTAATATCTATTTATATGATGTAAATTTCATGAATCTTTCATACGTATCGAAACAGAGTATCGCTATATTATTATAAAATGCATTGACTAGGAAAATATGATTATTAATTTCTTTTATATGTTACTTCTTTAAATAATAATAAATAATGCTTGTTACATATATTGAATCTAGGTGATGTGCTTTCTCACACACGTCAATAAAGTTTAAAGCCTTTAGAGGGTTTGAGAGACTGAAACAGAATGTTTCTCAACAATCTAAGACAACAAATAAAGCGATAGGCTTGTAGTTTATATCAATTACTTTATTATATGCAAAAACTGTTCAAAACTTCTCAAACTTTACTTAAATATTCATGGAAATTTTTATAAAAAAAAAAACTATTATTTTTGCCTTGCGTTTTTTTTACTATATCTGAGGAAATACTCAATAAAAAAAACTTTTTAGAGTATTTTTTAATTAATAATAAAAATATTTTAAAATTTGAAAAAATTCGTTAAAAATTGTGCAAGACATGAGTGTTTAAACTAATCCTTTCATACAGCGCATGCGCGGAAACATTTTTTCCCCCTTTTTAATTTTGTTCTGAATCGTAACGATTTAAATCATACTTACGAAAAAAGTCCGATCTGAATATCTTGAAAATTCAAAAAGTTTTTAACAATTTCTTAAGTAGCTTTTGTGCTATTTGATCGAAAGCTCTAAATGATTAGGTTTTCCATAAATCTTATTTTGTATCATATAGCAAAATTTAATAGCAAGTTACTGTAACCTAAAATGATGTCCCAGACAACAAAATGTGATGATATTAGGAAAGAAAACAATCATAATTTAATAGTGGGTGGTCCTATATAATGCCGATGTCATTTTTAATAAATCTTTTTTAATAGCACAAAATCTAATTTTAGGAAAACCCCTTACCATACTAAGCTTTCTTTCCAAATGTACAACTACTTAAAAAATTGCTAGAAACTTTTATAATTTTCAAGATATTGAAATCAGATATTTTTCGAAGTTACCAAATAGGAATGAAAAGAAAATTGTGAAGAAAAAAAAAAAAAAATTAAAATGTTTTTCGTGCATGCGCAGTATGAAGGATGGATTTAAATGCTCATATCTTGCGGGATTTATAACGATTTTTTTTTTTTCAAATATTAAAATGTTTTTGTTATTAATTAAAAAATTAAGTCGAAAATTGTGTTTAATTTTATTGAATATTTCTGCAGTTACAGTTAGATAACGCAAAACAAACAAAATATTTTATACAAAAAAAAAAAAAAAATAAGTCTATATCTCCATGAATATTTAAGCTAATATTATGAAATTTAGTGCAGTTATTGCATATGATAACCAAAGCAATTTAGACAAGTTATAAGCCTGTTGCTGCATTTTTTGGCATAGGATATTCAAAAACACTATTTTTCTTTCGTTGCCGGTTCCTCTCTGGTGAAATCGCATGACCTGAACACTTTCATAAGTTATAGAAAAATTCTCATAATATTTCTTGACAAATATTTTAAAAAAAATAGTTAGTGTAGAAGAGTTTCCAACATTTTGTACAACCCATTCTATTAACTTTTATTGAACTTTTTTTATTTGCAAATAACTGGATAAAGTATAAAAAAAAAAAAAAATGAATAGAACCCACAGTTAGATCAAGAGAGCGATCCAAAATTTGGAACTCTTAATGTTAATTTTACTTTTTGCGTATTTCACTGTTTTTTATTTTTAAGCGAATTTTTAATTTTTTAAGCGAAACAAAAAAATAACTACACAATTATAAAATACGTATATCCAAAGATAATTCCATGCAAAAAAAAAAATTTTAGTAAAAAAAAATCACAATATTTTTTAAAAAGAAAGTCGAATATTTAAAATTCGATTTCTCAGGAACTATTCAACCAATTTCGTTAAAATTTTGTATTTTTGCCATGTAAAATTACATACTTTAAAATGATGTAAAAAATTGTATACGTTACAATTCAAAAGTTTTTACGAACTATTACGAAATAAAAAATATATACTAAAATTCAGTTTATCGCATAGAATTATTTTTGGATAAACGAATTTCATTATTATGTTCAAAAAATATTCAATTCGCTTAAAGTTTTCAAGATATGGCGAAATACGCAAAGAGTAAAATTAATATTAAAAAGCCTAATTTTGGATCCTTGTACTGACTAAACTATGGGCACCATATTTCCCAGATGGCGACCACCCCCTATATTTTGGGGGTCAGAAATCCGTATCCGTCGGAAAAAAAGGTATGTTTATTCAGAGAAAATATATTTTTGTGTCTGATTAATTGTCTGCACTAATTAATCAGCAAATTTGTAATCACTCCCTTGAACCATTAAGATTGAGTACTAGAACGTGAATATCAGATCATTAGATCAAAAAATTTTCATGTTGGTGAGAGAATAACAAGCATAGATGCACAGATTGCAAGATCGTGGCACACAGTCAGTTTCTGTCACAGTTACTTCCTGATATTATAGTCTGAGCGCCTATAACTGGAATTCAAACAAGATGTGATATATCTCTTGCACATTATTGACACAAATGCACATGCTTGAAAACTAGAAATGCATATTTGATTGAAAAAGATGCATATTTTATGTTTTTTGACAAAAATGATTTTGAGAAAATAGACGTACCAACAATTCATTCTGTTTTACTCACTAAACCAGTATGAAAAAGTGGCACAATTTTCATTACCTACTCAATTGTTAAAACAAATTGGTCTTCTTCTGTCATTGTGAAATAAATAAATGTCTTAGTGCAGTATTTATGACTTTTCAGTTAAAATATTACACTCATAACATACTGTTAACACACAAAATGCATTTTCCACAAATTAAAAATTTTTACTGTTAGGAAACATTTTAAAAAATCAGTAAACACATCTTTGAGATTATATCTCTCCATAAAAGAAAATATCTTAATTATACACATTTATACTTCACAGAATTAAATGAATATATTCGAAGTTTCAAATATCTAAGATTATAAAATGTAATGCACGTAATGAAATTTCAGAATTATTATTTTCAACAAATTAATTTGTACCTTCAATTTTCAAACTTAAAACACATGTATATTTAACAGCTAATTAAGAAAACTATAAAAAATAACAAGTTTATTATAAAGGATTTTAAAATTAAAAAATGTTTTTGTTTTTTTTCCTTCCCAATGCCCACCTCTGTCAATTCAGGCATTTACAGGGCAGATTTGTTGGCGTCTCTTTCAGGGGCACCATATTAGGTGGGCCAACGAAATTGAAAAATGTTGTGTAAAAGTAACACACTTAACAAAAGAATCGACCAAAAAAATATTTAAAAAAACACAAGATGTACAGTATTAAATTCCCTATCTATCTAAATAATGTTATTGATTTAACCTTTTAAGAAAAATCTGTGCAAGTTTTAAAAGTTACCAAGTACTATTTCTTCTAATCTAATAAAGCAACTTATTTACTATCCACATTTTTCAATCAATAGAACTTGTCCTTTTTGAAGCCCCAACATTCAATTCAATTCCACTTTTTTCTGAAAGGTACAAATGATACTGTTAATGTACTAAATGTTTGGAATGTTACAGTTGCTGCCTTTACATTCTTTTCTAGCTTTTTTGAAAGGTACAAATAATACTGTCCCTACATAAAATGTTAATGTATTAAATGTTTGGAATGTTATTATTGCCTAGAAAGAATGGAACTCAGTCTGTCAATTCAAACAATTTTATTAACGCTCTTCAAATGTACAGGAAACAAAATAAATGCTGTTTCCACTGAAAAAGCATGAAATTATACACATGCAATGAGGAAACATAATTGATGTAGGGGAATGCTCTATTTAATAACAAAATATAATCTTAAATACATTATGTACATATTTAAAGAAACTGACATGATAATTAGACTTTAGAGGAACTCTGAGGACAGAATCAGGGACCTCCGCAGTTTAGCGCCTTCAGGTATACTGAAACACTTCATGCATATTAGCCTGAAATCACGAGGGAAGGGACCATTTCAAAAAATGATGTTGTTTGAGCAATCCTGACAAGTTGCAATGAGAAAAATAAATAAGTGTAACAAATTTTAAGTATTATAAAGCCTTAAATCTCAGAAAAAATATTTTTGTATACTTTAAGAACATGACTAGCAGTTGGTCTTTGCAAAGGATCTACACTTTTGCATTGCTTATGAATAGTAAATAACTTATATTTTATGAAATCAATGCTGGAGCTATTACCCAAGAACCAATTACAGACATCTGGTATTTTCCAAACATCAGTCTTTTCATCATATGATATCATTCTTTCTGGATCGTACTCATAATTTGGAAAAGGCCACAACTGTTCTGGAGCAACAAATGTTCCGCTCAATATTTTATTACCACAAATTACACCCTTTCTAGTATTCTTTTGTACCTCGGGTGTTGCATCTAAATCATTAACCAGTACTTCAAAACTATCAGTCAATAAATATTGGGATAATGTTTTTTCCAAAGAATTAGAGTCACACATAACTCTAACTCCAACAGGACTTGAATGCAAAAATTCTATCACAGATGCATAACTAATACAAAGATTTAAACGCATTTTAATATTGTCAAAGGAACGTAAAGAATGTCTTAAATGATAATTTGCATTTAAAGCACTTCCAAATCTATAATATTTTGTAACTATAGAGTTATTACAAAATCCAATTAATTCCACAACTTGATTATGTGATGTAAGAGATTTTATCATAAAAAGATTTTGTTTGAAATCTTCTTTATATATTTTTGATGATAGCACTGAAAGTACTACTTCATAATTGGACCATCTTGCCAAATAAACCTGAAATAGAAAGCAATTAATTCATCTTTACATAGGAAATGATAAAATACAATTAAACGTTAACAATTATATATTAAAATCAAATAAATAATCTTCTTTGGTTTTGCAGAACTGATTGACAATACTACTTACAAGGTAAAACAATGCAAAATCAGAGGAATCAACAAAAGGGGATACTTTAAATAACTACATGTTGTTCTAACAATTAAATATTCCCCCCCTAAAAACCAATGTTAATGGTTTTATGAACTAAAATAATCTTATTAATTAGTGCTTATCATAAAAAAAGTTACAAAATCAGGCCCAAAAATGTACTTTCTCTGAATATACCTGTCTTTTATAGAAAAAGCAGATATATTCATAGAATACACATGCTTTACATGCATGCATACATACAAAAATTTGGATTTTTGATATGGAAAGGAGCCACAATCAGAAAATTATGGTACCATTAATTCAGTTAGGAGAGTTGCCGTAAGTTTGGGTCTCTTAATTTCACTTTTTGAATATTTTGCCATATTTTTTTTTCTAAGAAAACCATAATTTTTTTTAAATATTATAAAGCTCATTTATCTAAAGGAAATTTTATGTAAAAATACTTTTAATAATTATTTTATATTTTTTAATATTTCATTAATAAATGGTCTAAAAATTTTCTGCTGTAAGGTACACAAATTTTTACTTCATTGTAAGTTAATTAATTTTAAATGACAAAATACAAGATTTAAAAGAAAAAAATTTGTTTAAAAAGGATTTTTTTTATAAAAATTTTACATAAACTGTTCGACTGATTTCTATACATTTTTTAAAATGTTATTTAAAATTACACTATTATATGTTTCAATTTAAATAAATTTTAATCATAAATTAATAATATCAAATAATTAATAATGATAATAATTAATCATATTAAATAATAATTAGAAGGAAATTACCTGTCCATAAACAAGCATTTCTGATTGCCTGAAAAAAAAGTTTTGATTTACTTGAAAATTTCCCACGAAATGGTAAAACATGTAAAAAGGGAAATCCAAAATTGGAGTCCAAAATTTTGATTTCTAGAGTTAAATAAGGACCTAATTTTTCAGAGGAAAAAAAAGTACATTTTTGTATCTGAATTTTGCAACTAATGTTATAGTTAGCAATAATTAATAAACTTGGATGAAGTTAATCCTTGAAACCATTAAGATTGTGGGGAGGTTTGTTACAGACTATGCCAATCTTCATTTATGAAAAGGCACCCCACCATAGAATCGAGTTAACATGTCTTATATACTAGTGAATTGGAATTATATTTTTATAGTGGTAGATACACTACAGTACTCCCCCACCAGAATTATATCTGTGATAGAATTCTATGAAGGGATACCACTAGTTGATTCATTTCTGCTTTGTGAGAAGCCAGGAGAGCTGTATTAAGATCACCGTACTTTTGAGTGCTGATCGTGAGAGCTGTATTAAGTTAACGGTCGTGAATGCTTCTGTCTTGACATTAGCAGTCGAGTGTATGCATGCCGACGTTGTGCGTGATCAAGACTGAGTAGCAACAGAGCAAGACGAGGAGGACAATGTCCCAGTCGCAAGTCAATTGTTCAATGTGGACCATCCATCAAAGTAGGCGTGTTCAAATTGAAGTGGGTGTTTCTGTCAAGGTAGGCGTGTTTACACCACTCAAAAGGTCACCAGTGTGGGGAGGGTTGTTACAATGTCAACCTTCATCTATGAAAAGGTACCCCACCATAGAATTGAGTTAACATGTCTTATATACTAGTGAATTGGAATTATATTTTTGTAGTGGTAGATACACTACAAGATGAATCTAGAATATGGAATAGTACAAAAACGATTCGGGTAATTTTTTTAGCTCATTGTTCACACATATTATGTTATTTAACAAAAGTCAAATTTTGTTTTAAAGATTTAGACATTTATTTCTTATGAATATGTATTGTTTCTTTCTTCTTTTTTTCATGTAACAAGAGTTTTAATAGTGAGTTAAAGTATCAATTGAGAGCAGGAGTTAGTTGACTGAAAGCTCTGACCGTGGTGACCTACCTGCAGGGTTTTTTTTCATGCTGAGGGCTTTGCGGCTTATTTAGTTAAGTCTCTCTATCCTTTGAATGTCTTTTTTGGTCTTTTTTCCCCATTCTCTTTTCAGTTTTTTGCTCAGCATCCAGGGAAAATTCTTGCTGAAGAGTCATGAAAATGGAACAGATTTGATGGAACTTGGGGATTTAACTGTCCAGTGGTTCTTCTGTGGATATTTATGTTCAGGCTAAATGAATTTTTAAATAACTAATATCGATAATAGGTAATTCGTTACATTATGTTCTTGTATGGCTCTGTATTATAGATGTCGATAAATGCTCATGGTTTACTGTCATAGAGTTAGTCTTATTACACAATAGTTATTTTAATTATTGCATAAGTTACGTTATAATCCACAATTCAATAGCATTTTAAAAAGTAGTATACGCGTTTATATCTTTAGATAGGTTAACAATTACTAATCAGCAAATGTGTTAGTATGGATTTGAAAAACGAAAAAAAGTCCATTAAGCTTAACCTTATTAGAGGATTAACAAAACATACTTACAGACTTTACAACACTGATTGAAATTGTTGACACTATAGTTAGTTTATCTTCACAATTTAACCATTGAAGACAAGAAGTCATGCCAGGTAAAGAAAACTCTCCATCAGAACAGATTAAACTACATACTGTTTTATTTTTAATAATATCACTGTGACATTTTTTAAGCCTCACATTTTCTACAACAATTGTTGATTTCCGAAGATATATAATGATAGCCAGTAAACTGACAATAAAACAGAAGAATATTTGTCTTGCATTCATTCAGTAACAATTTTATTCTGAAAAGGAAAAAAAAAAAAAAAAAGGTTTAAGTTCTAGAAAAGCTAAAAATGACAATATTTTTTTCAAATGCAAAAGTTTAAACAAATTTTTAAGTAAAGCAATTTTTAAGCAAATTGATAGTTTCTCAAAGAAAACACAAATGAAAGAATAACAAAGATAAAAAAAAAAAAGTAATGTTAAAAATTCTGTCATTATTTAATATAATGAAACAGTGCAAGTTCCAGATAAAGTAGTTAATATTCTCATTACTATTAGTATAATACTAAACTAACCCCTTTAAAAAGAAATTTTAAACTTTATTCAGGTTCAGTGATGGGTATTAATCAAAGAAATTTTATTCATGACTATATTTAGTCAGCATAAAATTAGTCTTGATTAAATTTTCTAAATAATGGAAGCAAAATGAAAATATCATTTAATTTTCATTGAAACTTTAGTGCCAATAGCAGTAATCAATTATATATGTAATTAATTACATATCATGATTACATTGTAATCAATTGTTTGTCATCATGATTGTAAGTAATCATAGAAACAAGTAATTATTTCTCATTACATCAGTTATGGTTGTTAATAAAAACAACAAAAAGTGATTGCAAATAATCAGGATTATAAGTAATAAACCCTAGGATTGTTGTTGGGAGTTGTGTGTCACCGTGAAGTACTAATACAACTAATCATAATTCTCAGTGATCATAATCTAATAATTACAAGTACTCCTAAATAAGTAATTTTATTATATATCATTACAGCACTATTAAATGTAATCATAATTTCAAGTGGGCTTGAATACATTGTTATTGAAATAGTAGGTAATTGATTAGTTTTTACAACAATTAATCTCATTGCATATCTAAATAAATTCTATTGTTTGGTTTACTAACTAAAATCGTTTAAACATTAAATTGCATACAAACAAATGCACATAAATACACTGCATGTGCATAAATACATACACATATCGCATACATATATAGGTATGCACATTGTATGTACATGCATGCATATACATGCCAGTACGCTATATATACATACATACTTTGTATGTACGAACCTAAATGCATAAACACATAAAATTTTATTACAATGTGCACGTATACATACGTATGTATAATGTATGAACAGACATTACTTGTAAGTATTTTGCATTCGCATATATATCTGAGCTTTTGTACATAGAAATATACATTGTAATCACATTCGAATATTGTGTACAAAGGTGTATTGCATGGTCATACATACATGCATATAAACGTATGTTTACATACATAGTATGAAAATGTTTCTTTTATACTAAAATCATAACTGTCGTTTGCAAAAATACAACATAATAAACATTCTGAGATTTTATAATTCCACATATTCGGTAAGTTAAAATTTTTATTAAAAAAAATAAGAGACTTTTTTCCATTTATACTTTTTATTTTCAATTTGGTTTTTAGTTGTTTTAAAACTTTTTATATAATTTATATTAGTAAAAACAATATGAATTATAATGTTTTATAATATCCTATTAAAAATTTTTGTAATTTGGTAATTGCTTTAGAGGAAGTAGTTAACTAATATAACTGTTTTAATTACTAAAAATTGCAATAAGTCCATAGAATATTTTAATAGTGAGGTATTGTATAGAATAAAAGCTTCAACTTATAAATTAAAGATTTTTCTTACTTTACTATAAATAATTTCTCTCATAACTTTTTTATTTTATTTAACACTGGATTAAGAGTTTGAGTCAAGACTAAGGTTTTAAAGAAATTTAAAAAAATAGCAATATTAAATTAAATTTAACGTGAAAATTGGCAGTCTTAGTTTTAAACAATATATTGTTCATTGCATGTTTGATAAAACTAAAGTTTTACAAGAAAAGTTTGTCACAAAAGGTATTCTCATAAGTAATTGGAAAAATAATTTATAGTTTATTTAGTAGTATATCAAAAACCCAAAAGAATTTTTTTCCTTATTAATTTCAAAGCTGTGTTTTAATAATTCTGATAAGATAGTGAATTTTTCTTGCTGTGTTCAGAGCTGTCTAATGTTGTATTTTGAAAATTCAGTTTTTTTTTTACTATTTAAAAGACTGAATAAACTTATCAAGTAATTTCTTCAAATTCATATAATTATACAAATAACCAAAACTGCTACCATTATGTTTAATTAACTAGTATTGCTGCAAGTTTTGTACAGTCTGGTTTCTCATTCTTGCTAACAGTTTTTCTCCTTTTCAAAATAAAAAAATTAAACTAAACCAATATTTAAAAATTAGATTCAAGACAAACGTAATGTTTCCTCTTCAATTACATTTACGATACCCAAGTTTCAAGCCTTAAGAATGAAAATTAAACTTAAGAATTAAACCAGTGATGTTTCATTCCCTTGTTTCTATGATTATGTACTTTTATATAAAAAATATGCCATCATATTTTTTGGTTGAAAATAATCTTCAAGGTGTGATCTTAAAATAAATCCAACACATCCAGTCATTTTACAGAAATATTTCTACACAATTTGATAAAGTGCAACAAAATATGAAAATGGTAAGCAGAAAGAGATTTCAATTGTAACAGATTTCATAAAAAAAAATTCAATATAAAAAATGAGTGTTTAAATTATGTATTCAATACGAATAGAAAAGGTGTCAAAAATCTGGATTTTTTTTACTAAACTTAAAACTCATGGTTACATAATTAACACTCTAGATGAGTTTGGCATTCATACTCAGGAAAGTAAATGCAAAAGTATCTATCATTTTCCATTTAGTGGAATGCATTTTATGAATCACAATTAGTGACTCAATGGAATGATGATTCAGTTTAATTTAATCCAACAACCATCTTTTGACCACAAGAATATGCCCGATTATGAGGCCTACGTTAATTAATCTTAACAATTATGAAAAATAGCCAGTAACTTGTTCACAAATTATTTATTTAATATGCTTGAAATTAATAGTATATTTCAGATGCATTAAAATGTCCGTAATAGATAGCCAATAAACAAATTCAAGCCCTTCTAACACTTCAGCTGAAATTGAAAAGAGAAATAGCAAACCTTTAATAGATGGAAATTATTTCAGATTTATATCTCATAAATGCTTAGAAATTTCTAAGTGGTAATATGTGGAAATATGTGGCAACCTAACATCATCATCAAATTTCTTAAGTCATCTTGAATGAAAACACAGGTTTTTACCTTCAAGAGAATACAAAAATTATACTAATTTAAAAAAGAAAACAGAAAAAATTTCATAAAAAAAAAAATTAACTTATATTCCTAGTAAAACAAATAACATAAGCCAAAAAGAATTTGAGAACAAAATTTTTAATTTTATCATACATGCAATGGTTCCCTTACAAGTCATTGATAATCCATTTTTTTTTTTAGACATTTTTAAGTCAAAATATTTCTGATGAAGGATTGAATCAGTCAGAAAACATGAAGATGAATGTATTGTATTGTATGAAAAAACTTAAATAAAGGAAAAATATTCTAAAAAAACACTATGTTTGTACAACAACCAATATATGGTTAAGAAAAAAGAGATTCTTCCTCGGATTAACAGCGCATTGGATTGCTTCAGATAGTAGTCAAGAATCAGCAGTGCTAGCTGACCATTGATAGATTTCAAAACAACCATTGAGCAGAAAATATAATGGAGCAATTTACAAATATTCATACAGAATATAAAATTACTATTATAAATAATTAATCAAATTTTGTAAAGGCAATTAAAGAGTATGTAATAAAAGAATGCGTTATAGAAAAATATGAAGAGGATGACATAAATATAGAACTGTAAGGCAATGGTATGTTTTTAAACACTCATTCAGTTGGAGAAATTTCCTTTACTGAAATGAATTTAACTATAAAAAATGAAAAAACAAATCTACAGTTACTATACCTAACCAAACATATAAGATGTAGTGCACACACATCTGCCGACTTAATGAAGTGCATCAAATTGGCAAATAGTATGTGAAATATGCACATGAAGGTGATAAGCAAATGCTATGTATTATGAAAAGCAGTAGTTTGCCCAAAATATGCAGAAATTATAATTAATATAATAGGTTTTGCACTTTCAGAGTCGTGTGAAACTCGATGGAATTCACTGTATGATGAACTTAGAAAAATCCTGCAAATAAAATCAAAATGTAGACCATTATTTCAGGCTTTAGAAATTTGAGTTATAATTTCTGATGAAGAATTCAGATACATAGAGGAACATCAGGCATGCACTGGGTTTATCACAAAAGTTTCACACCGGGATAAGCTATTATATAACGTAAAATAGATTAAAAAAACGTTAAGAAAAAATATTTTTATCAATAGCAATCCATAAATATTCTTTGAAATATAAATAATTTCATAATCTAACTAATTAAATTGTAAATAATCGTAAGTAATAAAATTTGAAATGGAACTGATGTAAATATTCTTTACAAATATTTCAAAAGATAGAGGGATTAAAAATAGAAGCAATTACTAACTCCTCGAATTTGAATAAAATAGATTGAGTAACCCACAATTTTCATTCGAATGTATCGAGAAATTTCCGTTAAATTCGTGAAACGACACCTCAAATAGAATTAAAAATATATAATTTTACAAAATCTGCTTTGGCTTCAAAGTATCTGAATATGCATTACCTTAATATTACCTTATATAATTTTAATTTTTATTACCTTTAAAAGTTTAATTTTGCGAACAATCGGAATTTTAAATAGGTGGATAACTTAGCTTCACTGATTTAGTAATTGCCGTTGTACGAGCTTACAGCTTTTAAAGACTTTAAAACAGGAACTTGCGTCTTATTTTCACCATCGATCTATATGGGCGATCGCATCACTCGAAAGCGCCATCTGGGGAGAGGATCGGTTCCATGCCTTTGTTCCTTCCCCTATTCCTCTCCTCCTCTTTTCAGTTGTTGAGATATGTACTGCAATATTTTCCCCTTTCTTAATATTTATCGTATTTAATTGCTAATTTCTTTTTAAATTTCCATGACGCTTTCTTTTAGAGCTATGTTTAATGTAGTTTTCAGTTCCATATATTTTCCTGACTTAAAATTTTTTATTGTATTTGTGATTCTCCGCACGCCAATGGTGAAAGTATGAGAAGTGCTGTCATAGATGAAAGCATGAGAAATGTTGTCACGCCACTTGTAGTCCATTTCGATCTCCAATTGGCGATTGAAATTGACTGGAAGTGGCGTAGAGCAGTACTCTCTACCAATGCCAACACTTTGCATGCTTTCACCATTAGCATGTGGAGAGTCTTAGAAGGAGGAAGTATGTTAGTTTCTGTTTTGATTTTCAAGTGGATAGTGTTTTCAAAATAAATGTAAACAACAATCTCGAGTTCTTGACCTGCTTTACTTTCGGTTAGAAAGTATACAACTGCTTACAGCGGCTTAATCTGCAAGGCGATATTTTCGAACAGATAATTTTGTTTTTAACCCTTTGTTTACGGTGTTTTATATTGTACCATCACGTGTGATCCACATGTTGTACCATCCGTAAGCAAAAAGTTAATAAAAGAAATATATTATAAAATTTCTAAGCTCAAATTTGCAGCACTTCTTAAGATATTAATGATATTTAGTAATTTTGATCAGCTTGAAGTGAAATATTTTTTAGATATTAATGGATGTATTGTTAAAAAAGGTAACATAGTTGCTAGATTTAAAAAGAACTCACTTTTTTGACAGTCCAGATTTGGCCCCTTTTTACTCGTTTATTACTGATTGTTCTTGTTCTAAACCATGCCCTTTAATACGTTAGCATTAACATATGTTAGTGTAACATATGTTAACACTAACGCTGCTGGAACATTAATATTCTAGCAGCGAAATTCGGTTCATTTTACAAATTATCGTTCAAGTTTCGAAGTTGGTATATTGTTGACAAGGTAAGAAGTGTTATATAACGATTTTTTTCAAAAGAGATTCTTGCATCTTGAAATGACAATAGGTCTTCAAATGAAATTTCTTTTTTTAAACATATAATAAATTAGGTAGCAAATACACGTATGCAAGAAATACTACTCAAGGGAGTCTCAAAACACACGTTGTGAGCCAAATGGGTTTAAAATACACCAGAAGCAGTAACCGGGAAACATTCGTATGGTTCCCTTCTCTCTCCTCTTTTCTGTTGCATAGGAATGTACTACGATATTTTCCCCTTTCTTAATATTTTAGTATTCTTTTGCCACAAATATTTTTTAAATTTTTCACGAAGCATTCTTCTTGAACTACGTTTAATGTAGTTTTCATTTCCATTTAGTTTCCTAGCTTAAAAGTTTTTAATTTATTTGAAAATCAAGAAAGAAAGTAACGTACCTCTTTTTTCTATGACTCTCAACAAGCTTATGATAGATGCATGTGAAGAGTTGCCTTAGGTAAAGAGTTCTGTTCTACGACACCTGCAGCCATTTCGATTGCCAATAGGCAGTAAAGAGCCTGCAGTGCACCTTAGTGTAGAAAACACCACTCATAGATTAAAAAGTTTTAAAGTTAGCAAACTATGCGGAACTGAAAACTACATTGAACATAGTTCTAAAAAAAGCGTCGTGGAGATATAAAAAAATATTTTTTGCGATTAAATACAAAAAATATAAGGAAATTAAGAAACAGGAAAATTTCATAATACATTTCTATTCGTGAACGCTACGACCTATAGGGAACGTTGTTATTTGAGACAAATGACTGCTAGCAGAACAACATGATCATCAGTTGCACTGGAGATTTCTTTAGTGAATCATGGTAACGTTCTTCCTTTATTGTGGCTCATTAAATTTAAAAAAGAAAAATGTTTGATATTCCTCCTCATGCAAGTGAAAACTAAGTGGAGTCTCTTTTTTTTAGAGAGGGAACATCCAAAACACATCGGAAAAATATTTATAAATAAACAGAAAAAAAATCTTATCTTCTTATTAGAGTTAAAACCTACTGCCTATGAAGTCGCTCTATTAAATTAATGATCTAATATGAAAGATCTATTTAAACGTTACATTCCATACCTTTCAGAATCATAATACTTAAAACACTGTAAAATATGCAAAAATTGTACAGAAACACATAATGTTATATAAATTAATTTTTGACAAAAATTTTTATCAAAAAATTTAAAGTTTCTATAAAAATCATTATTTTTAGACTAAAAAAATGTAAAATGAATGCTTACGATAAAAAATAAAATAAATAAATGATCCTAAAAGTTCTTCTTATTAAAACAAAAAATTTTTCAGTATATATATATATATATAGGGGAGTGTCGGGTACCCCCGCCCACTGTCAATTTCATATGTATAGAATATTTTTTCAGGTCAAAGGGCCATCGGACATTAATTAGTATATTAAAAAAAGATTATTTTCAAAGTTTCAAGTATTTATGCAGCTGGTAACACGGTAAACAATAGTTTTGAAAATTAGTTGAATACAGTAGTCAAATTTTTTAAATTTCTATTTTTTTAAGTTAAACTATTCTTTTTTTGGTTTATTCTTTTTGCATTATTTAATTAGATGATAAAACAATAGAAACATACAAAAAATGTATTATTACTCAATATTATACAGAAATATAAGCAATACTCCTTAAGTGGGCGGGGCTACCCGACTCTCCCCTATATATATATATATATATATATATATATATATATATATATATATATATATATATATATATATATATATATATATAGTTTCATAGATCTAATTAAGCCTTAACAATCTGGAAATATTTCTAGTTTACTTCCTATCATTGTAATATTTATTTAAAAAAATTTTAATAAAATTAATTATAAATAGGACAGCAAAATAAATTAATGATTTTTTCAGCCATTTACGTGCCATTGGATACAGTAAATTAAAGTACCTCGCCGCTTATAAGGCGGCATTGGTTCTGTTAAGAGTTAAATTATATAAAAATAGTTTATGTTCTATAATAATATATAAATTTAATTTATGAAATATATCTTAGAGTCCCATAAAATTTTCAAGCTACATAGATGATTTCAATTTATAAAAACTGATAATCTTTCTTAAATGTAGTAGTTGATTGAATTATAATTTAAATCACTGTAATCAGCCTAGATGTTTTTTTTAGAAAAATAATGCAAAATCAGTATCATACCAAAAGTACTTGTAATGAAAATTTTATTAATAAAAACAATAATAATAATTATTTCCTTAATATTCGTAAGGTTTTAGGAGTCCCATTTCAATTAATGAATCACGTTAAATTATCGTAAATTATTTTGAAGTCTTGTTCTAAGGACAAAAATTTACAATTAATTTGCTTTCGAAGCAAAATGTATTGATCTAGTACAATAAATGTTGCAAAAACCCATCTTTAAAAAAAGTGGGTTTCATGGGCACATCGGAAAAATCCCATCCGGGTTCACCTAAGCTGCCTAAGCCCGCTTTGTGGTAAACCCTTGCAAAAAATACAATGATATCAGTACTTGTATTATAATAATTTTTTTTTAAAGGAAGGTAAATAATTGGTACAGCCACTAACCACTGAGTCATCTCAGCTCAAGAAAAAATTAACAAGAGTATATTTTAATTAGAAAAGTGCATTTTTAAATATCCCAATTTCTCTTTTCAAAAAAGTAAACATTAATTTTCCAACGTATTAAGTATTAAGATTTTTAACGTGTCTATCGTAGAATATTAACTTCTGTTAGAAAATCTAAAAAATAAATTTTTCTGTTGTCTTAGAAAAAGTTTCATTGTTCCGTCATTTTTTATAGCTATCTGAAATATCGTAATCCACGTGTCAATTATTTCCATAACGTAGTAGAAGCATTTTTATTGAGCCTTCAAATTTCGGGAAGGGGATATTAACAAAAATGCATCTGTTCTAATCATTTATGATGACTGAGCTTTCAGAAAATATGATTTTTTTAATGTTTATTTTAGGATTAAAATATTAAAAGAAGTGGTACAACTGACACACACTTTAATGAAGTATTCTCTTTACTTTCATTTTTTATGCAATTATAGGAAACAAATATATTTTGAAGATCATTAAAGTAAAATAACAAGAAGAAAAAGTTAAATAAATAAAATCTGAACTACAGTGTAGAAAGCTTGATTACAATATAAAATGGCATAAAGTGAAATATTATTTGGATAGTATCTGATGTATAGACGGGGACGCGGTTGAGAAATAAGGTTCTTTGGAAAACGTGATTGAAATTTGAAAATTTATGAATGCTGCATTTTACTACATACCTTTGCAGCACTCTAACTCTTCTGAAAATTTTACTTCAGAATATTATTTTTGTACAATCTCTTACATAGTATAAGCTATCTGAAAATGAAATTCAAAAATAAAAAGAATGTGGTCTTTTTTGGAAAAATCTGGTTCTCTAACAAAAAAAAGTATCTAAGAAATCGAAAAGGTATTTATAAGGGTAATATTTTGGAAACATGACAATACGGGAAAAAAAAAAATTCTTCAAATTTGAAGTCTTCAAAAGGATCTATTTTTTTTCTTTTTTCTTTTTTGTATATTTATTTAGCTACATTTATTAATGTCTTACAGACAGCAGAGTAGTTTATTGACAATTGTTCAAGAAGAAAAAAAAATAATAAAATAGGAATTCACCAAATTTTGAATGCCAGGAAAATGATATAATAGCTTAGAAGTTAAGAAACTCAAAAATCCAAAGTTGAAAAGTTATTTTAACTTTTTATGTAAATAAATTCCAAAAATAATTATTGTGAACAATTTGAACATACCGTTTCTTCTTGGCCTCTTGTTTTTTTTTCTCAGTTTATTTTTCCGTGATTGTTTCTAGGCCCCATGTTTTGAAATAGCTTAGTAAAATTAATTTTATAATAATTTACATCGGAAAACTTTATATTATATTATTTAAATTTAAAAAATATTTCAAATAATTTTATTTTACTTGTTAATTACATTCTTTAATTTATACACCCAAGTAGAGTTTAAAGACTATGTCAGAATTATATTATACAGTGATGTTCTTAGCTTCTTTATATTTTAACTATCCGTGTTTTTTTTAAAAAAATAGCGTAGAGATTTTGTGTTAGATGGGCCAAGGATTGTTTAAATTAGTTCTGTTATCCACTGTAGAAAGAATCAAAAATGTTTTTGATGTTGATATGTACAGAATAAAATTGTGTATAATAATCAATCATTAAACAAATAAATAACTTTGGTTACATACAAGCATATTACAATCTTAAATAAACTGGGTATTAGGTTAATATTTGCTTTCCCTCTTCACATTGGACTGTTTAAAAAAATTTCTGGTGACTGGCATTCATGAGACAAGAAAATGACAGCCAGGATAACGACAATTTGCCATTTTACAGCATTTAACTTTAACATTTCGGTCTAAGACGTTCACTTTCCACAGAAAACAACAGGATTTCTTGAAATAACTTAGGTAAATCTTTGTAGTTTATGTTATAAATGATTTTAAGAAGCCAGGAAAATGATAACCTTAAAAACCTACTTACCATGTAATATTTTTTGAAATAGATTTTAAACTAGAAAGTTGGTTCTTTATTCCTGAAATAAGACAAGCTCTGATAGGATGGTATTCTAATCAATCTCTTAACCTATAATGATTGCTGGTGCTATCTACTTTGGTTATAAATTACTAAAAAAAGTGGCCAGAAAAATGACTGATTTTCATATGACAAACAAATTATAGACAGAAAAAATTATTTTCAACAAAGTTTTTGGACATAATACCCTCTGCATATATTTCAGAAATGCTTACAACGGTTTCGATAAAAACAATTTGGTATTGAAAAGTTTATGGGAAGTTTTGAAGCTAGTTATTATTGGAAATATTGTTTGTGACATACCAGAAAAATGACAGTTTGAAATTCAATTAAAAAATTTTAATATTCAAAACAGTCAATGCTAATGCAAAGTCATTTTAAAATGCTAACAGCAATGCTATTTATTATTATTTTTCAAATTCTTTTATTAGTCTAGTATTAGATCTTGGAGCAAAAAAAGACTGTCAATTGTCGTATTTCGTGAGAATCACCCATAAATATCACATTGGTTTCAGTATAATACTGGTAAATAAAATATTTTTCTGAATCAGATCAAAAAATATTTACATTTAATAATTTTTACATATAATGTATTTACATTTAATAAATAAGAAATAAAAAAATTTTGTCAACCATCAGACAAAAGTAATTTAAATATTTTTTTACATATAAGCAGGGGCGGATTACCCATTAGGCCAGACTAGGCCATGGCCAGGGGCCCCCTTAAAAAATTTTTTTGAAAATAAATTTTAAAAAATTAGGAAAAACAATGATTTTTTAAAAAGATATCAATTTCAAATATATATTAATAAAATACGATAATTTTTTAGTTCTAGTTTAACAAAATAAAGTAAAATGTAATTTATTATTATTTATTTTAATTTTAAATATGCTTTCTTAAATGAAAAGAAATATAAATACTTTTATATTTGAATAAATAAAAAAATTACGAGAAAAAATTTTAATCTAAGGACCCCAAAAATTTTAATGCCCTAGGGCCCCGCGTACGCTTAATCCGCCCCTGCATATAAGGTCATATGGACAAATAGTCTCAGCATACATAACCTGAGAAAACATATAAATCGCCTTATAAAAAACAATGAGCCGATAGTTTAAAAGTTAAAGGCACTGAGTTGGGTTTCTGTCTTTAATGGCTACTCGGAGCCCGGTCGGCCTTAGAATAATTGGTACCAACTTGTCAGAAGTAAAGAAGGCTATTGCCGTCGTTTATTGTTTGGGGGGGGGGGTTGTTGGTTATATATATATATATACATATATATATATATATATATATATATATATATATATATATATATATATATATATATATATATATATATATATATATATATATATATATATCGGTTTTGTGCGAAATGATAATTTATTATAGCCACGTATGCTTTTGTTAGGAAATACTAAAAATCCTGATAGCCTTTTGTTTTTATTTAAAATCTTGAAATTTTTGGACCTTTTCATTAAATTTCATTTATATATTCCCGAATGATAAACAAAAATTCGTTTAGTATTTTTTCACTTTTTCTTGAAAAAAAAAAGCAACTAAAAAAAAACATGGCTATATGGTCTACTTTCCTAAAAAGGAATATTAGATTATTGGTTAAAAGAAACTATAAGTCATATTCACCTATATTTATAGAGTGATTTTTGAAAACGTTTTTGTTCTCCACGCGGTTTACTCGATCTAGTATTTCGTTTGAGAGAGAGAGAGAACCAATTTTAGAGTTTTTTTTTTTTTTCTTCTACCGTTAAAATAAATATCCTCATGAAAATGTTCTCTAATTAAAATAATCTGCTGAATCAGTTGAAATGAACTCTTACGTTTTAGCAGGTTATTTATTTATTTAATTTTTATTGCACATTTCACATATTGAAACCTAAATTAGTTACCGTTTGTGTGATATATTATATAAGTGGTTTAAATATAAAATCCCAACTACGTTAACTAATATTAACAGCTGAGTTTTTAAAGATTTCGAATTTAAATCTTTATAACTATGAAATTCTAAAACGGGTGTGTTAGCTAATATTAACAGCTAATTTCTTAAGGATTTTCAATGGAGATTTTCCAGTTTACAAGTTTTAAATATTTCGGCAAGATATGAGAAATTTATCGATTCCAATATCTTGATTTTTTACCGCTGTTGGGGTAATTTGTACACCACTGAGATTTGCGAAATGATCAAAAAGCATTACGTAAGCAATTCTGGAGTTGGTGAGCATGATACAGAGTCATTTAAAAGTAAAAATGCAAAAAAGGCGCCTTTGTTGATAAAAATATTTTTTTCTTATTATATGGCAAAAATATGACATAAATAATAAATATATATATGCTTATAAATCAAAATCATTTCGTAACACTAACAATCAATACATAGTTACAAGAAATGTTATCATTATAGTGTTTATATCGTGTCTTGCATCGATATATTGTGTCCCGCAATCACTGCTTTTGAAATGATTATTGGGTAATCTCTTAATAGTCCTCCTCGTGCATACCTAAAGCAGACAAACCGCTGGATGTGTAATATTTTTGAAAAAAAAGGCGTATTTTTAAATTTTTAATTCTTTTGAACTATTCGATCGATTTCATTCAAATTCTAGATTCCAGCCGTGATGACTTATGGGATACAGAATTCGCCTTCCAATGAGGTGAACCGGGTTTGAATTCCAGCGATGGCTGGTCGATACGAATTCCCATCCGCCTTGCATCAACCACAGCGCTGACGTGAAATATCCTCAGTGGTTGACACCTCATGGGTTAGAGTCCCCTTACTGCCTGGTTAACCGTGGGAAGTTTTCGTGTTTCTTTTAAAAAACCATGTAACGCAAATGCGGGCTAGTTCCATCACAAAGTCCTCCACGAATGCGAATTTATCCCAATACTTGATTCAGGAGTTCCCTTGTCTCCTGGATTGGGTTCAAAATTACAAGGCTACGGAGTTGGACATTAGTAGTCGTAAACTCATAAATTGGGTCGACTGTTTAACGACAGTTATAAAACAAAAACTACTTTATGATTATTTAAAAAAAATAGAGGGCTAACAATTTTAAATTACTAAATGAAATAGTAAAATGCAATAAATAATTATTAAAAATTGTTTTGTAGGTGAAATTATTTTTGTATGAACAAACTTAATAATTTTATGGAAAAATACGCGAAAAATGAAATAAATAATAAGAGACCCAAATTTTCGTTTGCTCTCGACTAACCAATTTTTTTCCAGATTGTGGTTACTCCTTATATTTTGATGAATTTGATTCCGTCCGAAAAAAAGTGTGTTTCTTCGGCGAGAGTGCGTTTTTGTGTCAGATTTCTTAACTTAAAATATAGTTAGAATTAATTAGCATATTTAGGATTTGACTCGTAAAAATCCGATAATTTAGAACTAAAGTTATTCTGAGTGTTTGCCGAAACAATCAAAAAATGTTTGCATACAAACATAATATTCGCTTAACCGAAGATAATTAAATGCAAAATGTAATTTTTAATAATTATCTATTATTTTTTATTGAACGAAATCAGTTGAATAGTTCTTGTGAAATCGAATTTCAAATATATGAGATTTATCAGTTATGTACTATGGAAGCCTTAAATTTATGAAGTGAAACTGTCATAAAAAAGTCATGAATTAAATATCATTAAGGTAGTATCAACAAGGTAAATATAATACTAATCAAGAACTGATTTTAGAAAACCTCTGTCCATTACAAAATTTGCTAAGAACTTTTTTTTAAAAATATTAAATGATGCATTAAAATTTCATTATGAAATTAAATTAGTTGTTATAATTTCATAGCTTGATGTTTCGATTTGTAATATAATAAAGCATTATATAAGTTTTAAAAATATATAAAATTAGAATAAAGACTCATGAATTAAATAGAAAATCATGACCTAACTTTAATTTTACTAAATAATTCAATTTGGTGAAAGATTCACTCCAATCATAAAATACATCCCAAACATTACGCATCTACATATAGTTTGTTTACTGTAAGAACTTCCCTCGTCTGGAAGTCTGATGAGGTCGTCTGCTGCTATGGAAATAAGGGCTAACACAATAAATGGAAGAAAAAGATTCATTTTCTCTCGCCAACCCGAGCAAAAACCTGTCCTAAACAACTAAACTTGAAATAGTTACATCTCGTTACCATAGCCACCGCCGCTGGTCCAGACGAATGGCTACTAAAAATGGCTCCAGACGAATGGCTACTAAAAATGGCTCCAGACGAATGACTACTTTTAGTAGGAAAGTTATTCTGACAAACTATAATTATAAATTTTTTGACAACAAACATTTGCTTATTTCCAAAGGAGTTCACTAACTTTAAGCATTCTTAAAACCGATGAAATATTTCATTTAGACTCAAAAAATAAGAATTCTAGTTGTCGCGATTTTATTATTTTTTGTTGATAATTATAAAATGAGAATAAAGGTTATTAATAATAAAGCAACTAATACTTTCAGTTGAATCTAAATAAATGTGAACAGAAAAAAGCATTCAGCAAAAAATTTTGTATTAGAAATAGTACACTTAAGCAATACAGCGTCACGAACGAACTACGCCAGTTCACTTTACTTAGTGTAAAAGCTCTATAACTGGACATTCTCGCAACTGGTAAGCTTGACCAAAAAGCGCATTTTTGTGAAAACATAAAAAAATAAACCCAGAAAATTGAATTGGTGTGAGGGATGTAATGTGAGTGACCCGTGACCCCTCAATGCAAGACCGAAATGAGATAAGACTGTTAGTGACAATTTATGCTAAAAATTGGTTAAAGAAATTATACTGTAGATATCTGATGTTTCTAAAAATCAGACAGAAGGACAAAAGAACCCCAGACTGGAAGATAAAAAAGAGGCAATTTAAAGAAGCAAAGAACGATGTAAAATAAAGCGGCTATATTTTCAAAGGGGTCAGAGCTGCAGAGGGGTCAGAGAGAGAGAGAGAGAGGTAGAGCTCAGTGGGTGGTAAAGTAGATACCTTTGAGAGGATTCTCTTTTGCCTTCGATTTTCTTCAGTGCTCATTTTATTGCCCATTTGAGAGAAAGATTAGAATAGCAGTAACAATTATAGTATTTTTGTAAAGGCTTATTTTGTTATTTTTTGATGCAGTTCGATATTTTTTCGAGGTGTATATCCTTTTCGTGAATATTTTTTAAAAACTTTATAAATTATTCATGCTTAACAAAACATATTTTATTTTTTACGGAAAATAAAACAAAAATAAATTTTACGCAAAATTCCGTGTCCCCAAAAAGTGGGGGAGGGGTGAAGGAGGCATGGAGACTCCCCATGTAGGAAGCTTGTGCACAAAGCTGATCAGATTGCCATAATTATGTCCTTAGTCAGGAAATGCTATAGACTTCCTGCGATGACTGGTCGATACGAATCCGCATCAAACTTGCACCGACCACAGCGCTGACGTGAAATATCTTCAGTGGTAGACGGATCATGGGTTAGAGTGCCTTTGCCGTCAGGATAACCGTGGGAGTTTCTTGTGATCCTCCTCTCCATGTAACGCAAATGTGGGTTAGATCTATCTAAAAGTCCTCCATGAAGGCAAATTTCTCCCAATACTTGATCCAGGAGTTCCATTGTCTTCTGGAGGGGGTTCAAATTTACAGGGCTACGGAGTTGAACATTAGTTGTCGTAAACCCAAAAATTGGCTTGGCTGTTCAACTACGGTTATAAGATAAAGGGATATATCATACTGGAGCAGTATCAGAATCACACATGGTATCAATCTGGAGACTGTGCTTCATAAATGAAAAAAAATTTTTAGATCGAGATTGGAAAAAAAAAATTCCACCGGGTTGGAACCTATTTTTAGCAATTTGCGTTATTTTTTAAAGCATATTTTGCGTTGGGTTGATAAAATATTCACATAATCTTAAAATATACATGAGTGATGTGTGCAGACAAATTTCACTTGTCAGCTTATCAGTGATATTATATAGTATTTCATAGTGCTTTTAAATGCTGATGTAGTTTGAGTCGCGAAGCTATTGTTTTACCAGAATTAAATCATTTACTAACTGATATGAAAATGATATCAGTTTTATGTGTGCCCGTCGTACTCCATATTTTGTCACCATGTAAGTTATTGGAAGTATCTATAATTATTCTTTCCGGGTTGGGTGCACCTGATTGCTTTATAAAAAATTATAGTTCACGATGCAAAAAAAAAGAAAAAATAATAATAATAATAATTATAATAATAATAAACACTATTATAATAACAATCATAATCATAATAAACTGTCATATAAGCACTACCACATTTACGTTTTTTTTCCTTTGGTGAAGAAATTGAAGAATACATTTACGCATTACAGATAAATTAATTTCCTAAAAATTTATATAACTTCGAAATTGCTAATGTAATAATGTTTCTTTTCTAATTTCTTGTTTAGTTTAATAGCATCAAATCAAAAAACGCAGGAATCTTTCCAATCAAAAAATATATAAACGCTTTCACTATCTGTGCTCTGTAAAATTAACTGAAAAGCTTAAAGTGCTTTTCATAATAAAAAGTATAATGTTTAAAAAACATTTAGTTTAAGTTCTCATTCTTTTCTAGACACTCACTACAGATTAAAGCAGGTTAGGTGTGTCCTACGATTTCTTTTCTATCGCAGTTTTAAAGTAAGTTATATTATCATATTTTCATAAATTAATTCTTATTATTGCGTAAGAGGTTTGAGATAATTTTCGAAGATACTGCCCTCCTCCCTTTTTTAAAAAAAGAAAGAAGTCATTAAGAAAGAAAATGAACGTTTAATTATGTGCAATATTTTTCATCAATTAGAACACGAAAAGGAATTTTTTTAAATTTAAGAACTGTATAAAATGAATTAATATACTAATACTTTTTCGGACCATTAAATATTACTTGAAAAAAAAAAAAAGAAAAAAAAAAAAAAAAAAACTTCTATTTCGGTGTGCTACGCCTCCAACGGAGCATTTTAGGATTACGACAAAAAAAAATAAAAAAAAATAAATGGGAAAATTTTTAATATATATTCTTCCCTTGCGCATTTAGGATACACCGTCTATGGAATGGCAGCTCAAAATTTTTTTATTACTTACAGGTAATTTCGTATAATTTGAGCTTTGCAGGCTACTTATTTAAATGATTTTGAATCTTTAGGATATCGGAAGACTCGTACGTAATATTTTATAACTTTTGTTTGTTAAAGCATAAAGTTTGTTAAAGCTCACTTTGTATAAAATTCACGATATTGTCATATTTGATGCAACTATGCGTATTATTGGTAGCCAGTGACCCGTGTATAGTTTGTCTACGGTAAAAACTCCCCCCGCCACAAAGTCTGAGGCCATCTGCTGCTATGGAAACAAGAATAGCACATTTCAGGGAGGGTAGAGTTTGTTTAAAGTACGAACTCCCCTAGTCACTCGTTTGGACCCGTAGTGGTGACTATAAAAAGATATAACTATTTCAAGTAGGGGTGTGGGATCATTGTTTAGGACAGGGTTCGGCTCGGGTCGACGAGAGACAGGTAATCTTTTTCTCTGGTCTATTATAGGGAAGAGAAACTACCCTCCCTGAGATGCGCTATTCTTGTTTCCATAGCAGCAGACGGCCTCAGACTTTGTGGCGGAGGGAGTTCTTACCGTAGACAAACTATAGCTTCTCCTCACTCTAGGGCTAACACAATAGATCGTAGAAAAATATTCCCATTCTCTCGCCCACTCGAGCCATAACCTGTCCTAAACAATGACCCCTCACCCCTACTTGAAGGAGCTATACCTCATTACCATAGTCACAGTCAGGGGTCCAGACGAATGACTAGGGGAGTTCTTTCCTTAGACAAACTATATTCATTTATCGGCGAACTCGGCTTCATTGTATCAATAACCGATAAGTACTGATTTTTTTTAAAATAAAGTTTAGGATATTTTCATTAAAAGGATAATATAGAGCGTGAGAATGTCAAATTCGGGATCAAAAAGAAAAAAAAAAAAGATTTAAACAATTAGATATTATTATAAATAGTTAGTATTAAAAGGTTTTTTGATGTTTTAGTAATGGAATTTAATAAATCTAAAAACCTTGAAATTTAAGATTATGCTTCGTTTGGACGACTAAGAATAAGCATCTTTATTTTTAATATCATTGACATTGAAATATAAAATTTCTTCAGTTTTCGATAACTTTTGTTAACCTGCATATTTGTTCCAGCATGCTTTACTTCTATTCATAAACTATAGAGTTCAGCGAGCTTGAAGGACATTTAATTTTCTTGCTATGGTTTCACTTGCTTTTATTTTTTAAATATTTTGCAAAAATTCGGTTTCCATGACAGTGTGCCTTCGAATCTACAATAATGGTTTTCATCAATGAAATTTCATATTTTCGATACTAAACCATATAACACAGGAAAAAGGTAATTCTTCACAAATCACCCTATAAACTAACTAACTGCTGAAACCGCCAAACTACTGAAAAAAAAAAAAAAAAAAAAAAAAACGATACAAATCGGTGCTGCCGCTCTCTAGGAATTACGGAACATATTTATACAGTATTGCATATTTTAAAAAAGCTATATAGGCTAAAAAAATAAATCTTTATTTAATATTAGTCTTAATATTAATTTGAGTTTGAAAATTGAGTTCATAAAAATTTTCTTCTAAAAATATCAGCTCATTCAACTCATGTAGTTTTAGCATAAATTTTGATGAATATAAATCATTTTAAAATACCTATAAATAAAAATTTTTATTGTAAAAGGTAGCAGTTTAATTTACAATACATACAACATAGTTTTGAGTATCTTGTTTGATCAACACCTGATTGATCTTATCATTATTAGTTTTTGTGCATTTTTAATAAGAAGTTCCTAAAAACATTTAAGTTCCTAAAAACATAAAACCGTTTTTTCCTAAGTGAATAGAAATATAATTTAATCTTTGATTTTTTTTAAAAAAATATTATCTTTTGAATTCTCAACAAGTGTGAAAATGCTATTCTTTTTAGAAATTGGTCAGCCACGTCTCCAACGGAGTATTCTAAGTCTTAGATGAAATATATAAAATTAATCTTTTCTTTCTAATTTTAATCCGATTCTTCGCTTGTAAATTTAAAATACTCCATCAGTGGAATGACAGGTCAAAAGAAGTTTTATTACTTAATTTCTTACGAAAGTTAGTAAGTAAGTTTGTAATTTATTTATTTAAGTGACTTTAAATTACTTAAAAGTTAAAAAAAAAAAGATTTGCTTAAAAAAATTCGCTTGACCTTTCGAATTTTTAGTAAAATTTCAACGAGAGTAAAAAAGCAATTTTTTTCAAATAAAAAATTAAATAATATAAATAAATTAATGATATAAATAAAAATAAATAATATAAATAAGTAAATAATATAAATAAAAATAAATAACATAAATAAATAAATAAATCTATTTTTTGTAGTAAATTTGTATGATATTTATGCTTTCAACTCTTTAAAATTTTAATAATGTATGTTATTTTATAACCGTCGTTGAACAGCTGATCCAATTTTTGGATTTACGACTACTAATGTTCAAGTTCGAAGCCTTGTCATTTTGAACCCAATCCAGAAGGCAAGAGTATAAGGTATTGGGAGAATTTTGCCTTCACGGAGGACTTTTTGATGGAACTAACCAGCATTTGCGTTACATGGAGAGGAAAACTACGAAACCTCTCACGGCTAACCTGATGACAAGGGGACTCTAACCCATGATCCTTCTACCACTGAGGATATTTTACGTCAGTACTGTGGTCGGTGCAAGATGGATTGCGGAATTCGTATCGACCAGCCATCGTTGGGATTCGAACCCGGTTCACCTCATTGGCAGGCGAACGCTCTATTCCTTGAGCCAACACGCCTCTTTTCTAACTAACTTTTAAAATATGCTTTTAATCTATAGAAATTTTTTTAACATCATGGCCAAAGAAATCTAGAGAAAGCCAAAAAACTTTCAACTGTATACTCCAAAAACTTCGATCTCTTACACCACAACTCCCCCTGAAAATACTTTTACAGCACATAACAATAGGTTTATTGTTCATCGAATTTCTCAAGGTAAGAACAACCCCTATACAGATAAACTGTTATAGTTGAACTTTACATGGATATTGTGATAATAAAGATAATTAGTGGTCTCTTCTGGTTGGCTGACTACATTCTTTAGCATTGGTTCAATAAAATCCCACATTTTCATCAATATCAAAATTTTTAATTAATTGTAATTTTTTTTCTGTTTATTGTAAGTTTCGCTTACTACCGTAATTTTTTTTCTGTAATTTCTCAGTTAATTAAGAAAATAAATACAATATGACAAATACTTGTAGGGAATAATTTTGTAATTTTTTTATAGTTAACTAATTATTTTTTATTGTAAAATTTGTTTGATTCTAAAATTTTTTTAAGCATTGTATTTTCTTTTTATGTTCTTTTAAAGATTTAAAAAGTTATACTTATTCTTAAAAAGTAGAGTTCTTTATGCGGCATTATTTATTGTTGCAGGAAATGAATTGTTTCCTTTCTGTTATCTTTTCATACTTTTCACTTTGTAATTATAACCTCGAAAGCTGTATTCAGATTAAAAATAACATTGAAACGCTTTTCTCTGTTATACATTTTAAAAAACATAAAGTAGAAACTCTCCTTAGTCAATGCTGAATCGTGAGATTCGGAACAATAATAAGCATTTAGGTCACATAAATTCTTATATCAATTAGTTATAGTAAGAACACGTACTTCGAAAAAATTAGATTTTTTTAATTTTTTTATAAAAATGTCCATATCTCCATGGACATTTAAGTTAGGTCAACGAAATTTTGTGCAGTTGTTGCAAATAATAAAAATATAATTGATGTAAGTTACAAGCTTATCACTACATTTTTTGGCACAGGGTATTTTAAAAAAATTTTTTTTTTAATTTATTGCCAGTTTTTCAAACCTCTAAAGTTCTTAAATTTCTTCAGTATATATATATATATATATATATATATATATATATATATATATATATATATATATATATATATATATATATATATATATATATATAGGGAGTGAGTATAGAAGTGTTTCCATTGATTTGTCCGACCCCTGTATATTAAATAGTTCAAGTAACTATTGGAATTTCCAATATGGAATCTCCTGAATATCAATTTCCCTGAAGTATTAAGGGGACCGGATAGTAATGTCGTTTCGGCTCATTAAATATTCGTTACTCTTAAAAACCAATGAATTTTTTTAGTTCCACTTCATTTCAATTTCGATCCGGCATTGAAAGGTTGTTGTTACGTTGGGGGAATACATTTTTGATTAAAAATGAAATCTTGATAACTAATATCAAATGCACCGAAACGACATTACTTTCTGGTCCTCCTAATAATTAATTTTGAAAACTTGATTGGTTCGAGGTCAATCAAAAAATTTATAATTGTTGATCCATCGTTCTTGTTCAATGAAAAATCATAGTCGAGCATGAGTTTGTTTTCGATAATACTTGTTTTTCCGTAATTTTTTACACCTCGTACATAAAAGTTATCCAAAAATCTTTGTGTGGGTGTGTGTAAAAAATATTTAGATTTTTGACTATAGTCCCCAAATAAAGTTTTAAAAAATTCCTTTTATTTGGTATTTAGAGAACTGATTTTCCTTTTAATAATAAGTGATCAATTTGGTCGAACAGTGCATCTCACTTTTTTAAATTTATTATTTGAATATATTTCTTTATATTTTTATATTCTTATAAGATTACATAAATCAATGTTAAATAAACTATACGGCGGTCATAATGGGAAAATGCTGAGAGTTCCTTAAATTGTTTCTGATATATATTTTTAGAATCCTTCTAAAAAATAATGAAAAGTAAACCCATTAGCATTCTCTCCTGAAATTTTGAAAATTACTTTTTCCAGTGGTAACGAACTAGAGTAGAATTTTTTTAAATAAAATAAATAAAAATTTTATGAAACTTTTTATTAGAACTTGACAACAGAATCATTTGTCATTCCGACCTCTTATGTATTTGTTTAAATCCTTTTTATGAAGGGGACAATTTTTTTTTTTAAGTCCAATTTCTTAAAATATTACTGCAATACTTTTACAACCACTAAGAAGAATTTGTGAAACTACGAGAAATCCGTAAATGTTGGAGAAGGCATAAATATTTATAAGGAATCGCAAATTAGTATTTAAGTGAACAAAAATGGGATCGAAATTTGTTGAATCATCAATGAGGAAAATGGAAGAAAATGATATCAAAATTAGTTTGATTGACTGATAAAGTTTAGAGGATTTTCAAATTATCGTCTTTTAACTCCTCTCTCTCTCTCTATATATTTTTTTATGCCCCTTTTCCTCACTTTTTCTGTTTTCTTCCTCCTTTAAATATTTAGTTTCTGCCATTGAGGTGTATAGTTTCAGTTTTAAACATATTATTTTTTTTTTTTAATGGTGGGCACTTGGATCTATTTCCCATTGGCCTTAGAAACTCTTATCGTTGCCCAGGGGGTACCAGTGGCTAAGCCACGACGGTGGAGTCGCCCACGTCATACAACCATAAACTCATTTATTGGGGGGAGGGGTTACATTCACACAATCACACAGAAGAAAGGACATAGAACACAGAGATAGAGAGAGTTGCATATATGTCTACGGTGGAATTCGAACCCACAACCACTGGCCCCGTAGATTTAGTACAGTAACCACTAGACCATTGAAAGGCCCATCGAAGCTTAAAAGGCTAAATATAAACAGGTTTTGATGCCCGCCTTTCTCAACATCGATTCATTACATTTCGATTGCCTCTTTGTTTTGTCCTCACTTAAGCATGACCACTGAAATGTAAGCCCTTGGTTTTTGACAAGGATTATAAGAATTTAATCTAGGGGGGGGGGGTCATCGCGCATGCGTATAAATTGGTAAAAAATTGAATATGTTCTTTTAGTAAGAGTTACCAGGAAGGAAATACACATGATTGATATGCAAAACAAAAAATTACATAATAAATTTCTCCAGTAAAAATTATGCTCTTTTTCGGCTATGACTCCTATGCCAACGTTCTTCCACAAGCATAAACTGACGTGATTATCATCCCTTGGGTATCTTGGGAGTTTCATCCACTTTCAGAGGCACCTGGAATTCTGGTCCCCTCCCTCTAAGAAGCTGAATCTTTAACGGATGAGATAACGTGGAGGGGAGTTAAGGAGGGGTTGTAGATTCAGGGTTGCATACCCTTTCGTTTTGGCGTACGAAAGGGTGACACTTCGTTTTGGTGTTTGAAGGAGTGACGTGCCAACAATTTAGTATGAGGTTGAATTGCATACTTGCTAATAAATATGTTTTTCAGTCAAACCTAACTGGGTTCATATAAGCATGTACCTACAGGCGATGTTTTCTACGCTAGGGAACGCTGCAAGCTCCATACAGCCTATACTTCCGGGTTACTGTTACCGGTGTATTTTAAAGCCATTTGGCTCACAACGTCATCATTGTGTTTTGAGATTCTTGCAAACGTGGTATTTGATTACTTATTACTTGTGTTTACGATGCTCACAATACTTGTGTTTACAATGCTAAAGGTGCTAACACTAGCGTAAGATGGTGCACTGCTTGCAACAAGAGCAAACAGTAATAAACAATAGGGAAGAGGCCTAATCAGGACTGCCAAAAAAGAGAGTCATTCAAAATCTAGCCATCTCAAAATCTAGTGTCATCTTTTTTGAACAATATATCTATATATAACTAAAACAAATTTTCTCTTCAAACTCACCAGAATTACTTACTAACATTAATATCTTTTGAAATACGGTAGATTTGAGCTCAGAAATTATCTAATTTACTTTTTTTATTGAAAACAAAATTATCCGTTTGAAAATATCGCCTCGCAAAAGAAGCTGCAGTATGCAGTTGCAAACTTTCTAACCGGAACTAGAGCAGGTATTGAGCTAGAGATTGTTATTGTTTGCATTTATATTGAAAACACCATCCATACAAGGGAGACTTTTGTGAGGAGAAGTGAACAAATTTTACGCATATCAATGATATCAATACTTACAAACTTAAATTTAGATTAACAACATTTTACATATTAGTTACGTCCGAAACAGTTTCGTTAACATATTTGCATTTGAGTATGGCCAAAAATAACCTACTTTTTCTTCCCTCCAAAAGGAGAGGCAATGTCTTAATTTTATGGACAAGCTATATCACCTAAAAAGAACGAATAAAAACAACAAATCAGTGCGGAAACAACGCGAACAAGATCTAGCGTACGCATGCCCATTAAAGATAATAATTATACTCGATGCCTGGCTTTCTCTATACTCGATGCCATGAACCAAAGGGAAAAAATCACATTCAGAAGAAAGGTCGTGGAAAAAATGAAAGAACGTGCAATCAAAGAATCCAGCGCAATTGGAATTTGAAAAATTAAACCGTAAAAAATATTCGATTTAAATGCTATTAAACTTAAATTTTATTTTACGTTCTCTATTTTGCTCGGAAAAAATTAAAAATCTAGAGGTTATATGCACAAAATTGTTTAAATCTCTACTGCATGTAATTGTGTACAAATTAATTATAAAATGCTTTCAAATAATTTAAAGGAAATAATGTGTATATCTAAAAAGAATGCAAAAATAAAAATCTATCCTAATCAAGGTCTCAGCCCAGAGACAATCTTGTTAACTGAGAATTATAGTGCATAAATACAGATATAATTATAGTGCATAATAACAGAGTTTAGAGTAAGGTGATCAAATTTATATACCATGCTTTAAGAAAAAATCAGTGAAGTGACCTAGAAGCATTTTGCGATTTGAGGGCACCAATTGATTTCATTACTAAGCAGTTTTGAAATATTATGTAAATCAATATTTGTTTATTTTTTGCTGAAATTATTTTAAGAAGAGAATTGCGTTTTTATTTGTTGTTTTTAGCATGGTGCTTTTTAGCTTTTCTTTTGTATTCGCTGTGAAGCTAAACTAGTGTCTTTTTTTAAACGTATTTTTTGCTTTTTTTATTTTATAATAATTCTGAATATAATTTCATTCAGAATCAAGCAAAAAGTATAATTTTTTTATCAATTTGAATTTTAATCTTTTGATTTAATTTGTGTTTTTAAAATACATAAAAATCTTCTTTAATAAAAGTAAGAGATAAAGAAAGTGACAGTATCTCCAATTGAATTTTGATACGATCATGCGAATACTTTTATTTTAATTCGCTCAAACAAATAAATTTCAAGCAAACTAGTGGCGTGCCAGGAGGGGGCATAAGTGGCAATAGACCCAGGCATTTACTCAAAAGATATACAAGAGTTTTAAATTATCAGGCGAATACTTGGTTTGAGAAAAATATTTTAAGAATAAAATGTGATTTTCAAACAAATTTAAAAATAAAATTTTAGGTCATTAAAAGTTAAGTATATTTTACATTTATGAAAATTTAATAATACTTCTTTGGAAATAAATCTTTTTTACAAAAGACAAATTTTTGCATAGGGAAGATGGAGTGTGAGTGTAGACAAATAAAATATTTTCAAAGAAATTCTCTGTAAGTTTTAGCAGATTGGCTAAATTCTGTTACACTTTTTATGTATTGTTACGAGACAAAACAAAATGTTAAGTAGAAAATTGAAAGACAAGGTTTCTATTGTGAAAAATAACTAAATATTTTTTTCTGTAATATCTTATTCTAAATATAATACATAGTAATTGTCTATGAAATTTTACTAAAACAACACCTCGGTAAATCTTACTGTAATAATAAAGTGGGTTAGCTATTAACGCGTCACTTATTATGGTATAGTGTTGGTCTGTCAGTTATTATCACTTATTTGCTAAATTAGCAGAAATTTTAGAAATAGCTAATTTAATAAAATATAAAATGATTGTAAACGAATTAAACATAAAATATTTTATTCATTTACAACTTTTTTCTGCATCATATTTTTTAAATTAGGTAAATTTTTGTACAGTGGCAAATTTAATAAAGACTCATGACTCATCTTATTTAAAGATTTGTGTTTTTAAAGAAAGTGGTGATTATTTATGAAATTTTATTATTTTTTTAAAGCAGTTTTATTAAAACATCTCTCAACCAACGTTAAATACTGATTATTCACATTACTTTATCAAAATATAAACCAAATGCAATTTAATAAATAAATAATTTTCTATGCTAAATAAATATAAAAAATACAATTTCAATGCAGTCACTTGTCCTCTAAATATGTTTTTAATTCATATTTATTTATTTATACATAATAAAATAAATATTATTTATTTATTTGTATGTAATAAAATAAGGAGTTTGTATTTGTGTTTGTCAATCGAATTGCGTGTTAACCTAAGGTTTTAAAAATATGACATTCAACAAGAATCTAAATTAGTACAATTGTAAAAAAAAATTTTTGTTATATTTTTAATTAATTTTTATTAAATTTGAAAATGAAATTTTCTCATTGGTTTAGCTGAGGACATTGTTTTAAAGTAAATTATAAGCGATTCACCTTCATTAAATATTTCAAAGATAGCATTAATATGTTTGTTAGCTTATTGCTCTAATCAAAAACGTTGTTTATTGCGCATTCTATAATACTTAATTATATTTTATTTTGCCAGATAAAGTCTTTTCTTAAAGCGACTAATTTAAAAATAGGACATGAAATCAACATGAAGCTAAATGAGTACAATTGTAAACAAATTGCAAAACCCGATTTTAAATTTTTTTTATTATATTTTTAATTTAGAGACATTCAAAAATGAAATTTTCTCATTGGTTTAGCTAATGCCATTGTTTTAAAGTAAATTATTTTATTTTATAACCGTCGTTGAACAGCCGACCCAACTTAATGGGTTTACGGCTACTAATGTTCAACTCCGTAGCCTTGTAATTTTGAACCCAATCCAGAAGACAAGGGAACTCCTGGATCGAGTATTGGGAGAAATTTGCCTTCGTGGAGGACTTTTTGATGGAGCTAACCCGCATTTGCGTTACATGGAAAGGAAGACCACGAGAACCTCCCACGGTTAGCCTGACGGTAAGGGGACTCTAACCCATGATCCGTCTACCACTGAGGATATTTCACGTCAGCACTGTGGTCAGTGCAAGCCGGATGCGGAATTCGTATCGACTGGGATTCGAACCCGGTTCGCCTCATTGGAAGGCGAACGCTCTATCCCCTGAGCCATCGCGGCTCAAAGTAAATTATTAGCGTATCAGTTTTATAAAATATTTTAAAGATAACATTAATAAGTTTGCTAGCTTATTGCTCTAATCAAAAAAGTTGATTATTGCGCGTTCTGTAATACTAAATTATATTTTATTTATTTTGCCAGATTAAATGTTGTCTAGGTTTCTCATATAAAGTTTTTTCTAAAAGCTAACTAATTTAATAAAATTTACCAAGGGATTTAAACAAATGAACGATATCTCATTGGGAATTTATTTGAATTTATTAGTTTAATTTTTAAAAAATGAAGAATGAAAAAAAAAAAAAAAAAAGAATGGAATCAAATCTATTTTCTTAAACACGCGTTCTCAGCTGTGTCCATTGTCTTAAATACGCATTTTGAGCTGTGTCCATTTTATAAAATGGTCGTTTAGAGTTTTGGGCAGAATTCTCACCGATGATTTGCAATTTGAAGGAAATATGTCTAGAAATTAAAACTCATTAATTTAATTCCGTAAGTTAAAATAAAGTTAAAACTATTAAAATTTCACACAGTCACATGAAACATTTGTCTCATTTTTCTGGTTATGACTTCTCATAAATGATTTAGACATGCATATAAAATTCCAAATAATTAGTTTGTGATTTTCATAAGTGCTGATTAATTTAAAATAAACTATATTCACGGTAAATGTATGATTCACTGATAACTCATAAAACTACACGCTTAATGTACAATACATTGATAACTCAGTAAACTATATTTACGCTTAATGCATGATACATTGATTACTCAGTAAACTATATTCACGCTTAATGTATGATTAACTGATAACTCAGTAAAGTTCACGCTTAATGTATGATACACTGATAACTCGGTAAAGTATATTCACGCGTAATGTATGATATACTTATAACTCAACAAAATACTATGATGACTCAGTAGAGTTTATTATCATATGAAGTTGAAGAAAACAATAATTATTCAAATTCTTTTAATCTTTCAATAAGGTTCTAGCTCCGGCTGTGAACATATAAATTAGATAAATTAGATGCGTGCGTTGTTCATAATTTATGTTCAAAAATATGTAAATTGAAATTATTATTATTTTTTTAGCAACGTTTGTACAAATTTTTTGAAAATTTTAAACAAATATTTTGGTTTATTTAGTACAATTTTAATTGACACACGCATAAAATATATATTTATTAACTACATTTTAATTCACTCTTTTTTTCATCCACACAGAAGAGTCTAAAGTAAAGATAGACTTATTTACATTTCCGTTCAAGACAAAACGTATTTCAATCTTAGTTCCATTTGGCAAAAAAATATCTTTGGCATCGAAAATTGGCGAAAACATTTGGCGTTACGAGAGTAACCGGTAAGCGGCTCTCGCTCTTCCTTCTGACATCTTTTCCCCGCACAGGAAGAACAATGACAACAGCTCTCGGAAACGTTTCATTCATTATAGTGTGTTTCCAAGGTGAACCTTCGATTAAACAACAGTTATGTCATCGTTCGTTAATTAGACTTAGCATATTACCAGAGCAATGATATAATTTTGCGAGTAGCACAAAAGGATAATATCGTGATACATCGATAAGAACTTATTGTTGTGCGTTTGGCGAGACGAAAGGGGTGATGGATCCCTTAAATAATTAAGTTCTGAGCTTATTTTAATATTCATAACTGCCAACTTGTATTAATGTGAGCGTTGTTGAGTGAGATTTTCGATTCGAAGTTTTTTGTGAAATATGCATATTTGAAAAAAAAATATATATTAATTAAATATTAGTATTTTGCGCTTTTAAATGCAATTTATTTTGAATCCTGATGAACATAAAAAATAAGGGTGCTAATATTAAAGTCATTTGTAAGACAAATATAAATATATATTTAAAAAGGAAAATTTTTTTAAAAAAAATATTTTTTATTTATTGAATGAAAGCACATGTTATTTAATGTAAGATTAAATCATAAGAATAAATTTTATGAAACTTGATTTTTTTAGTTCTTTTTCAAGACAGTGATTTATGCCAATTTTCTAATAGGAATTAATTTTCTAATTGAAAATAATTTAAAAACAATAGTTTTTGAAGGGTTTTAAGTTTAATTAATAGATTCCACTTATTATAAAGAGGAGATGAAAGTGTATTCTTACTATTTATGGAACTATGCAATTAATGAGAAATGTTTCAAAAAAATTATAAAGAAATAAATCGAAAAAGAACCAGCTGCCAGCTCGGTGATTTTTTTTCTTTTTGTATTTCTCATTAAACATATAAGCAAGATTCCTTTTGTTTCATTTTCATTGCTGTTCTGTCACAAAGAAATGAAAAATTGATAAACTACGGAATCCGTCCTTGATATGGCCAAAGGCATTATCACAGATAGGAAATTAATTAACTTGTAAGAAAAATAAAAGACTTTTTTTTTTTCATTACTCTATGATAAAATGACTGGAAACGCAAAGAAATGACAGGAAATAAAAGAAACGAGGACTCTGAAATGCCGAAAGAATCAGTGATAAATGCAGAATCTTGGAATGCACCGGACGGTGGTTGGGGATGGATGGTACTACTCGGTACTATGACTGTGAATATTGTGGTGATTGGACATGGAAAAAGTTTTGGAGTTTATTTTAAAAATTTAATGGAAGAATTTGATGCAACACCATCTAGAGTTGCCTGGTTGCAATCTTTACAAATATCCATGTTCAGCTTTTTATGTAAGTATTAAATATTTTATAAATTATTTAAATTAAAGATTTATTGAGGAATTAATTCATGTTTTCTTTTAGATTTGTCTTTTTTTTTCTCTTATCCATTGGGTTATAAGTAACGCCGATTTTCGATAAGTGGACCTCCTAAAGGTTCACCAAAAATATTCAAGTGGTAGCAAAATTTATACTATAAATATAGTTCTTGTTTTTAAAAAAGAATCATTAAATTTTCTTGATCATTATTTGAATATTTTGGCAGACCTTTGGGAGATATCCACTATGAAAAATCTGCAAGAACTTTCCGGATTTTTTAGATATTTTTAAGAACTTTTTACTTAGAAGTTATTTTGTGTCTACTTTAATTTATTCAATGCCTATTGTAAAGCCTAGTTTGTAATTTTATGCTAGAAAGAACGCTTTAATTAAAAAAAAAAAAAAAAAAAAAACGATAAAGGAAGAAGCAAACAAATAAAATAAAAATAAAACTTTTAAACTAATTAGTGATTTTTTTGGCACAATTTTTTTTATAAGAAATTTGGTAGAAAAAAGCTTTTTCACTTAAATAAAACTAAAAGTAGCAATTAGAAATGTGTTTTTTTTTATGTGCGAGTTTTGAAGTAGCCTAATTTAATAGCCTTTTACTAGTGAGTATATAAAAAATGGGCAACATTAGAACCATTATTTTCTACAAATTTTTGAATAATTTGTACTTCCACAGTATTTTTACATACTCATATTAATTCATTGTTTATTGTAAAATCTTAGTTTATTTTATATATTTAAAACACATGAAAATTTTAATTTTTGTTGTTGTTTTTTTGAGGAAGGGAAGAAAAAAAAAATAACGTAAAAACTAAGCACGAGCCGAGATGATTAGCACTCTGCTGTCATTGTATTTTATTTTATTTTATAACCGTCGTTGAACAGCCGACCCAATTTCATGGGTTTACGACTACTAATGTTCAACTCCGTAGCCTTGTAATTTTGAACCAATCCAGAAGACAAGGAAACTCATGGATCAGTACCCCCAGAGGTATTGATTTGTTATGGGAACATGGAGGACTTTGAGACTCCACAGATTTAACGTGCATCAGTCACCATTTACTACACGGGGAGTCTTCGGCCGGCGAGGATCGAACCCACGACCTCTTGGATATGGGCCCAGCGCCCTACCGACCAGGCTATCCCGGCCCTTATTGGAACGCAAACAGCTCGCTGCAGATTAGTGGCTATCAACTTGTCTGGGAAGTAAAGGCGGCCACTGCCCATTGCTGACCACATTGTCAACACCATTCCGTTGGTCTTGAATTTATTGAACTTTAACTTCCACCAGCTCATTGATTGTCAATTTGGCCGTTGCTTTACTTTAAGTCTTTGTACTTTAAGTGCTTTATTTTAACTTTTTGTAATACTTTTCCAATAGAAATTTGGAAAAAAAAAATAATATAGAATTAAAAAAACCGTTTTGAATTAATTTAAACTAAACGTAACAATTGAAAAATATTTTTGTATGTTTGTTTCCAAAATAATTTCATAATTGTTTAAGCGTTAAAGCATGTACAATCAAAATGAATTACACTGGCTAACAATTTTTTCCGGTCACGTGAGATTAACGGGTTTTAAATGTTTGCGCTTCGCTGATTTAAAATCTGCAATCGATTTTTCTCAACAAGCTACAGTTTTTAAACAATTTAATAGTATATTTCTAACAAGGATTTTTTTTAACATGTGCTCGAATAAATACCAAGTGTCCCCACTTCTCTGCTATGTAGGGAGCGGTAGAAATAAGGCGAATGGTTTTTCTCGACCAGCTACAGTTTTTAAGCAATTTAATAATATATTCCTAAGCAGCATTTTTTAAAATAAACTCCAATAAATACTAAGTGTCCCCACTTCTCTGCTATGTAGGGAGTGGTAGAAAGAAGGCGATAATGCATTTAAATTTTTGATGCGATTCGTTAAGATCATATATTTTTGTCTTAATTGTTATTTTTAAATTAGCAGACACGTGTATATGTATGTACATAAACCTATACGTTCTTTATAAACTTATATTATAATTAAAAAGAACCAATTTTTATTTTGGAAAAAAAAAATACATTCAAAATAAGCTTCACATAACACTAATGCAGGGCTGCTAACTACTACGCTTTTGGGAAAAAATTTATTGAGTGGTAGACACTTAAAATTTAAAGTTTTAGAATGTTTGGTAATTTTGCAAACTTCTTAGAAGCCTCAACACGTGAGAACCTGAAGAAACGCTTTATACAAGCTTTTGAATCATTTACATGTGGTGTTGTTAAATCAAATTTCCAAAACAAGACTAATGTTTTAAAGCCTATACTTAGCTACCACTAGAAAACATTCTCCCCAAAAGCAAAGAATGTTGGCAACGCTACGTGGTAACGAAATGTTCACTACCGATTGCAAGTCAAGTGTTAATTTTTTTTTTTTCATTCTCTCTTCCACGAGTTCAGTAAATTCACGACACTTTTATAAAACATAGTTTTAACAGGGATATTTAATGCAAGATGCGCCACATTTCAAGCACCCAAAAAAATTTTAGCATTTTAAATCTTAATTTTGATGAAGAACCCACGACCACTTTTATAAAGCTAATTTTGACCAAAATATCTTTTTTTTTTCTTCTTTTTTTTTTTTTTCTTTCTCCTGTATAAAATAAAGCTATGGATCTTTCTCTTTCACAAACCGCTTTATTTTCTACGTCGAATAGATCAGAAGTTATGAATTTATAAAATCGATGAATAAAATAAGCATCTATAAAAGTTATTAAATTTTAAACGTTTTTTTTTTTTTTTTTTTTTTTTTTTTTTTAACCCTTTTCTTTAATTTTCCCATTATTTTCCTTAATTTAAATGCAATATCTGAAGATGCTTTGATTAAAATTACTTAAAAGGTTGCTTGAATGTTTTTTTATCCATAACCGTAATGAAAGGACTACGGACTAGTGGATAAAACTATTTTTTTTTCATATTTTGCAGCTAAAATAAAATAATTAATCGCAATTTTTAGTATTTTTTGCCAAATAAGTTTTTATATTTACTGTGAAATATTAATATTATGCCTAATGATTAGTCTATTTTCTAAGGTGAATTTAATAAATAAGGCGAGAATAATGAAAAAATAGTAAATGTTAACGAAGTTATGTGATTTTGATAAAAAAAAAAAAAAGTCAATTTTTGGTCTTATTTTACCATATTTGGTCTTTTTAGAAAACCTAATGAAAGACAAAAACATTAGACCAATTGCAACATGCGCATTAGTGACACAATATGTCAAAGCATCAATAACATATAATAAATTTATCAAGATTGCTTTTCTATCCAATTAGGGCTAAGATCTTAAAAAAAAAAACTAAAAACTATTAGAATAATTATTTCATGATTAGCTTTTATCGTATAACATGAAGAGCTTAATATTGTGTAATCACTGCAATAGATAATTAATATAAAGATTTGATTTCGTAACTGTAATTATGTCGTTATTAATATTTAAAGAAAAAGTGGTAGCTTGCATAATGCAAAATCACTTAATATACATATTAATGTATTATCTTTCCTTTCAACACTTTCTATATAAATAAAATAGGACTTTAGTCGGCATTTATTGCTGATAGAAGTTTTATTTCCTTGCTTCACTTTGCTTATACTCCGTTGCAAGTTAAGAAATAATCATTGCAGTATAGGATTAAGTATCAAATTATTTCGCTATCAAATTATACAAATATGTTTTCAAAATGACTTAAAAACTTTTAAAATTCAAATATGTCAAAAAGAAATTTAATTCGCGCTATCTTGAATGATATATATTACAGAATTATTAAAAAAAAGGTTACAGTTTCGTAGCCTTACTGGAACCCTAGACTTGGCGATATATTTTGATTTATAAGGAAATCATTCGTTTTTGCAAAAGAAACAACTGTATAACGTTGCGAGAGCATTGGATTTGATTGGACCACTAAAAATGGCGCGTCTTATGCTGACAGGTCGTTAACAAATCAAGTGCTAGATAAGGAATTTTTATTTTTGTTTCACTGTAGAAGAAAATCGTCTTCAAAAAACAATATTTATAATTTTTTCATCAGTTTCTTTAAATGCAAATAGAAAAATGTATATTTGTTACGATTTTTAGATATCATTTTAATTAATTCTGATTACTTGTTAACTAATTATTTAATAAGTTTTGTTTTCCTTATTTCACACGATTTAAGAAAGCAAGCAAAAAGAAGACTGGGCAACGTCGTTTCATGAGTTGATGATGTTGATATTCATTTGCGCAGGGAGCATGGCATCCACTTGGCGTACACTTAGACACAAACAGACTCTCTCCATTGGGACAACGTTTTTTTCTTAACTTGCAACAGAGTACAATCATCTTTTCAGGATAGGCGGTATTTTTATTTAAAAGGTGTAGTTAGTGACAGTAAAATATTCCCATTGTTCAATTTAATTTGGTTAAACAAATCATTTGTATTCACCATAGAATATTTATTTTAATAACTTTATACACGTAAGGAATTATCCACTAAATTTTCTTTTTTAATTTAAAGGGGAAGCTAACATTCACGTACTTTAAATGTATACATATAATTACTTTTATACTAGGATTTTTTTTTTTTTTTTTTTTTTCTTATGTGACTTCAGTATTGAAATTCGTGTGCTAATGTGTGAAATGCAAGCGATATTTATTTTATTATTTCATTTGAGTTATAAAATTTGAATAAAAACTTTCCCAAAAGCCTACTTCTCTCATTTTTCATAAAATATGTTTACTACTGTGAATTTAGTTTTTATGGGTTCCCTTCCAATATTTGTCTCCAATTAATTTATTTTGATAATATCATTATAAAATTTTTTCTAAGGAAGTCAAAACATCTCACAATCCTCTAAAAATGTGATAATTTTAAATTTCTAGCATTAATAATTCGAAATATGTTATCTACTACTTTGGATGATTAGAACATAGCTCAAATCTCAGTGCGCTGCGCGAAGTGACATTAACTGATTCGTCCGATTTTTGAGACATATAATGGGGTTATGTGTGAAGTAGGAGTAGAATCAGGGGGAGAGGGGTTGTCAGGCATCAAATAGTAAAGTCATGAGGGGGAAACTAGCCGATTGAATATATGATGAAATCAATAGGAAATTAAACATAATTGAGAGTAAACTAGATTATAATAGAATATAATTAACATTTACGCAGGTTTAATAAAATATAAAAAAATACAGAAAATATATACAACTATTTACATATTTACACGAAATTGACAAAATTGTCTGCTACACTGATGTTTATTCAAGTGAATATAAGATTTGCTTTTGTATAAAAGTGGTAAATTTATATTTATATTTTTCTATGAATATGACGCAAAAAAATCGAACTGACAAGTTTTTGTTTTAAATTTTGTGTGTAATGTGCACATTTTCATAAAATTTAGTTTGAAAATTTTACATAAATCAATATAAAATATAATATTTTACGATATTTTAATTTACTTTAAGCGTGAAGGAAAGATGAAACTACTGCGCTCAATACTACAAGAAGTGAAAACTAAATTTTGAAACAGGTGTTTAATAAGATTTCTAAAATTCGTTTTAACTTCATTAATCATTCTTAAAAGATGATTTGATTTAATCGTTATTGATTTCCCCTTGCAGTATACTTTCAATGTTTTTTTTATTTTTAATTTTTTAAACCAATTTTATAACCCTTGAAATTATAAAGCATATTTACAAACAATTGATTATTGCACTCAATACAGTTCATAGTTGTAAATTTTTGCACTCTCAGGGAAGATATTTTTCTACGGTAACTGCGTAACTAGATTCCGTCAATACGGCTGAATATTTTTGCTATCATTTATAAACATAAATATATCAGATGAATTTATGTTTAAAATGGTATGTTTTATTTGTTAAAATCCTTTTAAAACACGTTACAAATAAAGGAATCAGAAAAATGAAATTTTTTTTTTCACATTAAAAGAGTGATATTTAAAACTTTATACACATTTTTTTCCAATATTTTATTGGAATTTTATTCAAATCATTGAAACAGCTGGTTATTGGGAACTTTATAGTAAAAATTTCAATTGCTCGTCCTTTTAATAATTTTACCTAATATAGGTCCGTAAAACGATAACATGTAAAATTTAAAATCATTGGAACTATTGTGCGAAAAAACTGTTTCAGGGTTCCCACGATCTGGAAAAAATAAATGAGTGGTAGTTTTTCAAGGCTACTGAAAAAATCTAAAATATAGCTTTCATTTGAGAATTAAGAAATTATTCCCAAGACATTTGCTTGCACCCATATATATTTCCTTTAAATAAAAAAAATTATGGGTAGTTTAAAACATCTAGATTTATCTCACTTTTGCTACCACTTTAAAAATATTTTCAGACCGTGGGAACCCTGTTGTTTAAAAATTATTTTAATTCGCAACCGCAAATAAATACATTTTGCACAAAATTCAAATGTTGGAGGGTATGTTTATCTTCGAATTACTTTTTAAAGCTATGGATTATTTTATAGCTGAAACCTCATAAAATTAAAACATAAATATTACCACATGAAAATACCTCCGTTCCTTTTAAAAAAATTTAGCCATGAAAAACTGGCTACCATTTTTTACAATTTAGAAATATGAAGACAGTATTGTATATCTATAAAACAGTAGTATTAGGGTAAAAACTAATAAATGCGGAGTTAGCATTATACAGCTTTCCTTTTCAACTGAATGATATTTTTGATTATGATTCCCACGGTTGTTAGAAATTTATAATAAAGTGGTAGTAAATTTACATTATTATACACTCGTAGCAATTGTTTTTCTTTTCTTTTTTTTTTTTAAATTTTTATAACACTTAACGAATAACCGATTGAGGGATCTCACAGCTTGAACTGAACTTGAACTGAGATCTATTTCAGCGTACCTGTCCGCGAAGCACTTTCACACTTTCATCACACTTTCAATACTTCACACTTTCACCTGTGATTGTGCCCGTGGGCACCTGGAATAATGGCGTTGTAAGTGGGAAATGGCGGTGAATATCAGATGTAGATGTAGTTAATTTACGTCGCACTAGAGCTGCACAATGGGCTGTTGGCGACGGTCTGGGAAACATCCCTGAGGATGATCCGAAGACATGCCGTCACAATTTTGATCCTCTGCAGAGGGGATGGCACCCCTACTTCGGTAGCCCAACGACCTGCACGGGAAGTCGAGCACTTTACGGTAGAACAGTTTAACGAGGACCAATACCGCACACCCTCGGTCCCTACGCAGACTGTTCCAAGTGGTCACCCACCCGCACACTGACCGCAGCCAGTGATGCTTGACTTCGGTGATCTGCTGGGAACCGTGTCTTAACGATCAGTCCACTGCGGGACGGTGAATATCAGAGGCGGTGGTCAGATTAAATCTACATATAATCTATACGCATATTTAATTAATTAATAACATGTTTAAGTAACACTATCGGAATTTTAAAAAAAATTTGTGTGAGTCTCTGTTACAACAGTGACCCGGTCGTCCTGGTATTCCACCACTCGTACCGGGTTGCTCACTGTACTGATTTTAATGGATACTACGGCTTGCCCGGATCGGACCCTTTTCAGGGTTACTCCTTCACCGGGTTTGCCGTAGTCCAGTGTGAATACTGTGTGTGTTGGTGACATTACTGATAAAATTTAGATAAGATCATATCTGAAAGGAAAAATGAAGTAATTGGGTTGTAGTGTTTTATATCGGGAATAGGATTTTTATCTAGAATTTTATTAAAATCGGCAGGATCTGAGTTATTTGCATTTTTATAGAAAGTTGCATTTAGTTTATTTAAATATTCGCTGATACTATCTATATTTAAGTCTTTCCTGATGGAGGAGTTTGGGAGGTAATAGGGTGCTCCAGTGATGCGTCGGAGAATTTTATTTTGTACTACATCTAGTTTTTAATTTGGTTTGGCTTTGCGCAGCCCCAAGCAGGGCTGACGTATGTCAGTATCGGTCTAATGCATTGTAAATACCTTGGCCGAAGGTAAATACAGTAGCCTCTTTAAATTAAGTGGGAGTGCTGATTTTGAGTTTAGTTGTGGTCTAATGCAACTATGTATAGGCAGCATAGGCTTTATTTACTGTCTTATCAATGTGGAGGTTCTATGTGAGCTTATCATAAATGCATAGTCCTAGGTAATTGGCCTTGTCTGTGATTGGTATTTGGTTATTGAAAAGTGTAACATTGCTACTTATGTTTTTAAATCTCTTTTTCCTCCTGATGACCATTAGATTGGATTTACCGGTGTTTAGAGCTATTTTATTTTCTATACACCAATTTTCAATAGGTGGCATAAGTTTATTTAAATTAACGACAGACTGGTTGGGGTTCATGGAACGCATGGGGATCTCACAGCTTATAACTATAGCACAGCTATATATTTTCTTTTATAAAAATGGGTAGTGGTAGTTGTGGTTACAAACATTTTAATATATCGTTGCTATTTCATTTTCGTCAGTGCTTTTTTGAAATGTCGTTAGAGCCCTGCAATCTGATTGGCAAAAATCTATGGTTCGTGCAGTTCTTAAAAAATGTAAAAAGAGGAGCCAATATTTATTATGAATAATTAGTTCAGCAAATTTGAAAACTAATTTCTTTTATTACCTTTCAATTTAAAAATAATAATAAAAAATAATGCAATAGTTTTAGACTCGATTTATTTAGTTGGCAATATTATGCGTAACAGTGACTACGAAATTAATAAAATATACCTTATTCTTTTTAATTTTGCCATTATTTTTATAATTTTTTAAGGACGGATGAACCCTGGACAAACCACAAACAATAAAAATGTTAGAGTCAAAATAGAGATGGCAAATTTGTGATTAAATGTAGTAGATAGCTATTCGTTTTAGCTATCACTTAAATTTAAAAAAAAAGTGATAGGAAAAGAGTATTAAACTTAATACATTTTTACTCAATATTTTGTGCTTTTATTGGAAACTGAATACGAGAAAGCATTTGTGACATTTTTATGGTGCATAAAAATGTCAAAAATAAGGCTTATCAGTGTCGCACAATAAAATCTTCAATTATTCTTTCTTTTTTAAAAATAAGATTAAGTAGATAGGGATAAAAAGACAGCTTTCTTTTTTTGCGATTTAAGTCTTTCTAAACGATATGTGGCTCCCCTCCATGCTGTAATAAAACCTGTTATTCATCATGGGCATTTTGTAATTTATGGAGTCAAGCACAATTTCACTCTATGTGCAAATTTTATTTCTTTTTGTTTGTTTTATGAACTCGTTCTTTTCTACTTAACTGTTTAAGACCAGTTACTTCTCTCAATTTAGTTTTTATTTACGACAATTTCATTCAAATACTTTTGTTTCGTAAAATGGATTCTAAGAGGTTTTATACCAATGATTAAGTTGTCTTTCTTGAGAAGAAATTTGATTCAAAGCCAAAAGTTTATACATTTTTAACGGAATATGAAATGGAAATCGAAAACTGTCTTCTCTATTCCTTTTGATCCGAAATATATCGACGAATACACGAGAGTGTCATTACATTGAATCATTAATTTTGCTACTCAGTCTAGTTCACTTTATATGTTCTTTCCTCGGGGTATCGTTTCGTAATTTTTTTTTTAAATCTAGTATTAGGGGTCATAAAATTGTATACTGAGCACAAAATAAAAACTGAACACTTTAATAACTTTTGATCTAATGATTGTATTTTCTTTTAATTCGAGGCAATCTCATAGAGGACGAATCTCCTAATTTTGGAAGATATTTTTTTTTGTTTTAAAGTTGTAACAAATATTTTAATCTTGGTTAAACAAAGTTGATTTATAATTCTGATGTTCAATACTGTATTTAACTAATTTATATGAATATGTGACAGTTCTAACAATATTTTTTAAAATTATTATGTATTTGCGTAGTTAACAAATTGCATGCGGGCAGACTATTTACAAAATGTATTACAACTGCAAAAGATTAAAATTTCAAAAAAATGGTTGGCAAGATTTCACAAAAGTTGGAAAAAGTTGACACAATGGCAATAATTTCAATTAAAAAAAATATGATGAACGATTGTTGTACTGATTAGATATATACAGAACCATTTGTGTCAGTATTAATCACGAATGGATAATTTCTTTGAAAAAGAGAGTAGAAAACAAAGTAGTCTTGCTATCACGTTTTAAACTTATGTAAAAATTCCAGAAACGTATTTTCAAGTGACCTGCTTGCAATGCGTTAAAATAATGACTGCTTACATTAGTAGAATTGATTGTTATATTGCTTAGAATCTTAGCCAGAAAGTTTAAAAAACGGCAGATAGAAAATTTTAATGATTTAAGTAAATATGAAATAAAATCATATCGTCTTTGAATAAACATGTTTCCCAATGAATTCAGATTTTTGACGCTCCAGATACGGAGGGAGTGCCGTTAGTATGATCACTTATCATTTAGTCAGAAGAATGAGTATCTTGGGAGTTTCATCCACTTTTAGAAGCTCTTATATTTCAACACTACCCCTTCCTTTTGGCGTACGAAGAGGTGACACGCCAGCAAGTGTGAGGTTGAACTGCAAACTTGCTGATAAACATGTACTTGCTGCCGTTAGTACGCTCCCTTATGGTTTATTTAGAAGAATGGGTATCTTGGGAATTTTATCCACTTATAAAAATACCTGGATTTCAACATTCACCCCTCTAAGAAGCTAGGTAGGTAGGGTGGGTTTAAGGTGTGCACTTGAGGTTGCATAAACTCTTCGTTTTAGCGTACAGGGATGTGAGCGCCATCAAGTGTGAGGTTGAACTGTTTACTTGTTGATAAATATATTTTTGTCAAAATTAATCGGGTTCGTATAGATATATACCAAGACAAGGAGGACATTTGAGAAGAGAAAGGAATCGAAGAATTGGCCCCATATTTCAATTTTGAGAATTTTTCTATATCATAGAAAGTTTTTGCACGCAATTATAAAATTCATTTCTACAGAGATAATTATTTTTAAAAGTTATTTTATTTAACACTAGATTGCCTAAGGAAGTCATTTTGACTGCTTTTAATTTCAATTCGAAAAACAATGATGTATATAAGGACACAATTTCTTAGAATTTTGTGACTTTTTGTACAACATATAATTTTTTTTATTGTTAATATTTACTAATAACTTGTTATATAACTGTAAATAATATAAAAAATGCTAAAAATTAATTTTAAGCAAATTTATTTACGCATTCATAATCCAGTCATTTTGACTGCTTTTGGGCAATATAGGTATATACTAATTTTCCGTCTTTCTAGTGTTAATAATTGTGGACTGTTAGAATGTGCTAATTTTTCCCCATTTAAATTTCCATAATTTTAGTGACATTCTTAACAAATTAAATTTCAATAATTCTACTCTTTTATTAATTTAATAATTGTTCTGTCACATTTTTTTCAATAAGTCACTATTCGCATCACTGCAAAAAAGCACGTCTTAATTCATCGGTATAAGAAAGGGATTAAAAAGCTGAAAGTTGTTGATTTCGGTCACCGAAATTTTTTTCATGCAAAGTAAAACTCTCTTGAATTTAATAAGACTTTCTCTAAAACCCTGCGTGCTACTGAACCTTTTTAATTAACAATGAAGTGATAAGATATGCTCTGTGAAGCGTGAATTCGATATTTATACTACGACATTTATAGGGGAAATAATAATGACGTTAATAATGATGTTCAATAGAAAACAATGGAGTATAAATCTGATTTTTTTTAAAGCGCTTTTTCATTCTGTATAACTTAACCGTATAACTTAGATTGAAGTGCTTTCATGCTAATTGTTAATTGAAGTTTCTATCGCTCTTAATTTGTTTATGAAATTCAAAAGTTTTACACCTTCCTGTGACCCAAACTTAAAATAATAACAGAAAATGGAATTTTTGATTCGAAATATAAAGCTTAGAAGAACTTAAACTCATACGGTTGAATTTTTTTCAAAAAAAAAAAAAAAATCAATTTATTTAATTGAATTCAATTGCTTTAAAAATTACATAAAAAAGATAAATTTTAATTTTTAGTACTTTTTCCAAACTGTGGGGTAATCTCATTTTGGTACGAATTAAAATCTACAAAAATGAATACGCTATTTATGTACCGTAGAACTGTCCGAAAGGATACTGGGATCAAATTTCTTATATTTTTTTACATTAATTAAGAATTTCGATCTACTAGAGTTATACCAATTACGTTTTTACATTGATAATCACTTTGTGAAGGCATGTAAACAGAAAAATAAGTCTCAAAATATTATTTCTTAACTGATAAAGTTTTATTAAATGTTGTATAATATATTGAATACTGGTCTTCTAAAGGATTCAACATTCAAACGTAAATTTATAACTTTTTTTAGAAGCTTAATTTTGAAACTTTCAATTTGAATTTGTGTAATTCATAGTAATTTTTTAATGGACCCTCTGTAAATGGCTACCTTTCTTTAGATTGTTCATAAAAAAGATAGGTAGAAATAGTAGTATATAATTTACATCACACTAGAGCTGCACAATGAGCTATTAGCGACGGTCTTTGAAACATTCCTAAGGATGATCCTTAGACAAATCATCTCAATTTTGATCCTCTGAAGAAGGTATGTTTCCCTCACTTTATTAGCTCAATGTCCGGCACGAAGTCGATCACTTTGTGGTAGAACAGTTTAATGAGGATCGATACCGCACACCCTCGGTCCTTTCACAGGTTGATTTAGTATGCCCCCCCCCCCACCCACACACTGACCGTAGCCAGTGATGCTTGAGCTCTGTGATTATTTCTAACCCTGTTTTACAACCAGTCCACTATTGGGACTATGAAAAGGTAGGAACAAAAAATAAAAAAAGAATTTGTCGAACTGTGTTTCATCAGAATTGTTTAAAATATATTAAATGCATGTTTTTTTTCCACCAAAATATATCAAATGGAGCAGTTTTTAAGTAATTAAAAACGGAAAGAATCAGAGGTATGAGGCAAATTGTTTTAAAAGTTTAGATATAGGCTTAATGTGGAAAAATTGCTCATACTCAAATTTTCTTTTCTTGATGTAAGCTTTAGTTTCCATCTTAAATTAACTGAGCGGGAAAAAAGTCGTAAAAAAGGAAAACTTAATCTCTACATTCAGAGAAGCGAGATGTTGTTTCTAATGTATTTTTTATTACGCTGTGCAGAAATAGACCAAAATCAAGTAAATACAACTAATATTTTGTTAATTATAAGCTATTCAGTAAGCATTATATATAAATAGTTTAGCTTTGTGCTTATAGCTGTTTATGTGCCTGGCATTGCTATCTAGATATGCGAAGTAATATGTTACGCTGAATAAAATACAGTAAAACCTGTTTTTGTGCGGTGGATAGGGACCGCATGAAAGAAATCGCACAAAAAAATATTCGAAAATTTTATCAATTCTCACATATAATAAACAAGTTTGTACGATATACTACCTAAAAATTTTTTTATACGGTGGTTAGGGACCGCATAAAAAAAGTCGAACTTAGAAAATACATCAATGATTTATGAAATAGAAGAGAGAATGCTTTCAATTAAATTAAATAATTAAATTAGACCTAAAGAAATTGTAAAAAGATTTAATTCTTCATTGTACATATACATGGAGAAGTTTTCAAGTTATACATTAAATAGTGGAATTGTCTGTCTTTTTACTTTCTTTTGGCTATAATTATTCATTTTAAGTGAGTACTTATGTCTAAAAATAAAATAAAAATCATAAAAACTACATATAAATAGAAACAAAAGTAATTAATTTATTTACTTTTAATCTCACTATAAAATTAATCCTTAACCACGTGAATCGTGTATAAAACTCTGAATACGAAGCGTATACTGTTCGCGCGTCGAGCGACATTATGTGTAACTGACTCTGCCTTGTCAGGAGATTGTTTAAAATAAATGAACAGAGCATCGCGAAGTCCAGATACATCGTTGTCAAGGAGGCCACATAATCAGAGTTCGTCCACAACATATACATTGATAGGAAACATTAAACTGGTGCTAACGCCGCTAAAATTCATATACCGCATAAAAATAAATCGCACAAAAAAAAATTGCATAAAAATAAAATCGCACAAAATCAATCGCACAAAAACAAAATCGCATAAAAAAGGACCGCACAAAAACAGGTTTTACAGCACGGTAAAAAAATTTCTCTTAAAAAATATAATAATTCTGCAACTTTGCTTAAGAAAGTTTCTGCTCTCTAAAACTACAAAAATGTACTGTTATGTTTCATCGTAATATGGCAAAAGGCGCACTTTTTTTGTTTACATATAAAATCTGTAACCATTGATACAGATTACTTCTGTTGGGTACAGGTTTTTTTCAGTTTTGAATATGAAAAACTTAGGTATCATAGAGGTAACAAATAATTTGATTTCATTCTTAATGACATTCAGATACGTCGGAATTGAACGACGTAAAAAGTTATGGTCATTGTTTTTAAACGTGATGGCTTTCAAGGACTCAAAAATTGCGAAAAATTTCACAACAATTGAATAATTAAAAACCTAATCGTAATTTGTTTCAGTATGCAAGTCAGAGGTTATACAACTACCTACATACAAAATTTCTCTGAAGCACGTGATAAAGTGTACACCGTTCCCCGACCTACGGAAAATATCTCAAATGTACAGTTATTTCCTGTTGTGCTTTGTTACAGGAAATTTTGGTCAACGTGTTTTTTCTCTTTTTTTCCCGTAGCATACGGATAATCTCTGGCAACTTTGCAGTTAGAAATTTTCAGCAATATAACAGATTTATTTATTTATTTTTTTTTGCCGTAAAAGAATCTTAAATCAGGTTGATAGGTCTAGTAGTTTGGAAGATATGGTTGTTTCATACGTAAATATGTCTATTATATATAATATGAGTAATATGTCGTCAATATGATAATAGTCGTAAATATGGGTTAAATATTTTGCTTTTTACATGCAAAACCCTAATGACTTCTGAACTATTATTTTTATTGGACTTGTTTTTTGAACTGAAACTTCTAATGCGACTTCCAACAAGGTTGCGTTAAACGTTTAACGCTACCATGGTTACCATGGCAACGTTAACGCTAAATCTTTATTGCCACTATCCACTGCAGGTTCACAAGCTCTGGCAGACGTTACTGGTGAAGAAAATGATTATTGTGAGTGGCCTGCGATCCTTGCAGGATATTTTAATGTGAATTTCTCGTTACCTGAAGCTGAAACATTATTAACCTTCCTTAAAGACAAATTTGGATTGGAAATGATAAATGGTAAGAATGATCCAACAACCAAAGGGGGGACTACCATTGATGCAGTTTTTGCAAGAAATATTGAAAAAATAGAACTCAAACATTTCGTATCTTACTTTAGTTATCATAATCCCATTGTAAATAATATAGATTTGGATATTTCTCCACTCGAAAATGATAATTAAAAGATGCGATCAATTGTGAATTGTAAGCTATGTTAATAAAGTTTGTCTTAAAGAAACAATATTTCACTAAAAATCAATTTCTACCCCTTCCTATTTTCATTTCCACAATACGAAGTTTCACTTCTTCCGCGCGGAGGGACTCCACGCACTATTTTTTTTTTTTTTTTTTTTTTTTTTTTTTTTTTTGTCTAGTACGAAAATACATAGAAAACAATATTTCACTTATTTAGATTGGAATATCACATGCTTAAATATGCATAAATAAAAATTATACTTTTTATGCTTTATACTAAACTCCTATAACTTCTAAAATATTAATCCTAAAAAAAATTATTTAGTTTCTTTCGATTCAGCGTAAAACAATACATAATAATCAAAGCTCCACTCGTCTAGATAGTAGTTTCAGATACGTAATAGGGTATTTTTATTTTATAACAGACTCATTTTTGGGTTTAAGGCTATTAAAGTTCGTCTTCGTAACCTTGTAATTTTGAACCCAACAAAAAGGACAAAGATATTCCTGGCTTAAGCAGTGGGACAGAACAGGCGTCGTAGAGGACTTTTTGATGAAACAACTCGTATTTGTGTACAGTGAAAGAAAACCGCGAAAACCTCACAAGGTTAGACAGACAGCAATAATCAATTGGCAATGTTCTAAGTGTTGGAGAAATAATACAAAAAAGTTCTAGCTCCTAATAATAATTTCTGTTTTAGTTCATTACCGCAGCGATATCTATTTTCAGTAAAAAATATTGTAGAGTTTCTAGTAAGCTGTATGCAGAGAATTAAGGAATATTTTTTATAATATTGCTAAAAGTAAGGTTCTTTATTGTTTAAAAGCAGATGATGTATAAAAAGTCCATTGCTTAAATGATTTTAAGTGTCGGTTCTGGTGGAAAAGAAAAATTTCTTTGAAAGTGCCGTTATCAGGCAGTGTATTTAAGGCATTGAGGTTTAGTCGAAGGAATATTAGCAGTCTTCAAAGCAGCCCGCTTATCCGTTACCTGATTATTCGACACCCCTCTTACATATCTGAAGTATATTTTCGGAATTTATTAGCAAAGCTTACTACTTTTTTTTTACCTATATCGAGCTTCATAAAGCACGTGAATCATAAATCTCATGATTAAAAATAGCTTTGCAATTTTTAAACATCGGGAATTACAACGCGCAATTCCTTAACAACGTGAGTTGAACTTGTGAATGATAAATAATAATGTACGATTTGTAAATTATGAAAACAAGATGAAACGTTGAAAAGCTAATCACACTCAATCTAATAGGCTCTTTTTTGTGTCCCAGTGTTAGAAAATCTAATGTTTCTGCACTGTCACTTTCGTTTTTTATCTTCGATATAATGAGGCTTTGTAGCACTTTCTTACTTTATGACACTTTATTTCAAAAATTAACTTCCCAGTTTTAATAATTTTAACAGTAGTTTGATATTTATGCACTCAAAAATGCAACTAAGCAATTTTTCCAAGCAAGCTGTTCAGCAATTTTTTTTTTAAATTTCATTTTTTATCTTAAAGAATTAAAATAAATTATAACAATCAGGTTAAGTTTAGGATATTTTATAGTACATTTCGAAAACTGTTCACTCGGAAAAATAAAAAAATAAAAACTTTTGTTAATAACCGAGAAAAATAAAACAAAGCGAGTTTACGCTTAGAAATTCAATAGACAGTGTCAAATATTTTTTGTTTTTTTAGTATATAAAAGTTAATATTATAACTTGAATTAGTTTTTCTCAATATTATATCATGTTTGAAAAAAGAAAATGTCGAAGCAAATAGTTCTCAAATGTGGATATGTCGTGTGAAATTTATCTGTTGTATTGCCCTTAAAGAACAAAGTTTTGTAAGATTTCACTGAATGTGATTATTATTTTATTTTATTTTATTTTATACCCGTCGTCGAACAGCAGACCCAATCTTTTGGGCTTATGATTACTAATGTTCAACTCCGTAGCCTTGTAATGTTAGACCCAATCCAGAAGACAAGGGAACTCCTGGATCAAGTATTGGAAGAAATTTGTCTTCGTAAAGGACTTTCTGATGGAACTAATCCGCATTTGCTTTACATGGAGAGGAAAACCCCCGAAAACCTCCCACGGTTACCCTGACGGCAAGGGGACTCCAACCCATGATCCGTTTACCACTGAGGATATTTTTACGTCAGCACTGCGGTTGGTGCAACCCGGATGCGGAATTCATATCGACCTGCCATGGTTGGGATTCGAAATTGGTTCACCTCATTGGAAGGTGAACGCTCTATTCCCTGAGCGACTATGACTCCACTGAATGTGGTTATTGTGGAATTGTTATTTTATTAAACGTGAATTTTTAAAAATAAAACCATCAAACATTTCTTTGACTAGTATTTTTAAAAATAGAATTCGCTGATATTATTTTTTGTTAACCTGCATTTCTTCACGCCATCGAACGCTTTCTCGAAATTCAATCTCGTAAAATACGATTTATTTGAGGAAAAACCGTTTACTCAAGTTATTTACTCGCTCATCCTCATAATTATCCAGAGAATCATCATTTTATCCAAACTAAAGATCGTAACATGTACATTTTGGAGCTAGACTATATTTCGATAGCTTTTGAAATATTGATAAGCATCTCAAAAACTATATTTAAAAAAGTATTCTCTCGATATACTGTGAGTACCATGTCTTCAAATATATCGAATATACGGTAATTATCGACAACAATATTATAGCAATAATAAATAATAACAATAATAAATAAAAACAATGAAGATAAACTAAGAAAAAGACTTTTTTCGATTTCGATAGTAAGTAAAAGTGATATAGATTACGATAAATATCAAGTATTATCTAGAATGATAACTATAGAATATGATATTAGTGTCAGTTATGATGTAACGAAATATGGAGTGATTTAAAAAAAAAGTGAATCAGTTAAATATTGCGATATATCGTGAATTATCGATATTTTTGAATGATATATTGTTGTAAAAGTATCGATATCACCCAACGCAAATTACTTGAAGTTTTGAAACTATGATGTCTGGAGTATGTTATAGTCATTTGTTTCATTCTGCTAAATCTTGTGGAATATATTTGAAAAAAACGTGCCGAAAATAGAAATTTTTCTTCTCTTTAAATTTGCTCGTTATTATCATTAAAATGTAAGAAATAGATTATTTTTTAACAAAAAAATTTTTTTAAACGAAATATCTACTAATATTCATTTTTTTTACATATATGAGAAATGTTAAGGATTACAATAATTATTACTTAAATTATAGCAAAATAAATCAAATGACATAATTTTCAAGATAAATATAAAAAATTAAAACATCAATATTATCAAATGTCATTAAAATTACATGTCCTTCAAATTTCTTTGAATTTTTGACATAATCCTAAATCCGATAGATAAAGTGAAACTGGAAACTTTTCGCTTGAAAATTTCAATTTCTTGGGGAAATGGTAGATTAAATATTATGCATTAGATGAACTGAGTTCGGGCTTCACGGAATTAAAACACCGATTTTTCACTAGCCAGAACTCAGGTCGGCCATTTCAAAATTGGCGCATGCCCGAATTGAGTTTGGGCGTAAAAGGCAAAGGGGGTAAATAAAATGGTCTTTGAAGGAAAATTTTGCTTTGTAAACAAGCAACACAAAATGACACAAGTGTTGTTAATATGTTTCTTTAGTAAGATATTTAATTTTTTATCTAAATATATGATTGAAGCTCATAATATTTAGTTATACATTTTTCTTTTTTTTCTTTTGAATGGAACAAGTGTCTACATCTACAATCATCTTATTCAATGTAAGAAAAAACTTAAAGTCACCAGTTTTTTTTTTTTTTTTTTTTTTTTTTTTTTTTTTTTTTTTTTACACAGATGAGCTGGGCAGTCAATTTTATTTGGCTTCTCATCAAAATTCCCATTTTCCTGGAAAAAAAACATTTGTACATTATGTAGACAATTTTTAAAACATAAATACTAATTTTGGTACATTCATTCTAATAAACTGACAAATTAATGCTTTTTTCCACTTTTCGCACTGGTAAAATACAAATTGTTTCAGTTAAGAATTTGAAATACTTTAAAAATCTTAAACACTTTTGTAAACTTGAAAAAGACTTTTATAGCAGATCTATCTTTAATTCAAAAAATAAATTATAAAATAAAATTTATATCATTGTTAAAATTCAACAATCAAACACGATAATAAGTCAGAAAAATGCATTTTATATACATCACATTATTTACTCCTTTCACTTTAGTATATAAAACACACTATTATTTATTTATTTATTTCTGTTTAACTCACTCAGCCCCCCCCCCCCGTCACTGAGAGGGGGGAAGAGATTAAAATCTGCCATTAAAATACACACATTTCAAAAAACTTGACTCAGTAAAAAAAAACGTCTTACTTTTTTTAGCTATAATTATAAAAATATTCAATAAAATTTAAAAAATGTTTGTTTAAAAACAAATCGTTTTAAAAACTATTGTTTTAAAATTTGAAAAAGAAATTGTTTAAAACTGTGAAAAATATAAGTGTTTAAAGTTGTTCTTTTATACAGAGTATGCGCAGAAAATAAAATTAAAAAACCATTTTCATAATTTTAGAGGGAATCTTCTAAATTTTAATTTATTTTCAATTTAATGAGAAAGAGACTACGCTCTGATTTGACAAAAAATCATTTGTCATACTACAAATTTAAAAGTTATTTTTATCAACATTCAGGTTTTTTTCTTGGTTCGCCTTGAATTTAAAACCTTTTTCAGTTATCGATATAAATTTAAAAAAGAAGTCCTTTTTGTGTCTCAATGATATGTAGAATATGATTTAACCGTAGTGGTAATCCTCCAGTCAAGAAGCATTTCATTTCTATGCACAGAGTCAAATAGAGAGATAATATACCACAAAGAGATAATAGTCAAAATAACTATACTATTAAAAACCTAGAAGAGGCACATTTGCAGTTTTGCCCCTTCACTTTTATATAATTAATAGGAAAATCTATTAAATATGCTTACACCACATTCTGAAGGGAACTTGTTCTGAATCTAATTACTATATGAGAACTGGATTACAGGAACAAAATTGTTTTTAATAAATGATACAAAATACAGGGAATCTATAAATGAAGTTTCCCGGCCAGGTGGCCTAGCGATCAGCGTGCTGATTGTGAAGCCAGTGGCCGCGGGATCGAATCCTGCTCAGGGCATGGATGTATTCCTCTCTGTTGTGTTCTGTGTGAATGTGGCTCACCCGATGAACTGGTATCTGTTACAGTGTGGCTTGGGTAATGTTGCTCGCCTCCGAGACTTAGGTTCATTGCTGTTTCTGCTGTTAAAGGAAAAAAAATGGAGTTATTTCTCACGTGGTTAAAAATAGCTTACATGCCAAATAGCTTTCATACCAAATTGTATAATAATTACGAGTACAGATGAATATTGAAATATATATATATATATATATATATATATATATATATATATATATATATATATATATATATATATATATATATATATATTCAAATTGAATTCTATCTCGTAATAAATATTATTTTTAATACTGCTCCCCTTTTTTTTACTATTAATCTATAACCATTGTGAAATTCAAATTTATCTCTATTTCAAAATACTTTAATCAGAATTTACTTTTAATTAAATATCAATTCTGCATTATCAAAATCTGCCTAGAAAATTGAACTAGAAGAAAAGTGATAAGAAATTTTAGGCTAGCAACAAGAGAAAAATAGTTTGTATAATGTGATAAATAATTTATGAAATACGAAAATATTATTAATTCTGAATTCCAATTAAATAAAAGCTAAAACAGGATAAAAACAGAAAAATTCAAAATACTATTTAATTTTTTTTAATATAATATTTTTCACTTTTTTTTTAATGATATATTTGTAATAAAATGAACATCTGAATATACAGATTTGAATGAATGGATCTTGCAAATGTGAACTTTCATAAATTAAAGACAGTCAACTTTATTAATAGAAAGCAATTTAAATAACAGCAATAATAGACTGCATGAACAATAAACTATTGCGTAAATATCTTTAATAAAAGAAGTATAGAATGATATGAAATTAATTATTCACAAATGTTTTGTACGAAAATTATACATTAAAAAAACTGAAACAGGGATATAAATTTATCATATTAAAATAAAATGTTAAAACTTTAATATGAGATCTGAAAAAATTCCAAAACTCTTTACAGACATAATACATATCACCACATGCTTTGACAAGATTCTACCATGGTATCAGATTTCTTTAATATTCCATAATCATCCACATTTAACAATTTCAATTTTAATAAAAAAAAAATTTTTACAAATAATTTAAATAATTAGTATTTTATTTTAAAACTCTGAAAAACAGCTAATTTAAATGGAAAGTGTATATAACACATTCAAAATAAAGTATTTTAAAAATAAAAACATATGTATTTACGTACCAAAAAGTAAAACAGCGTCTTCCTCAGAAATACCGTTGTTAGCTAAATGTTGTTTTAATTCTTCTTAATTCGAAATATTAAGTGACATATTCTCCAGAAAAAAATTAGACGTAAAATAAAAGCAAGGACATAATCTATTTAGATCGCAGAACAAAACAATTTTATTTAGATTTATTATCGTTTGCTTTTTAAAATAAAACGATAGAAATTCCAGCTTAAAGCTCGCACACATTTAAATAATAAACAAATCACTCAAGTTTGAACGAAAACCACTCAAGTATTGCTTAAATAAATACCATTCAATTTCGAGTGAAAGCAAACCAAGAATTTCGCTCAAATATAGGTGTATTTCACTCAAGTTGAGTTAAAAAATTTCACTTTTTTGAGTAAAGAAAATCACTCTCTTTCATTTTACGAGAGTATGATTACCCTATTGGATGATATCTTCCGAATCAAAACGTCGCCAATAGCCCTTTGTGCAGCTCTAGTGCGACGTAAATGAACTACAACAACAACTCCGAATCAAAACTCTAATTTGATAAGTAACCCTTTGGAGAGAACTTGTGTTTTGTTTGGTTCTGTTTATTTCTAATTTACTTCACTTATATACTTTTTTAAAATTTTTGGTGTAATTTCTATGAAAGATATCAGTTTTATCTTTCCTTTTATGCATTTCTTGCAAATATTGAATTATTGCTGATACTTTAACTAACGTTTGCTGTGGATTATGGAATCTTATTTTGAAAATTCACGTCCAAACACCGATAAACAATCGTCCATTTTGCTCTGTCAGGAAAACTTAGCTACTTGTGAAAATGCTATTGCTGGATCCGAGTTTCTCTTCGTTACGGATGATCAGATAGCAATGGATAAAACGCTCGTTGTCCAGAAAACCATTATTTTGAAAGAACGAACTGTACTTTCTGTAATTCAAAATGAAAGTGTTGTTGATAAACTTACAAGACCTCAACCAAGTGCTCAAATTTCTCAGTCACGTCCTCAAATTTCATCTCAAAATGAATACTTTAATGATGATATGGAAATTTCTAGTCAGAATAGTGTTATGGAAGTTTCTAGCCAAAATAGTTTTATGGAAGTGTGTAGTCAAGAAAGTGTTGAAAAAATGGATGCATGCAGCCAAGAGAGTATCGGTAGCTTAGAAAAAGGTCTAAAAGATAACTAACTTCGAAAATGTGCTAAGAGATAAAGAAAGTGTGCTATGAATCACATAAAATAAATGTAATAATGCTAACGGAAGGCTGATTAGCGTTACGTAGGAAAGCACTTTTGATATTTATGAGAGAATATTTGAAACTATACTGGATCATCGCTTTACAGATCTCAACACTATGGCGTTAAAGATAAGAAACGCTTAAGGAAATACTTTCAAAACAATGCTTTTGTTTCACTAAAACTTTAATAAGAGTTAAATTACTTACTTTATCACGAAAGCCTTTACCTATCTTAAATACCTGACATTTCAAACATCTTCAAATGTTTATTTTTGGTATAGTGCATAATATCAAAACGTTTATTTTTAAGGGATTCTAAATACAAAATTTTTTATATTTTGTTTAAACACAGAGTTATTTCGATGGTTAAATAAAACTGTTACTTTTGTTCTAAACAATAAATAATGAATTCAGATTCTTATGGATTATTCTAAATCTTTTTCTTTTTTAGAAAAAGATTTAGGGACGAACCATTTTTTAATGCTACAACACAATATTTTTTATAATGTGTGTTTTTGTGTCAAATAACCGAAGAAAAATATTGACAAATAATTAAAGAATTTGGGGAAATAAGCCACATTTTGAAATTGTTCAGGAGTGTATTTTTAGTGAAATACATTTTGATTTGTTGGTAGGCAACAATATGCTTCTGTGTAATATGATAGCTAGTAAAAACGTCGAAAACTGTTAAAAGCTTATCAGGAAATAATACTAAGGAACAGTTTAATATCGCTATTGGAAAAAAATGCGGCTTATCCCTGTATTACTCCAAGCCCTTCAATTAAAAAGCTTTTATGAGGAGCATGATTTTCAATATATTTTACTTTTAAAGGGTAAAGGAAAGCCTTAGTTGATTTTTTAATGCTTTTTTTTTTTATAAAAAGCTTAATTTCTAGAGAAAAGAACATTTTGTAAACAATTTCTTTTTATATACTCTAATGTTTCCTCTACATATAAGTTAATGTAACTTACCAATCTGGCTAAAACTTTGTAGTTAATTTATGGTAAAAATAATGAAATGGTTATTCATTTATGTATATGGGGTGTTCTGTAATACACACTTTATATATATTTTTTGAATCCTCATAAAAAATGAAGAATATTAAGGAATCCTATTAATATCTATGCAAAGGAAGACCCATGTTAAGAAATTTATTGAACCACTATTGATTAAATAGGACTGAAACATCAAAACTTATTTGATTGTGGTGGGAAGCTGAGAGGAATTGAAAGCGGATTATTAGAAACATCTCCACGTTGTGGTAGAAAATCAAACTGGTTTTGATGTTTTCATATTTTCCATCCTAAAATGATTCGGTGGATTTCAATAGTTTAGATTTTACTTTCTCGCTTCCTTGCTTAATACTTGATCCTGAATACGCAAATTGTTTTGACTTTTGACAAAACTAAAAATGTATTTTAATCTATTTTAAAAAATGTGATATTATTTTCATTAAAATATGCTAAAATTGCACTCAGTTAGACACAAAAAGTTTCGTGCTTGGAAAATATTTATTTACGAAATAAAATGATGCACATATGCACCATTGGCAGATAAATGGACAAACTATTTAAATGAACACTTTTTTTTTAATATACAACTTTAATAATTCCCAAGAACATATAATTAATCTCAAATGGAATAATTTTACATTTTCAAAATTTTACATTTGTCGCATTTTTTAATAATCGTTTTAAGTTAAGAAACTAGAAGAGATTAAAAATTTGTCAACAAAAAGTTCCAATTGAATTACTGATATTTTATGGATGTCTTCGGAACCCTTGACATTAGCAGAAAAATAAAATTAGCAAAAAATATACGTCACAGAGTTAATAAAAAAAATATTTGTTGAAATGGTGGTCACCTTTTGCCAAAAATGGGTCGTTGATTATAGATACTGTTTTCCCAGGAAAAAGAGATTTCTAAATTAGTCAATTATGATAAACGGATGATAGACCAAGATTTCTCTTAATACTAGTATTGTAATTATTATCAATCATTATTATTAATAGTATTTTTATCAGTACAAAGATTACCAACAGAATAATTTTATTTAAGAAAATTCTAGGTCCCTCCCTGGAAAAAAAAGCTAGAAATCAAGTCGATGAAAAAAAAAAATGAAGTATTCCACAAAACAACGTATATTTCCGACAAGGGAAGTCTAATGGGGAACCATCCCCATCCAAAAAAAGCTTTCTTTAAAAGAAACTCAAAGAAATTTATCGGCGAAATCAAGAAATTAAACTAGTAACCCGGGAAAAATTTACTAAGTTAGAGTTTTGATCCTTGAAATCAGCTCTGGAGTATTTGGCGCAAGATATGAACATCTTGGCAGAAGTTGCTGTGCCGCTCCTTCAAACTGCTTCAGGACTGAATGTTTTTCTTTTGACTCGCGTATTTAAAACGGTAATTTTCTTACAGCTGATGCAAATTTAAATAATTTATAGATTTTGTAAGTTAACTTATATGTTGCATGCTACGTTTGTGCACTCATATTTTTTTAAAAAATTTTATTTTGAAAGTGGCCAACAAAATATATTTTGACTTGCATCAAATTATTAATTTAATAGTTTTTTTTTTTTTTTTTTTTTTTTTGGAATTAAGTTATTGTTTCATTGTTCCACAAAACTTTTACTAATTTTAATTTGTTATAAAGTTCATTTCCAACTTTTTATTTTCTCGGTTATAAAATATTTGACGTTAATGCTTTTGCAAGCAGGGCTTGATTTGGAGGTTTTTATGTTACTGTGAATAACTGAAATCAAGAAAATATCGACTTTCACACATGAGTGTCAACAATCAAATTGTCGCTTTGAAGATTTTCCGAAATATTTTTTTTATCCCATTTGATATTAATTTATTCATTGATATTATATTTAATCGATATTTTAATATCTGCTGATGATAGATTAGGAGAAACAACAGTGTTCGGAGTACCGGTTAAATGCATACTGGGCAGTGGCTGTTGCAAACTGTTCTAAAAGCTTATCCGGCTTGCAGGGTTTATAAATTCTAAAGATTTTGTTTGTAATTACTAAATAAAATACGAAGAATTAACTGGTACAAAACATTTATTATAAATAAAACAGAGAAGAACTAACGACAAGTACAAGACACACACGTTCCATGAAATTATGAACAAGCCAGCTGATGTCATTTACAGCTTTTAGAAATAAAATAAATAATGCCGCTGTGGCTAAGAGTATCATTTTCTACAGTGGCACTTAATCTTAAAAAAACACTGATGTAGGGCATACTGGACAAATGTATAACGGGCTGTGGCACTTATCTAGATTTAGGATATATTTCGAACATTTACCAAAGCTGCTGATGTGATTGTCAACATTCGCCGCTGGAAGTCAACAACCATCAATTTCGGTCATTCACAATAACATTTATTCATTCTATTTTGACTTCACTTACCTTGTTTAAATAGAGGAAAGACAAAATCGCTTTGTCTCTAATTAAATTTGATTGTATTAATTTTACAAATGTTTTGCTAGTGCATTATAAAGTGTTCCGGCAGAAACACAACACATTAAAATATTAAACAAGTATGATAGTAAACTAGTTAAAACTTGTTTTTGAAAAAATATTATATTGTATGCATTCTAAGTTACCAAACTTAATTCATATATACGAAAATAATCTCTAAAATAAAAAATTTGAATCAATCAATGTTATGTGAAAAAAATTTTAGTAATATCAATCTTAATGTTAGAATAATTGAATTGAATCAAATAAAGGGTATAATATGTAGTACAAAATCTGTAATAAAATTTAAATGAAGTTTTATATGGTTAAAAAAGACAATTCCAATAAAAAAATCTGTCAAATTTATAAAACGAAACAGTCTTTTGAAATTTAGAGAAGTCACCAAGGCAGTGTTAAAATGAAAAACGTTGAGGTTTTTTGTTTTAAAACGGGCACCCTTGATTATAGCTAAAGCATCAGAAAAGCCGGGATAATCTGGTTAGTAGGGCGTTGGGCTCATTTTCAAAAGGTCATGAGTTCAATCCCCGCTGGCCGAGGACGTGTAGTAAACGATTTGTTAATTTTATAAGGATGAACATGTTAAATTTGTCAGGTCACAAAGTCTTCCATGCATCCATAAAAAATCTCTTTGGATACCGAATTGGAGATTGATCGTTTTCTGGTTCCGGTCAAAATTACGATCTGTGTATTAATAAATGGGTGTAGGAATGGGTCCGTCCTATAAACGGGCTGTGACGCGTGTGTGGCTGAAGTAGTATTCTTTTTCATAGATGGCCCCAATTAAAAACAACTGCACGCTATGCCTTATATTCGCTTGGTATATTGCAAGTGGAATTAGAAACAAAAACTATTTTGGTTTCAAGCAAGCCTCCATAATTTCGATAGAATATATATTAAAATTTCTATAACTTGTAAGCTGTACAGCCTTTAAAAACATGTCCTGGTATGCGCATATATTTAAGTGTTATATGGTATATTTAAGTATTAAAATAATAATTTATTTATTAAGTAATAATTTATTTATTGTTACACATGCATAAATAGGTCAGGGGGCTTATTACAGAAGTACTGCTTTACTTAAATTGAAGATCGTGCGCAAATCGTATGGCTACCAAATCGGGGGAGTCATCCCCCGATTCGGTAGCCATACGACCTGCGCACTGCATGGAGCCATTCGACCGGCGCTCCATGCGACTGCATGGAGGATCAAAATTTTGATGGCATCTTTTCGAATCATCCTCACTGATGGTTTCTAGACCGTCTTCAATACCCCATTGAGCAGCTCTAGTGCTACGTAAATAAAGTACTACTACAACTGCAAACTGAAAAACAGGTAGCACAAGTTAGATAAGGGAAATCCGAAAATACACTCATAATTACTACGGGATTTGAATCCGCTACCTCCACGCAAAAGAACGTTTGGTGGAACGGCAAAGCCAGGGAGGTTACTAAATTAAGAATATTTATATTTTAAAGTGAAAACAGGAAAGTTTCAAACCAATGATTTTGGGCGTATTTTCAGTTCCTCGATATGATTTTCTAATAATCGGTTTCAAAAATAACTTTTATTTTTCAATATAATCTACTAAGGAACTTGGTGTTTCAAATTCATTGCATTTTTAATAATATTTTCACTTATAACATCTTAACTTATGAAAAACAATGCAATATAATTTCGAAAAAAATTATAAAATTTAATATTTTCGGAAAAATTGATTTGCTGAGCCAGGTTTAAAACAGGTTAACACTAATTTTAATTGCACGTTAAAGAAAAAATAGAATTATCAATGATCCATAAAACTATTTATGCGTTGTGAACGTGATCTGTATTCTAGTTACAATTATCGAATATAAAGAATTTTCTTTCTAAAATTACTCACTTTCTAATTTCATTTTTACTACACGTAAGTTTAAATTTATGAACCAAAAACATTTCGTTTCAATATGCAAGAACGATAAACTTAACCGTAGATGGTGGGGTGCTCTATTTTTTTTTCTTTTTTCTAAGCACTGATCTAATGATCAACATTCAGATCAACTTCGTGACATTGTTTACTAAATATTCATTTTCTCGTAAAAATAAAATATTTTCTACGAATAAACACATACTTTAATAAGTCATCTATTTACATAGCTGTTGACTTGTACAGGCGTTGATAAATTGTTTTAGTATTAACAACATTTATGTTTCAATGTATGAATCTTGGTTCTTTTTAAGTTTAAAAAACTCTTTAACCCAACGAAGCAAATCAATAATATTATATATAACAAATAACCGTTTAATAAGTTTTCAAATATTCATTATGATGTCCGACATCAGATTCAAACAAGAAAGGGATATTAACTCGTTGACTCTTTTAAAAGTACAGTGACAGAAATGAGTTAAACAAATACCACAGCTTGAATTTAGATCACAACAATGCTATGTTTACTTAACAGTTCACTGAGTAAATAAAAATTAAAGTGATAAAAAAAATACGTTATATTTAATAAAGAATTAACTCAATAAAAAAACCTTTTATTTAAAATTAGAATGCATTGAATACCCATAAATATTAATTCAAATATTCACTCAAATATACAGTAAAACTTGTTGTATTTTCATCGTAAATCCAAAACTAATTTTCTGCAAAACGCTCTCATTCATTAAGGAGGCGTAGTAATCAAGACTGTCATTTTACTCACCTTATAAATTTCGATAAAACTAATATGCTATATTTAATAAAAATTAATTCATTAAAAGAGCCTTTTCCTTAAAATTAGAAGGCATTGAATACCCATAAATATTAATTCAAATATTCACTCAAATATACAGTAAAACTTGTTGTATTTTCATCGTAAATCCAAAACTAATTTTCTGCAAAACGCTCTCATTTATTAAAGAGGCGTAGTAATCAAGACTGTCATTTTACTCACCTTATAAATTTCGATAAAACTAATATGTTATATTTAATAAAAATTTATTCATTAAAAAAGCCTTTTACTTAAAATTAGAATGCATTGAATACCCATAAATATTAATTCAAATATTCACTCAAATATACAGTAAAACTTGTTGTATTTTCATCGTAAATCCAAAACTAATTTTCTGCAAAACGCTCTCATTTATTAAGGAGGCGTAGTAATCAAGACTGTCATTTTACTCACCTTATAAATTTCGATGAAACTAATATGCTATATTTAATAAAAATTAATTCATTAAAAGAGCCTTTTTCTTAAAATTAGAAGGCATTGAATACCCATAAATATTAATTCAAATATTCACTCAAATATACAAAAAAATTGTTGTATTTTCATCGTAAATCCAAAACTAATTTTCTGCAAAACGCTCTCATTTATTAAAGAGGCGTAGCAATCAAGACTGTCATTTTACTCACCTTATAAATTTCGATAAAACTAATATGTTATATTTAATAAAAATTTATTCATTAAAAAAGCCTTTTACTTAAAATTAGAAGGCATTGAATACCCATAAATATTAATTCAAATATTCACTCAAATATACAGTAAAACTTGTTGTATTTTCATCGTAAATCCAAAACTAATTTTCTGCAAAACGCTCTCATTTATTAAGGAGACGTAGTAATCAAGACTGTCATTTTACTCACCTTATAAATTTCGATGAAACTAATATGCTATATTTAATAAAAATTAATTCATTAAAAGAGCCTTTTTCTTAAAATTAGAAGGCATTGAATACCCATAAATATTAATTCAAATATTCACTCAAATATACAGTAAAACTTGTTGTATTTTCATCGTAAATCCAAAACTAATTTTCTGCAAAACGCTCTCATTTATTAAAGAGGCGTAGCAATCAAGACTGTCATTTTACTCACCTTATAAATTTCGATAAAACTAATATGTTATATTTAATAAAAATTTATTCATTAAAAAAGCCTTTTACTTAAAATTAGAAGGCATTGAATACCCATAAATATTAATTCAAATATTCACTCAAATATACAGTAAAACTTGTTGTATTTTCATCGTAAATCCAAAACTAATTTTCTGCAAAACACTCTCATTTATTAAGGAGGCGTAGTAATCAAGACTGTCATTTTACTCACGTTATAAATTTCGATAAAACTAATATGCTATATTTAATAAAAATTAATTCATTAAAAGAGCCTTTTCCTTAAAATTAGAAGGCATTGAACACCCATAAATATTAATTCAAATATTCACTCAAATATACAGTAAAACTTGTTGTATTTTCATCGTAAATCCAAAACTAATTTTCTGCAAAACGCTCTCATTTATTAAAGAGGCGTAGTAATCAAGACAGTCATTTTACTCACCTTATAAATTTCGATAAAACTAATATGTTATATTTAATAAAAATTTATTCATTAAAAAAGCCTTTTACTTAAAATTAGAAGGCATTGAATACCCATAAATATTAATTCAAATATTCACTCAAATATACAGTAAAACTTGTTGTATTTTCATCGTAAATCCAAAACTAATTTTCTGCAAAACACTCTCATTTATTAAGGAGGCGTAGTAATCAAGACTGTCATTTTACTCACCTTATAAATTTCGATAAAACTAATATGTTATATTTAATAAAAATTTATTCATTAAAAAAGCCTTTTACTTAAAATTAGAAGGCATTGAATACCCATAAATATTAATTCAAAGATTCACTCAAATATACAGTAAAACTTGTTGTATTTTCATCGTAAATCCAAAACTAATTTTCTGCAAAACGCTCTCATTTACTAAAGAGGCGTAATAATCAAGACTGTCATTTTACTCACCTCATAAATTTCGATTATAGGTATTAAAAATTTTACCACAGAAACGGCATTCACCCTAAGGGTTGGAGAGGTATATCATTAATACGTATCACATTTATAGTTAATGTCAGATTACTATAGCCACCTGTGGAGATGCATGATATATTAAGTACTAAAGGAAAATTACTTTTTGGGGTTTTTTTCTTCTGAAGACATAGGCTATAAATTTTCAGCGGGCTTTTGAGTATTTATTGTTACAGAGCATTTTTTTTTTTATTGATGTAGCCGACGACCTTTAACGACAATTTTTTTGAAGAAAAAATTGAAATAACGGAACATTTTTTGTTAGGTTTTCGCCGCGAACGCATCAGTACTAACGCATTAAAAATAGGGTTGAAAATAAAAAAATTAAAAGTGATAAAATGAAAGAATATCGGAGAGAATACCGAAGAATTTAAATAGTGGTAGTTTTCATTTTGTTTATTGAAGGAATAATTCATTTATTCGCATAAATGTATTCGAGGGTTGTTTTTTAAGCAAGAGCCGTTTGGAAAAAAAAGTCAAATAAAAGAAAATTTTTAAAAAGCAAATTTATTTTCAGATTCTGCATACCTTTTTGATTTCCAGCATAGTTGCCAAGTTTGTTTAAACACTTATAATACTTTACAACTAGATTTAGAATACCCGCTTCATACAAACTTGCCGCCTGCTCCGTTAACCCAGAGTTCACAGCCGCTTTAACGTATTCGTCATCGTTGTAGTGGTTGCAGCCAAAATGATGTATGAAATATCGGAAAAAATGAAAATCACTCAGTGCTAGGTCTGGGCTGTAGAGAGGGGTAGTCCAAAACTTCCCAACCATTAGAGTCCAATAAAGCTGGGATCCGAGCTGCGGAGAGAGCCATTGTCATGGAGTAGCAAAACTCCCTGTTAGCGTGGCATATTGCAAAAACATAATATTGCGAATTATTGCAAAAATATTGCAAATACATAATTTTATATCAAAGTTTAATTATTCAAATTATTAATATATTTTGGTACGCATGATTGTTTTTATTTTTGTTGAAATACATTTAAAAAGGGAAATAAGTGGCAGTTTTTATCTTTTTGAAAAATGTACACGAGAGAAAGATTTTAGGTATATAATTGATTTCAAAATCATGGTAAGGCCTGTTAACCTGCCACATAAAACATTGCAGGTTAATACAATATAAGTTTTTAGAGCTATCTTTGTCTTCGGATGATTAACTAAATCGTCAATGAGCTTTTTATTCTGGTCAAAGCTTAATATATGTGTTTTAAAAAATGGACGCAGCAAAAAATAACGCAGCAAAAAACCTTTTCAATGTTCAACTTAGTTTAAGAACTAAAAGATGAATTTCATTCTTAGTTTTCCTCACTTTTTTAAAGATTAAGTATAATCATCATCAGGCAAAGTCCCGGACCAGAATTTACAATCCAGTGGCCTTTAACGACTCTTTTTTCCTTTCTGCTACAGTTGGTCGCAATTATAATGCAAGCATTTATTTATTTTAAAATTTGTTGCCTAAACTAAAAAAAAGTACCACATCATTTTTTTAAATTTATTATTATTTCAGAAAATATCAAACAGGAGAGCGGGTCGTTTAAGGCAGCTGGATTGAAAAATTGCATCCCGAACTTTGGGATCGGGAAGTTTGGGAACATTACAGATATAATTTTTTACACAATTTCTTTATATTCAGAACTCTGAACAAGGGTTTTAAAATTCTTAATTCCATCAACGTAAATTTTCTATCACTACTATAAATTTGTAGAACCCGTAGCAATCTTGTGTAAAAAAAAAAAAAAAAAAAAAAAAAAAAAAAACTGTTGGCTTTTAAGAAAGAGTCTAATTTTATAAAATGTAAATTTTATAAAGTGATTTATGCAAATAGAACTTATCACTTTAGGAATTGGATTCATTAGTTTATTCTTCAAACGAAGCATAAAGAAGCCTGAAAAACGGTATCAAACGTCATGTTCATTTTCTTAAATAGCTATGTCCATTTTCGTAAACAGCATGCTATCTGAGCTCATTTTTTTAAACACACAATTGTGTCCATTTTCGAAAAAATGCATTTTGAGCAGTGTCTATTTTTATAATCACGCATTTTGAACTGCTATCATTTTCGTAAACATGCATTTTGAGCAGTGTCCTTTTTTTGTCAACACGCATTTTGAGCTGCATCTAATATAAAAAGTTCACTGACGAAAAGAATCGTTTGAACACTGCCATGTATATTTAAAAAAGCAAAAGTAAGAAAGGAAAATTTTTCAATAATTATTACGTAACATTTTTATTGGAAGTCCAAATGTTTGACATTATCATAACGCGTTTGACGTAATATTTTCACATTAAAAAATAATTTTCTATCGATACTGAAAGCTGCTAATTTTCATGTTAAAAAATTTAAGTGGTCCAGTTGTGTACAAATAAAATTATCTTATTACCAGGTCAAGGGTCTTACCAAATAACTAGGGAGTGGAATCTGAAGATCTGAAATCCCCCTGAAATGTTTCATTTTATTATAATAGAAAAGAAGGTGATATCTATTATTTATTTACTTTTAATAAAAATTAATATTTTTCATAAATAATAATATAATAAAATATAATATAATGATTTGTTTAATAAAAACTATTATTATTTCATCCATAAAATTATATCAATTTTGAGAGAAGTTTTACAATTTACTTCAAAAAGCTCTCATTTAGATAGGAACAGGACATCAGAAAATTCCAACACAAACACGTGACTTTCTTTTCGTCCATTTCGTTCACAGTGATGCATGACTTTCCTTTTTTTTTCCTTCTTAGAAATCTGCGGGGCTTGCACCTTTATCCATTCCAAGAAAAAGGGGAGAGAATTCTTGCTATAACTAGAATTCCAAATAACTGGAATTTTCATCATATTACTAAGTTGCTCTTTACTCTCAACAGTTTGTAAAAAAGGTGTAAAATTTGCCTAATTAGTGTGGATATCATTTAATTTTTCAGTTTTTCTGGTATTTTACCAAGTAAAACAATGCAGCAAGTTCCCTAGTTTTTGTTGGTTTTGTTTGATTTACAGTTTTTGTTTATGTTTTAAAATAAGCGAAAATATTCTTATAAAAAGTTTTTTTTTTTATTAATAAAATAACTTTTTAATAGTTTTTGAAATTCATTGGTCCGTAAAATAATTTATTTTCCCGTTATTATCAGTTTCTTAATTACCTCTTTTTCAAAATTTCTTAGGTGTGAATATTTAATATTTTGTTTTTAAGTTTTGACTTCTAATTCTTTTTAATTTTAAAAGTTTTATTTTAGACTTACAAAGAAGGAGAAAAAATTAATAGTATTTAAATTTGATATTTTTTAACATTAAATTTAAATCTGATTTTAATTAAAACAATTATTTTTAAAAAAAACACTGTTTTCAGTCACAACTTTTATTTTTCATCTAGTAGAGTAAATTCTTTTTCGCATTATACGCACGTTTATTCATTATATATATATATATATATATATATATATATATATATATATATATATATATATATATATATATATATATATATATAATTGTACATGATATTTTTACCTCTCTCCCCCCCCCCCCAAAAAAAAAAAACTGCCTAAAGGCCCTGATTTTTGTCAAGTTCAATTCTTTTTAAGTATAATTGTAAGACCCTTTCAATTCTATATTAGTTTAAGTTGGGAATTTTACGAAACGAAGTATATGGGTGTTTCTCACGAAATATGACAATTCAGTGTCCCTTGCTCCAAGATCTAATACTATTATACTAAAAGAACTTTTTTTAAAAAACATTAATTAATAGCATCACTGTTAGCATTTTAAAATAACTCTGCACTGGCAATGACTGTTTTTTATAAGTAAAAAATTTAATTGAACTTCAAAATGTCATTTCCCGGCATGTCCCAAACAATGTTTCCAATAATAACTAGCTTCAAAACTTCCCATAAATTTTTCAATATCTAATTTTTTTATCTCAACCGTTGTAAGCATTTTTTGAATATACGCAGAGGGTATTATTTACAAAAACTTCGCTTAAATAATTTTTTCTGACAATAATTTGTTTGTCCCAAGAAAATCTGTCATTTTCCTAGCTCTTTTATTTAGTGGTTTATCACCAAAATAGATAGAGCCAGCAATCAATATCTTATGTTAATAGATTGATTAGATACCCTCCTATATGAACATAATAAAGCATTGCATTAATAAAGAACCAATTTTCTGGCTCAAAATCTATTTCAAAAATTTTTTCAGAATGAGTAGTTTTTTGTGTTGTCATTTTCCTGGCTTCTTGAAATCATAAATAACATAAACTACATAGATTTATCTGAATTATTTTAAGAAATCCTGTTGTTTTCTACAGAATATAAACGTCTCAGGCCAAAATATTAAATTAAAATTAAGGTATATGCTATAAAATGGCGAATTTGTCATTATCCTTGCTGTCATTTCCCTGGCTTTAGAATGCCAGAACATTGAAGTGTTACCAGAATTTTTTTTAGCTGCTAATACTGTAAAGAAGGAAAGCAAATATTAACCTAATACCAAGTTTATGTATGATTGTAAAATGCTTGGATGTAATCAAAGTTATTTATTTATTTAATGATTGATTATTATACACAATTTTATTCTGTACATATCAGCAACAAATTTTTTTTAAATTCTTTCTACAATGGATAAAAAGAATTAATTTAAGAAATTTATGGTCCACCTAACATAAAGGCTTAAGTTGAGTTACTTACTGTTAACTTAAAATGACTGTTTTTTAGACTTCTAAGTTAATATGTCATTTTCCTGGCATTCAAGATTTGGTGAATTTCTATTTCTTTTTTTTTTTTTCTCGAGCAAATGTCAATGAACGACACTGCTGTCTGTGAGATATTAATAAGTAGAACTAAAGAAGTATACAAAAAAAATTTAGATTATTTTGAAGATTTTAAATTTATAGAAATTTTTTGGTCCGAATTGTCATGTTTAAAAAGAATCACCCACATATCAATGAAAAAAATATAGCAAATGTAGATCGTAACATCAGTATGGTTTCACATTTGCTTCTTTTGATTTTAATTTTTAAAAAAATATTTTTCATAGGACTTTAAAAAAAATTTAAGATTTTAATTAGTTAGAAAAATTAACAGTGTGACTCGTATATTCTAGAATCTTGAAAATTTTGTATTGGCAGTAGAGAAATTTCTATTAGATATGAAAATAATTTGTTTTAATTATTTAATAAAATTTGTGAAAAATATTTAAAAATAAATCATATCATAGTTTTTTTTTGGGGGGGGGCATTCTTATTAAAAAACACTAAAAAAAGACAGACAACATAAAAAATAGGCATTTGCCAATAACACAAAAAAGAATATACCACGAAAAACACTAAAAAAGGCATAAGACACATTTTTTAATGCTTAAAAAACTTGGTTTTGAAACGAAATATATAAACTCAATAAATGAAACGTATCCATTTTTTATAAACAAACTACTATGAAGTTTTTGTTGTTTTTCCTAGCAAAATTGATGCATTGAAATATTTTAATAATATTGTCCAACTCTACTTACATATAACTAAAACATATATAAGAAAGTTCATTCTAGACAAATGGTTGCAGTTTCTGATAAAAATTTTATGCAGATTTTATTTAGTTTAAAAATCTCTGACTTGGTTCACTACCACTGGAATAAATATTTTTAAAGATCCCCAAATGTTGGAGACCACGTGAAAATTTAAAATATTCAGATTAGTAAATTTCAAGATTTATTACACGGGATCAATTTAAATCACATCTCAGTGCTTATTTCATAATTTCAGGATTAAACATTTTTACTTTAAGCCAATATCAGATTATCATCAAGTAATTGTTTAGATTTTTAGAATATAAGACTAACTGTTGAGATAAATAATTGTAAAGCACTCATATAATAAGCATCACTCATGACAAATTATCCTTATATTTTGTAAAGTAAATAAAATGAATCACGGCTTTAATAATACATGATTTTACTGCATTACATGAAGTTGTTTGCGATGACGTGGATTAATTACGATTGAATGGAAACGTAATCACGAAGACCGAGTTTCTTAATTTGGATTTATGAACAGATAGATGAAAGCGTAGAACAAAGCTTCTGTATTTTATGATAAAGCGGACAGTGATTTGATAATTGGATGATTTATGAAATAAACACACCACTATTTCAGCCCTGGATGACTGGCTTAGGACTGGGTACGAAATTTCCACTCGCTTTTGGAGATTAAATATTTAATTCTGGCAAGTCGTTGAATAACCAACCCAATTTTTTGGGTTTACGACCACTAATGTTTAACTCCATAGCTTTGTAATTTTGAACCCAATCCAGAAGACAAGTTAATTCCTGGATCAAGTATTGGGAGAAATTTGCCTTCGGGGAGAACTTTTTTACTGAACTAATCCCGCATTTGCGCTATATGGAGAGGAACATCACGAAAACATTTCACGGTTAACCTGACGGCAAGAGGACCGTCTACCACTGAGGATATTTAATGTCAGCACTGTGGTTAGCATGAGCCGTGTGTAGAATTCGTATCAACCAGCCATCGCTGGGATTCGCACCCGGTTCACCTCATTG